>CM040395.1:151231153-151520153 GCA_022702515.1 Ilyophis sp. 1 JC-2022
GTCGTGGCTACGCTCTGTTTGCTCACATCCTCACTACAGACAGTCGTGGCTACGCTCTGTTTGCTCACATCCTCACTACAGACAGTCGTGGCTACGCTCCGTTTGCTCACATCCTCACTACAGACAGTCATGGCTACGATCTGTTTGCTCACATCCTCACTACAGACAGTCATGGCTACGCTCTGTTTGCTCACATCCTCACTACAGACAGTCGTGGCTACGCTCTGTTTGCTCACATCCTCACTACAGACAGTCGTGGCTACGCTCTGTCTGCTCACATCCTCACTACAGACAGTCATGGCTACACTCTGTTTGCTTACATCCTCACTACAGACAGTCATGGCTATGCTCCGTTTGCTCACATCCTCACTACAGACAGTCGTGGCTACGCTCCGTTTGCTCACATCCTCACTACAGACAGTCGTGGCTACGCTCTGTTTGCTCACATCCTCACTACAGACAGTCATGGCTACGCTCCGTTTGCTCACATCCTCACTACAGACAGTTGTGGCTACGCTCTGTTTGCTCACATCCTCACTACAGACAGTCGTGGCTACGCTCTGTTCGCTCACATCCTCACTAAGACCACCACACGTGTTTAACACGCTCTTGGTCTCAATCACACCCACAGCATCGGAGTGTGCTGAACACATGTTTAACACGCTCTTGGTCTCAATCACACCCACAGCATCGGAGAGAGCTGAACACATGTTTAACACACTCTTGGTCTCAATCACACCCACAGCATCGGAGAGCGCTGAACACGTGTTTAACACGCTCTTGGTCTTAATCACATCCACAGCATCGGAGAGCGATGAACACGTGTTTAACACGCTCTTGGTCTCAATCACACCCACAGCATCGGAGAGCGCTGAACACATGTTTAACACGCTCTTGGTCTTAATCACACCCACAGCATCGGAGAGCGCTGAACACATGTTTAACACGCTCTTGGTCTTAATCACATCCACAGCATCGGAGAGCGCTGAACACATGTTTAACACGCTCTTGGTCTTAATCACACCCACAGCATCGGAGAGCGCTGAACACGTGTTTAACACGCTCTTGGTCTCAATCACACCCACAGCATCGGAGAGCGCTGAACACATGTTTAACACACTCTTGGTCTCAATCACACCCACAGCATCGGAGAGCGCTGAACACGTGTTTAACACGCTCTTGTTCTTAATCACATCCACAGCATCGGAGAGCGCTGAACACGTGTTTAACACGCTCTTGGTCTTAATCACACCCACAGCATCGGAGAGCGCTGAACACGTGTTTAACACGCTCTTGGTCTTAATCACACCCACAGCATCGGAGAGCGCTGAACACGTGTTTAACACGCTCTTGGTCTCAATCACACCCACAGCATCGGAGAGCGCTGAACACGTGTTTAACACGCTCCAGATCAATGGCAGTCATGCAGCTCAAAAGGGGATTGTTCAATATAACCATCATCGTCCTTAATTCTGAGCCATGGGGTTTAGTCCAATATAACCATCATCATCCTTAATTCTGAGCCATGGGGTTTAGTCCAATATAACCATCATCATCCTTAATTCTGAGCCATGGGGTTTAGTCCAATATAACCATCATCGTCCTTAATTCTGAGCCATGGGGTTTAGTCCATGGGTTGAACTCCAGTCCAGATGCCTCATTTATAAGATGGCCAAATGATCAAATTGTATTTTAAATAGTAGCTTACACAGAAAAACATGAGTAAATAGTTATTTATAAAATCCCACAGGTAAAGTTTACACTAGCCGTGAGTTAATACCTGCGGGTTATGTGGGGGGCAATGCACGTTTCAGGGCTGCAGGTAAAACCCTTAAGTGGGCTGTGCATGAGCTTTAAAAATAACATTTCATTGATAGTCCATGCTTGCTATCATCAACATTTTGAAATGCAAACTTATTTAGAAGAAAGTGCCTGTTACTGGCCACATTCACAAGACGGGGTCATTGAAAAGCACGTTTGCATGGGTTTATATGGAAGTTAATTTGAGAGTTATTATATACCATCACTCAATTGCACACTGTGAGACTCAATCAGACACTGTGACTCTCAATCAGACACTGTGACTCTCAATCAGACACTGTGACTCTCAATCAGACACTTTGACTCTCAATCAGACACTTTGACTCAATCAGACACTGACTGTGATTCAAACTTTGCCTTCTTAGATGATGGTAAGAAATTTGAGGTCACTGATGCTGGTAAGAGTTTTGGGGTCACTGATGCTGGTAAGAGTTTTGGGGTCACTGATGTTGGTAAAAGTTTTGGGGTCACTGATGCTGGTAAAAGTTTTGAGGTCACTGATGTTGGTAAGAGTTTTGGGGTCACTGATGTTGGTAAGAGTTTTGGGGTCACTGATGCTGGTAAAAGTTTTGGGGTCACTGATGCTGGTAAAAGTTTTGGGGTCACTGATGCTGGTAAAAGTTTTGAGGTCACTGATGCTGGTAAAAGTTTTGGGGTCACTGATGCTGGTAAAAGTTTTGAGGTCACTGATGCTGGTAAAAGTTTTGGGGTCACTGATATTTATGAAAAATATTGTGAGCTTTAATATCAAAGTAATTTTTTTCTTAATGCTAGTATGTAACACACTCAGGAAGTGACTGTGCCACAATGCTGGTACTTTATCATGGATAAACTGAAACCCTGAAGCATTATGGGTAGGGGCCCATGTCCTATTCCTGGTTGGCACCAGGGATAGCACAGACATGTCATCACTTTTTGCATAGAAACCAGCATAAGAGCTCTCTACCAATCAGAGAGCACATTGGTAGCAACAATGGCAGCAGTAATTGGTGGATACGGTCTGGCTGTGCTGCCTAGATACCATCAGGGAAGTAAAGCCAGAACGTGTCACCGCCTGAGTGACTCTGTTTCTTATTATCAAAGTGCTCTGTGATTGGCTGAGCTCCTCTCTGGTTTCTATGCGAAAAGGGGACGGCCATTTCATTATCCCCCACTGGCAGTGAGCGGTTATTCAGCACCTCACTAATTTATCCCTCCTCCAGTTTTATCCCCTCAATGCTGTGTTAGGTACAGAGTACTCCAGTCATTAGACCAAATACCTATCTAAGGGCTGCAGTCTGCTCTTACGGCTGAATTAAACATTTTACCACACACTTTCCTAAGGGAGAGGGGAGGAGATGGGGTGTGGAGTGATAAACTCTCTCTCTCCCTCTCTCTTTCTCGGTCTCCCTCTCTCTCTATCTCTCTTTTTCTCTCTCTCTCCCTCTGTCTTCAGCATTTGAAATCCTCTATGCTGATTGGATCATTTGATCATGTGTTAAGTGGTCTGTAGCGTACTATCCAGCGATGTCACATCTGGACAGAAAGTTTTCAAGTGCACACAGGAATCGGGCCTAAACAGACCATGTGAAGTTTGGAGATTATGATAAGACCTGTAAAACAGGATATCATTCGGACACATTACAGTCACGTTACACCTCAAACAAGAGCAGCTACACACCACCAGATAGCTACTCCCTAGCGAAGGTAGTCAGATAGTCAGAGTTAATGCCCTAAAATATTTGTTGTGGTTTACAGGTTAGACAGCGAGCTGAAATCTGTAGTACGGTGGGAACTGCCAATTAAAGGGGAAAATATCATCAGATTTTTTTTTTTGAGCAACTTTTTATCTTCCTGAGAATAAAAAAAAAAACATTACTTATCTGGGATGACCAATCATCATCTGGGATGGTTTGCTCTCCCTGAAACGAAAAAGCTCACCCACACGATACAGGACATCCAGCAGTTCCTTACCAGCTTTACACAGGGTTAAACTCCAGCTCCATACATTCTTTAACGCTGCAGTTCTGTGAAACTGAAACACTCCAATTTATTTCATGCATGCACTTAAAAGTTAATTAAGGATTGTTGCCAAGCACTTGTGGCCTTTCTGTACTGTAACACAGCACCAGAGACTCTCGTTGCTACCAACCAGAGCCTCCTGTAGTCGAGAGGCAGAGCCTCAGGAGCTGAGTCTATTGGAGCTCCCTTGCTGTAGTAGTGCTTTCCTAGGTGCGGCATTCAGGTGGTGTCTTAGAATCGGGTTAAAAAAAATAATAAAAAATAATAAATAAATAAATAAATAAATAAATAAATAAATAAATAAACCCAAACAGTGCACGCTTGCGCTCTGAAACGTCTTACAGGCGCATCACAAACGATGCTCTCCCCCTGTGAGGTTTGCGCTTGGGGAAACGGTCTGGCAGTCGCAGAATCCCGCCGCTATAATCTTCCTGTCAGAGGGACTGCGGCCAATCTGCGAGACGTGCCGCTTTTCCGCGGGACGCGATAAAGAAAACCCAGCCTCCGCTGCCGCGTCTCATCAGTCACCATCGCTGAGAAGGACCGTTCTCCCGCCCTCGCCGAACACAACGCCGCTGTCCTTAATGGGGTTTTTTAAAGCGGGGAGATCAGGGCCATCCACAGTTCATTCCAGGTCTCCACCGTTCCTCTCGCGGGCAGAGCAAAACGTGCAAACGCCGTGTAAACAAAATATAAATAAAGACACGCTTATTCAGTTTTATGAATTTGGCTTTTTATTTTATTCTTATTATTAGAGAAGTGTGATTCGCGAAATTAGCGGAGGAGGTGTTATGTTCTGAGTCTGTTTTGTTATTCTGTCATGTTTAGTATTGTCAGTTTCTGTAGCATACACTTTTCCATGTTTTCCGCAGCCTTGCGTTCTGTGCTGTATCTCTCGCTTCCTCTCACGGAGTTTTACTTTCGTTTCTGTACACTTCGTTTGTATTACCCTGCACTACTAATTATTAGATAGGACTTATTAATTACTAACTGGCTAAACACGGGTGTGGTTAACTAATCTACTAATGTCAGGGTTTAATAGAATTATTACTAACACAAACTAACAATTTAGTTCTCATCACGTTTCCACAGCTGTTTAGTGTTTCCTTACGTATCCAGTCATTGTCATGTTAACTAATTTACTAACGTCAGGGCTAGGATAGGATAACTACTAACGATTTACTAATTGCCTTGTTACGTGTCTCAGCTCTCAAGCTGTTTTCCATTTCCTGCTATTCTTAAGCTAAGTGTTTGCACCTGTCTACACATGCATTTATACCTGCGGTCTTTGTCCCTCGTTGCGAGTTCGTCTGACAAAATTTATACGCGTGAGTCTGTTGCCTGTTTTTTCCCCCCCGAGTTAGCTTATCTGTGTCCGAGTACTTCTTGTTTGAGTTGTCTTCCGAGTTTTTGTTTCGTGAGTTAGTATTTTAGTATTGGGTTGTCCCAGAGTTTTCTTTGTTTAATTTTTTCGTTTTATGTTTTGTGTCTCTTTGATCTCCTGGTTTTTCGACTTCTGCCCGTGATCTCGCGACCCTGTTCCTGGACTGTGATTGTGTACCTCTGCCGTGCCTTCCTGTTTTTGACCTCTGCCTGTTTGACCTTCCTTTGGATTGTGTTTTTGTACCTTTGCCGAACATTAAACCTCGGTTTTCTGCATCCCGCCTGCTTCTGGATCCCTATATCCCACCGATCGTAACAGGAGGACCTTGATTCTCAGCGGGAATGTCTTGCTTCGTTGGTAGCCTACTGTTTTTTTGTTGTGGTCGTTTGTTCCTCTCGCGGGCAGAACAAAACGTGCTAACATGAAATAATAAACGAAATAATAAAAACACGCTTTCTCGGTTTTATGAATTTGGCTTTTTATTAATATTATTAGAGGTGTGGAGGACAGGGAAACCCTGGCGGGAATGTCTAGCTTTGTTCTTGTCGTTTTTGTTCGATATTTCGCTCTCTGACTCACCCCGGTCTACGAGCAGTCCCAAGCAGCGCTCCGATTAGCGTGTATGTAAACCCGACACGCGCAGCAGCGGGAGGAGAGCGATAAGCAGCGTAATTGTATGGAGGTAGATTTCTATCAAAAAATAAACAAGCACAAAAGTATAATCCACAATTGTATTTACCATCCACACACACACCTCAATTTGTGTTCGTAGATATAATCCACAATTGTATTTACCATCCACACACACACCTCAATTTGTGTTCGTAGATATAATCCACAATTGTATTTACCATCCACACACAAACACCTCAACTTGTGTTTCGTAAATCATCATTTGCATGAATGCAAAAATTATATTCACAAATGCAAATAACATTTACAGATATGTTCACATGTACAAATCAAAAGCTTGGCTTGCGAACTGGCGAATCTACATTTGCAGATCGAAAGACACGCTTGATCTGCTTGGATTTACGGACAGAATTTTGAGACAAATTTTCCAAGTATACATAGCTGCAGCTGCAGACTCCAAGAAACACCCCTCCAAGAAACGCCCCTCACTACAAGAAATGCCCCTTCAGCTAATTAGCTATGTGAACGTAGTTGAACGTCAAAAAAAAAAAAACGAGGGAATTTAGCCTACGTTATCATAGCAACGTGTTAACGTGTGTTAACGTAAGTTAGTTTGAATGCTGACTCTCTTTAGTTTATCTAGCAAGTGAACATCCATGTAACTAGCTAGGTATAGCACATTCAGTTCCAGAAGGGAACTAACTGATGTAGTTACTTCAGCTGCTTATTGTCAGATGCAGGGCAACGTTAATGTTAAATGATGTCATGCTGTAGCCTATCTGTGTGGAATTGTGTATTTTTGTAAGCGGCGTAATGAGCAAAATCTGGCTCAGTCGACTGAGGTCATTAGACTACGTAAAGTATGCCGTTACCAGCCTATTCGTTAATTTTCAGCAATGCCACTTATACTTGCAATTATTATGAAATACAAAGTTTGTTCAGAAACACGTCTAATCCAGTGCTGAAACTAGCTACTAAAGTGATGTGTCAAACTAAAGAATGTTGTGCTATCAGTCAGACACCATCTGCCAATCACAACTTGTTCTTCCCTGCGGAGAGGGGTACCCTAAATTACCCCAGACCTTATCAGAATGCCCATTTGTATTATTGATAGAAGCATGGCGCAAATAATCAGAAATAGCTTTACTTTTCATGATGTGATATAGGCCAACTACACTACAATAATGACATTCCTGGTTAGTGAAACTAAGAGTAAGATTTTCAATTAAAATTATTAATTTATAATCCACCAGGCAATAGCCTACATTTTAGATTAACGTTAGTTACACCCATTCTGCAAATTTCTCATTGTGTAAATAACGTTATTTAATGACGGTTTTAGGACGAAATAAGACATATATATATATATGTGTTTCACGGAACATTTTAGTTGGGCTATTCGTTTTTCACGATCAGCCTTAAAACAGTACAGTGATATTTACTATTAACCCTGAGAATTAGGTTACCTATTGTCTCCCAGCTCCCAGTCGCAAGAGCGTGGAGGAGATATTACACGAGGAGTTGATTAAGTGTTCCCTTAATTTCTTTAAGCAGTGTATATATATATATATACTATATGGCCAAAAGTATGTGGACACCCCTACTAAGTATTGAGTTCAGGTGTTTCAGCCTCCCCCACTGCTAAGAGGTACATAAAATCAAGCACATAGCCATGAAATCTCCATAGATAAACATTGGCATTAGAATGGGTCGTACTGAAGAGCTTAGTGACTTTAAACATGGCACTGTCATAGGATGCCACCTAGAAAAGGTTTTATCATTTCTAAACCGTTCATCCGATATGGATGGAAATACCCTCAAATTAAAGCTGGCAGTCTGCACTTCAACCTCATTGTCATTGTATCCTTTCAAACTCAAAGTGCTAGAGTACGGAACCGAAATAACGAGACAACTGATAATTTTGCAGTGGTCTCTTAATTTTTTCCAGAGCTGTATATGTAACTCCAACCTGCCCATTAGTTAGGCCAACAAATTGACGTGAACAATCATGTCTGTCAATATGTGCATTTTTATTTTTATTTTTTTTCAAGTTAGGTTTAAGAAAAGGCTATAAAATGTATTATGCTGGAAGTCGTTTTCCTATTCCAATTGGCCAATACAGCCCATTAAAATGCTACTGTTGCACTAAAGAATCTCAGAGTGGACTTAGGAGTGACATTTAAAAAAGAGGGGTTGTTCTGTTTTATTCTAGAGGGTTTAATAATGAACAAAATGAAACGGCTGGCACAGCTGGTGGTAACAAGCTTGCTCGAATGAGAACCTGCCCAATGATTAAACAATAATGATTCAGAAATACAAAAATAACAATTAGGTTACACATAGGTTAATTGAACAGTTATAAATTGCATTAACGAATGAGTTTCATTCATAAAATATTCTCCTTTTGTCTTCAATACAACGAAATAACAATGTAATAAATTGCTTTCGATATGAATATCTTCAGACACAGCACCATATTATTCCATTGAAAAAAGTGAACGCTGTGGGCCGCTTAAGCGTCCGAAAACAATCGAGTAATTCTGAAAGTTTATCTATTTTGGCACTTCATCTCTCCACAAATATCAGCCGGCTGGGGCAGGCTATGAACGGTTCGCCTTAATCCATACTTTTAGCGAGCTATAACAGATAATTTCAATACAAACTACTGACTTCTTCAATAAACTCCCTGGCCATGTTCATTTTCACTAGCTTGTATTGTAAAAATATATAGCACTCTAACGTAATTCATTTGGCTCATGACAGAAATATGAGTGGTAACAATGGATAGAATGGATATGGATATAACGGACTGTTAAGCTGGTTTACATACATTTAAATACTTTCATCATATACCCATTTATATTAGTGTGCATAATTTTGCTGCGGATTAACAGCAGCGAACCAACAAGATCCCCCAAGGCCACCGTAGTTGGTTGGGGGCGTTTCTTGGAGTGAGGGGCGTTTCTTGGAGGGCGTTTCTGGGAGTCTGCAGGCTGCAGCTATACCCTACTCAAATTTTCCGCTGTTTTTCACCGTGTCGATTCACGCGCTTAATTTGCGATTCGTAAAATAAACTTCTTCTTCTTTGGTGCTACATAACACGGCGAATGTGTGTGTGTGTGTCGGCTCATCAGCGCCACTTTTAGAACAAGTGGCCAAAACTGCACATTATCTTTAAGAAGTGGATTCATGGTCAATTTAATTAAAACAACCGAGTTTTGAGTTTATTTAGGTTGTAAAGTTAACCCCACGCTAATCTTGCGATGGCAAGTTTTTTAAACAGTCATTGCACAAAACTATCAGATTGCATGTAGCTAGCTTGCTAGATTACATTACACAGGGGTAGGTCCGTACACAGTAGCTACATAACTCTTTCGCCCCTCATGGAAAAGATTATGTAAAACAAACTCAACCATGTGAAGTATTGTAGCCAATTAAATTAATTTGACAGCTATTCTCACTGATACCGATGTCTCCTATGAAATCTTTTATTTGTTCAGCTAGCTAGCTCAGGGGTTCCCAAACTTTTCCATGCCAAGGACCCCCAAATAGTCGTAGCCTCTGGCTGGGGTCCCCCTATTGCGAAATGGCTTTTAAAAAAAAACTTTTAAATTACACTGGCAAATATAAAAAAATCTAACATACAGCTTCTTAATACACAACACAATACTTTTGACCCTATTTTGATTCCATAATCGGGCCGTTAGCAGCTCAACGTAACGCTTTGACTGACAGGCAGACGGTTAGTTATTGGCTGCGATTGAAAGAAGGGCATGGCAAATACCTAATTTCGATATGAAAGGATTTATAACAATTTATATCTTATTTTAAACCGGCACAGCAATCTTATGAATTGAAATTTAAAAAAAATTTTTTTTTTGCATTTCCCATTTTCCTCTCCCTTCCAATTGGCCCCCCTGGCGCCCCCACTTTGAAAACCCCTGAGCTAGCTACTAGATATTAATCACCTAAATGAAAATGATAATTCAAATTGCATGGAGTGCTCTCCTTATTTTAGCTCAGTGTTGTACTTCCTAGTTCCGATCAATGTACGGACCTACCCCTGTGTAATGTAATTATTTATTTTACTTAATTTGCGTCTCGCCGACTTGCTCTGAAATCCGAGACTATGATTTCAGTTTATTACATTTCATTTAGGCACAGAAATGCCGTGGTGCTGATACAAGCAGTGACAGACCACTCTGCTGTTCAATAAATACAATCATGAGGATTGCTTTGAATTGTGTGGCATCCAGTGGGCACATCAATTACATTCACAAGTGTACATTTAATTGTGCCACAAAAACCACGTGCAGACGTTTAAATCAATTATAGGCCACAATAAATACAATAACGACAATTACTTAGCATTTTGTGACATTGAGAGCAACGCTCTATGGTCACAGAGCGAAATGCAATGGGTATGTGGATTACATTCCGAGGTCAGTACTACATTTAATTGTGGCATGAAAACGGCGTACTGGTATTGAAAAACAATGCACCCCATTTTGTATCTCGGTATTTTTCACAGAACATGAAATCCAATGCAATATGCGTTTTATTTTTAATTACGGTGTGATAAACGCAAACGTCTATCACACCGTAGTGGTAGAATAAATAAGTATTTGTGTTCTTAACCAGTCAGCTACATCTGTTAACTCCTGTACTCCCCTCTCACAAACTGTCCAAGGCCTGCAGGGTGGAAGATATGACAAAAAACTACCTGGGAGCAAAAGCCTCTTTAGTGAGCAATGGAGCCTATTGGGAAGGGCTTTGCCACAGAACTGCAAAAACAATCCATAAAGAGATCAGCAGGAAAGGAGGGTGTGGAGAGTGTGGTCTGGGACGGAATAATGAGTCCTGGAGTTTGTACTGCTCTCCCTTCAGTGACTCCTTCTTGCACAATAATGAGGACACTGCCATCCCTGTTCCCTCTTCCTCCAAAAATAGGAGTGTACCCGGATCACAGGGCAGGAACTCTGTCCTTCTACAGCGTCTCTGACACAATGACCCTCCTGCACAGAGTCCAGACCACATTCACTCAGCCCCTCTATCCTGGGTTTGGGGTTTATACTAACTAAATCCTCTGTAAAACTGTGTGATCTGGGATGATACAGAGTGAAGATCAGCTGTAATTAAAGAGATAAATTATTAAATTAAATGAAAGGGGTAGTCCAATGTAATGAACTTTTAGGCTAATATTTAAGAATTTCTGAAAATGTTGAGCAATTTTCAAAGCTTTTTCTCTGATATGAGCATGGACGATGTGAACTATGTGATGTGATGTCATTGAATTGACCGTACATTGACCGTACCTGACCACCTACTCCAGCCAGCTTCTGGTCCAGACTATGGTCACCTCACGCCTGGACTACTGTAACTCCCTGCTCGCAAGCCTACGCCATCCTGCCTCTTCAACTGATCCAGAACGCAGCTGCCCGGCTTGTGTTCAACCTCCCGAAATTTTCACATATCAGCCCCCTGTTGAGGTAACTCCACTGGCTACCAGTTGCAGCCATAATCAGGTTCAAAGTTCTGACCCTGGCAAAGGTGTTGTATGGGGTAATTTGTGGCGTAGCTGTATTTTAATCTTCACAGACGTCCACTTACCTGAGGCTCTAAAATGAGAAGTGAGTTTTTTTAATGTGTTATTTTTCATTTTTAGGGATAAGATTAGTCAATTGGGCGTCATAAAATGTCAAGATAATCTGAGGGTTAAGCCTCTAGCTGCCAGTGGGACAAAGCCTTCTTCCCCACAAATAGAGAAATAAAAAAACCTTGCGTTGTCATGCACTTCTCTTCATGGCCACATGGGGTCGCTGTCATACTCATTACAGTTGACAGCCTCGGCAGCTCAGCAATGATCAGGGAAAAGTGTCTTTCTAAGATGTCAACATCTGCACATATCTTCTTTATGGTTTATAGTTACCCATTCTCTTTATTCCTTAATATGTTCTTGTTAAACTCTTTCTTGCACTAGAGAGCAGTGCAAATATTGGGTTACAAAAACAGTGGTATTTACTCCTGGTTTAAATGTTTAAAAGTGCTGTTTGACAGACTGGCCTGTCCAGTGGAGTCCAGCCACGTTCCTGCTGCACCTGATTCCGTCAGTGGCACTAATATCAAGTCAAGTGAAACTTTATCATCATTTTTGAAGAAAATTTTATTTGGTTGCCATTTCCATACCTTAAACAATCACAATATAAAATATTTTTTAAGATACAAAATGCAGAAGTGTAAAGCCTCATGCCTGCAGGAGTGAATGAGCATTCATGCCGTGTGTGTATTTTGTGTTTAAGTAACAGTCAGCCACTCCCCCATGTACTCTTATTGCATAGGCTGGTATAGTGTAGTATATTGCAAGGGGTAGCTAGTTACTGCCCTGCCTGTTCTTGCACACCTAATGTTAGCCAAACTACTTAAAAATGACATTACATTACAATCAGTGAGCAGATGATCTTATCCAGAGTGATGCACAGAAGGGGAGAACATCAGTGTTAGTCTCAGGAATACAAAGTGTGACATCATCAAGAAGGGACAGAAGGCCTAATAATAATCTCACGGGGTGCGTCCCAATAGTCGAAAAATGCATCCTCCTTTCCTCCGCGCACCGGAAATGGATCTGTGTTTTAATCTAATGTTGCTGATTAAATCTTAATTTTGTATTAATGGTTACATATTAATGAATGTCTTGATGCAAACCACAATGCCAGGTACATATCCAGAATAGGCAAATGCAAATACTTGTACTGGAAACATTGAGGCAGTCTTGCATACTTCCGGGTAGGAGAGGAGGAAAGGAGGTGAGGAGTGAAGAATATTGGGACGCACCCCAGGTCCGTGTCCGAATCAACACTCTTCCACACTATTGAGTAGCCTTGGTGAGGCGACAGGACAAGAAAGTCATTGAGTAGGCAAACATTTTTCATATTGCAGTATAGTTGAAACACCCGGATGACACACTTACTTCCGGGGTTTCGCTGAGTACATTCGGGAGCACACTTTATAAGGAGTACACAAATGTTTTGGTCACATAAATATGACGTGAAGTTTTTTTTTAAATGAGGCGCAGCATCACTGATGTTTTCCTTCAAATACAACAAAAACAGCACATGACATGGCAGCGCAGAGGTGTCAGATCTTGCAAAACATTCCAGCCAAACGGCAACTCAAAATTAGCCAAAATATATTGTTAACTAAAACCAATGTATTGCAAATAGAAATAATCTTACTTTTTAAAATAAGTTTGTGCTTTGCAACTTTAAATTTTTAACCGTGACTCCCAATTTAGCTATAAATTCACAGATGTCTAATGACCTGCTTATGACACTTCCACAGTACAATTGGAAAATAGTATCGCTAATATTTTTTAACGGACTGCTAAACAGTGCAGATTAAACAGCACACTTTTGCCAGTGCACTGTATGCAGGAGACAGGGTGCAGGAGACAAGGCGCAGTAGACAGTGCACTGTATGCAGGAGACAGGGTGCAGGAGACAGGGCGCAGTAGACACAGTGCACTGTACACTGGAAACAGGAGACGGGGCACAATATGCCGTTCAGTGCACCGCACCTCTCAATTTCCCCTTAGGCCAGGGGGCCTCAATCTTATCCAGTAAGGGCCGGTATGGGTGCAGGTTTTTGCTCCAACCAAGCAGTAACACGCCTGATTCCACTAATAAAGCCCCTTAGCAAAGACTCTAGTGGTTAGTTAGTAGAATCAGGTGTAACTGCTTGGATGGAACAAAGGTCTGAACCCACACCGGCCAAAACAAAAGCACAAACACTAATAATAAGAGAAAGTTACACACGGCTAAAAGCAGGTTTGTTCATAGATTCCTGTGTTTTCTGACGTGTGATTAAATATCAGCTCAGATCACTCCTCCCAAAGGGAGACTGTTATTAGGATGTGTTGCCATGGAAACACAGTTAATGAGGGACACACCTGGACCGGCACCAGAGGTTCTGCTGGATCACTCACAACTCATGAGATTAATATTGTGACCAAAAAATAAATACATTTGTTCCATTTTAAGCAGATTTCATTTATTTATGGAATTTGAATTCAGTACATTTATGTCCTTTTGTTTCATATCAACATCTTTACATTTATAATTTCTGCAACAGATCCCCCAAAAACTCAGAAAAGTGTTTATACCACTTGAATTAATACATTTTAAAAACAGTCATATTTTATTTACCCATTTATGAATTCAGTTTGGAAATCTTTTTTGCAATAAAATGTTCAGCGTTAAATCAACTTAGAGGACATTTGATTTCTGTTAGAACTGAATGAACACTTTTGAAAATGTGGATTTTACTGTGCACTCGTACATAATATTGGACACATGCATAAGAGTGGCTGTTTAACCCTTGTGTTGCCTTCATATTATATCTGCACCCCGTGTCCACAGGGTCAAAAATGACCCCCCTCACCAGACCCCCTGTGATGAGCCTCTTCACTGAATTATAATGAAATAACCCGTCATTCTTCAATAAACAGTCAATAATTGTACTTTCCTTCTTCACAGTCCAGACAGACTGGATTTCTTCAGTCTACACCACTCATTTTTACTAGAAAACAAACATAATAACTGATCTTTTTGCTGTAATAGATGCGTGAAACTTAATTATGATCACATATGATTTCATAACTGCAGGGTTCATAAGACTCATAAAACAATCTTTGTACCTGGATGATGTAACACTTTTATGAAAATGTACAAAAGTGCAATAATTTACCTTTTTTAACTGTAGGGTCACTCCAGAAAAAGCCATCAAATTATATGCTGAGAAAATTACATTTAGGGGGATTTTCAGTGTTGACCTCAGAAAAGGGTCAGTTTTGACCTGAGAGCAACACAAGGTTAAATATTGCAACAAATATTTAGAAAAACAACAAGTTTTATCTATTTAAATTTACTTTGTTTTTCTGTCTCATTTGAGTGTTTTTCTCTCTTTAATTACAGCTGATCTTCCCTTCACTCTCTGCCTCATCCCAGATCACAGTTTTACAGAAGATCCATAATAATCAAACCTAAACCCAGGATAGATGGGCTGAGTGAATGTGGTCTGGACTCTGTGCAGGAGGGTCATTGTGTCAGAGACGCTGTAGAAGGACAGAGTTCCTGCCCTGTGATCCAGGTACACTCCTATTCTGGAGGAGGAGGGAACAGGGATTTCAGTGCTCTTATTATTGTGCAGGAAAGAGTAACTGGAGGGAGAGCAACACAAACTCCAGGACTTGTTATTACCTCCCAGAACACAGTCATAACGCGCTCCTTTCCTGCTGATCTCTTTATATGACACTGCTATAGAAACCCCACCCCCACCCCACTCAGCCTCCCAGTAACAGCGTTCAGACAGACCCTCTCTGCACAGCACTTGGGCCCAGTGCTCAAATCTCTCTGGATGATCAGGATATGACTGGATCTCTCTCACATAGGTCACCTCTCTGTTCCCCTCAGACAGACGGAGGTATTTAGACGCTGTGTTGGGGTCCAGTGTGAGCTCACAGGAATCTGATAGAGAAGAAGAAGGAGAGAAGAGAGCTCAGTGATCATTATAATAAACTTACATATTTTACAAACATTTTAATTTCATATTTTAATCCTTTCTTATGTTATTATTATAACACCCTCAATGTGGGGCTGAGCATGTCCAATTCCCTCCCCAATTAGGAACGGCCAATCATCTGTAACCGCAGCCGCGTTCATGCGCCAATCCAACTGCGGGGAGAGTTAAATACAGCACCATTGGGGCGGCTGTGGCTCAGGAGGTAGAGCGGGCCGCTGATCGCAGGGTTGGGGGTTCGATTCCCGGCTCCTCCTGTCCACGTGTCCAAGTGTCCTTGGGCAAGACACTGAACCCCAAATTGCTCCCAATGAGCAGGCTAGCCATTGGTGTGTGAGAGGCCATTGTAAAGCGCTTTGGATAAAGGCGCTATATAAGTGCAGTCCATTTACCAGAACAGTACTGCCCCAACCAAGGGAAAATACAGCACAACTGCACCAGACAGCACCGCTAACCTATGCCACAATGCTAATGCTACCAGGCTGTTTAAAATCAACACCCGTCCTCTAAAGGAAACCTGTGGAAGAAGCCATTTCCACCTTGATATCCTGGACCTGCCTTTTCCAGCTTCTCTGCATATACTGTCAAGTCTCCAGATGCGCCCCCAAAACAAGTATGTCATGAATATAGAAAATACTGTAGCGAGCGGAGAATGAGGGAGGGAGACAGCGGCTTGCAGTTCCGAATCGCTCCAGCTGAGCTTCGTTTTAATAGCGCTACCTTACCAGCTCTGAAAAGAGCCGTTTGAACTCCTGCACAACAATGTTCTCAGCTCTAAAACACTCTTTCACTAACACTAACACCGAATCGCTTCAGATACTGCATCATAAAGAACTAGTCGGCTGTGATTAGCGCACACACTTACAGATTCCTAGCCAATCACAGCCACACAACACAGTTACAAATGACAGTTACGTTTAAAACAAAACAGTTGACACAAGACGCGGCTAACAAGCTAACGACACAATTAGAACACACAGCACGCTATTTACATTGATGTACACATCGCCCAGGTAGCGGCTCACTACCCGGTCCTAGCTGGCCAGTTGGTAATCTCAAGGCCGCCACAATACTTTCAATAATATTTTTCTTCGTCTTACCTCACATTCACATGTTGCTTAATTGTTTTAATTTATGTTTAAATACAGACTCACATTGTAAGAAGTCCTCTCTGGTCCTGGGCTTTAGAATATGGACGTCTTCCACTGTAGAGAGAGATCACAAGAAAGATGAGCTCCTAAAGATAACCTTCATATCATAATTCCTGGAGAATTTTAAATCTATTTTAATAAATGAAGTGCATGTAAATGAAACTGCAGCTCATTCAGGAATAATGTAAATATTAAATATAAAGTTTGATTAATATCACATATCTTGGTGAAGCTGAAGGTTCAGTAGTTTTTGGCAGTTGGAAATTTTCCTGGTTGCCATGGCGAGCAGAGAGAGGGCAGGTAGCAGTGGCCCTGTTTACACTCATATCCAATACACACTCCCACACACTTATTATGGGATGTTTTTTGTCAGTAGATGGCTGACAGGAGAAGACACACACTCAAGCGTTTACATTCAGATCCGATACCAGCGGAACCCAACCCAAACTACCTCCAGATGCGATTCATATCACAAATCTCACCCATATCCTAAATTCTTACTTTTAGACTAAAGTGATCAAATGTAACATATTGCATTTGTAAATAACTTGGATATATGTGGCAGAAAAAGACGAGTTTTCACAGGGCCAGAGATACGTGTCGTACAGTAGAGTCACCAACGTTTCTCCCAGTGATGTCACTGGAAGTTGCAGGATGACATATTTATGTAAAGAAACATCAGACAGCCATGTGAAAGCATGAGGAAGACCTAAATGTGCTTTCATCTCAATCAAAGGGAATAATGAGAAGAGATTCCACTCCCCAGGAATGCTGCATCTCTCCGCCCATCTCACAAATCTCTGCTGCTGTTTTACAGCAGTGCAGACTGCTTTACTGCACAGGATCAGCTATAAGATGCAGTAACACTAAAACCTTTGTGCTGCTATTAACTGTTATAACAGGAGATAAAGTGACATTTAAAAGGTATATGCATTAGAAAAAACCTGAATATACATTATAGTAGGTTTCTTCAGATTACAAAGATGGCTCAACTTAAACAAGCCCCAGCTATGACCCCTGTTTTATTGACAAGTTATCATGCTTCACTTTTTGCCCCATTTAAATATTTTTAAACCCAGCGTGGGTCTGGTTCTGACTGGGTTGTCATCTGTAAACCTTTTATAAATTCTTACTTACCGTGTCTGGTGTTGTACTGTGGCAGGTGGGTTCATTGAAAGAAATCATTGGGAAAAAGTTGTTTCAGCAGTTCTAACCTGTTTGAGAGATTTTGACAAATTCCTTCTTGAAGACGTCCTCCAGTCGCTCTTTCAGTTCAGAGACAGATTTCCTCACAGCCTCAAAAGAGATTTGTGGACTGACAGTGATGCTGGGTAAGTCTCCAGGTCCAGGAGCTGCACAGAGAGACTGACAGCTCTACAGACAGATAGAATAGACAGACAGACAACAGTCTCAATACAGATTCATGTGCAGATGCCAGGAGCAGATATTTGTAAATGAGGAACACACCTCAACATGTATGTGCAATGTACATAGTGCAGACCATCAGAGAGCCAGTGATGTTACCTGGAGGAAATGGATGTGATCCTCTGTGTGTGAAAGCTGCTCCATCTCAGCATCTCTCCTCCTCAGCTCAGCAATCTCCTGCTCCAGTCGCTCCAGAAGTCCTTCAGCCCGACTCACTTCAGCCTTCTCCTGATCTCTGATCAGCTCTTTCACCTTAGAGCGCCTTTTCTCAATGGAGCGGATCAACTCAATAAAGATCCTCTCGCTGTCCTCCACTGCTGCCTGTGCCGAGCGCTGTTAGGAGACACAGAGAGAGGAGGGCTGTATGTGCAGAGCGCTGTTAGGAGACACAGAGAGAGGAGGGCTGTCTGTGCAGAGCGCTGTTAGGAGCACAGAGAGAGGAGGGCTGTATGTGACAAAGCCACGGGTCCACACTAGGCCATAGCCTAAAAAGGCAGTCGTGTGTTGGTCTTAAAGTAGATCACCTACGCCTGGCGGTTATACATGTTGAGAACGGTGGTCGTCAATATTTATTTTGTCGGTCCCTGAGTCTTAACCATAGTCTATACCTCACGAAGTGGCTTCTTCCGCAACTTCTGAGATAACCGCAGATATCTAGTCAGCTGTGAGTCGTGTACATACCCGGCCGGATGTAATGCGCGGTGGAACAGACAGATCCAGTTCAGAGAACCGTCTTAAAAGTATGAGAGTCCTTTAGCAAATCAAGTGGAAATTTTACATCCCAAATTCTAAATTATAATGGAGTCAGATAAACGAGAACAGAATCAGCGTTGGTGGCTGATGATTTAAGGTAAT
Organism: Ilyophis sp. 1 JC-2022; assembly: GCA_022702515.1. NCBI lineage: Eukaryota > Metazoa > Chordata > Actinopteri > Anguilliformes > Synaphobranchidae > Ilyophis > Ilyophis sp. 1 JC-2022. The sequence goes on from CM040395.1 coordinate 151,249,997, forward strand.
GCACACAGGCTGTCTTTTGGATAAACCGGGGTCAGGGTAGACCAGACTTAAAGCGGAAGGTAATGTGGTACGATTACCTTTGATATGTGGTCCCTTATTAGCTGATCCCATGAATCTAAAGAGCAGTCTCACCCGGTTGCAAGAACATTATTATTTCTTTATTAACTTTCATAACTTTTCCCTTTTCCCACAGCAACAGTGGAATAAACGTTTAAACCTTCGCTCCGAGCTATTCCCTCATTGGTCTAGCTGCGCGGAGATTTACAAATTTGGTGACCCCGACGTGATTTCAGTTGCTGTTTCCAAGTTTTACAATTTGGTGAACCCGACATGATTTCAGTTGCTGTTTCCAGATTTACAGTTTCTTCTCCTCTCCATATTCCCTTCCTCTCCACTAGCTCCCCTTTCTAAACGTTTTTCTTCTCTTTCCGACATATGATTCCCATTATCTTCTCATCTACGCCGTTGTAGCAGTCTAACCAGGCTACATTCATGCTTCCTCACTGAAGCATCCTCCGGTAGCCTCCTCGTTCCCCACTCCTCTCTCCTCCGAGGAACATTTAGCGGTTTGGAATGTCTTTAAAGATGGCGAACCTCGATGGATTTCCGGGTCAGGCGAGGACCGAGGAGACGAAGACGGATAAAATAAGCGATTGGAATGAACCCCAGGGCTGTGTCCGAATCAGCACCCTTCCATACTATTAGGTAGGCTTGTTGAGTAGACAGGGTTAAAAAGTCGTAATGTAGGCAAAATATTCTCTAAATATAGTATACTTACTTCCGGGGATGACACACTTACTTCCGGGGTTTTGCTGAGTATATTCGGGAGCACACTTTTCAAGAAGTACACAAACATTTTGGTCGCATAAATATGACGTGCAGCTTTGTTTTAAAAAAATGAGGCACAGCTTCGCTGACGTTTTCTTTCAAATACAACAAAAACAACACGTGACATGGCCGTGCAAAGGTGGGATGCAAGGTTGCCAGATCTTGCAAGACTTTCCAGCCAAATGGCGACTCAAAACTAGCCAAAATATATTTTTCACTGAAACCAACGTATTTTAAATAGAAATCATCATATTTTCACATTTTTACCCGTGACTGCACTTTGAAAGTTGCCCAATTTAGCTGTAAAACCGTGGACATGGCAACACTGGTGGGACGTCTTACGACCTGCTTACGACACTTCAACAGTATGGATGGAAAATGGTATTGCTGATATTTTTCCCAGACTGTACGTAGTGTGCTACACAGTGCACATTGAACAGCACACTTCTGCGAGTGCATTGTACGTAGGAGACAGGGCGCAGTAGATAAGGCTCTGATTCGGACACAGTGCACTATACGCATTAGACAGGGCGCAGTAGATAGGGGTCTGATTCGGACACAGTGCACTGTACGCAGGAGACAGGGTGCATAGATCGGGCTCTGATTCGGACACAGTGCACTGTATGCAGGAGACAGGGCGCAGTAGATAGGGCTCTGATTCGGACACAGTGCACTGTACGCAGGAGACAGGGCGCAGTAGATAGGGCTCTGATTCGGACACAGTGCACTGTACGCAGGAGACAGGGCGCAGTAGATAGGGCTCTGATTCGGACACAGTGCACTGTACGCAGGAGACAGGATGCAGTAGATAGGGCTCTGATTCGGACACAGCCCAGACCACTGTACCAGGGAGGGAGTAGGCAGAATTGCAGGAGTTGGATGAGAAGGAAGGTGATAATTCAGCTTAGAGTGGAGCCAGCAATGTGGTCCAGTTATTGATTTCTTTGGTGTGTGTGTTTTTTTTATTTTTTTAAAATAATATATATATATACATTTTTTTTTTGTCTCTGTTTGGATCATTCTAAATATGGAGTGGTCTTTTCTAGGACCACAAAATTGGTCACTTTGTCATTCCGACTGTTTGTTTTTGCCGGACACACGCCAGCCCTCACCTGACCACACTCGTGTTGTGTGACACTGAACAATAGCCTTTCACTCAGCCTATTCCCCACAGTGTGGCTCAGTGGGATTGAGCCTCACAGGACTGGAAAGTGGCCCAACACTGGGCTCCTCACTGGCTGACTGGAGGAGAGCCCTGACTGAGCCCTGAAATGGCTCTTCCAGCAGCACACTGTCTTCTCCTCTGGTCAGTACCCACCTTGAGTGACTGCACAGCCTGTCTCAGATCATGCAGCTCCTTCTCTCTCTCCTGGATTCTCTGCTGGAATGTACTCTGTGTGGCCAGATGCTGCTTCTGTGGACAGATATTTCTCACATGATATTACAATATTCAGACGTTCAACTACATAGCAGAAGTAGAAAACTGTATTATCCCTCAGGGGGAAATTGGTTTTGCAGCCAGATAAAGTCAATAATGCAAACAAAAACCCAGTACATACAATACTAAACTCTGAGACATTACTTTACATTAAGAGCTTTAAAAGTGGACCCAAAAGGTTATTAAACTCTGTCTACAGGGGGTGGGTTGAATCATATAAAATAATCTCCACTTTCTTAAGTGCCCTAATTTTGTACAGGGCAGTCATGCTGTTTTGTGGCTGTCCTATGATTTTGCGACAGAATTTAAGAATTCTTCCCAGTCTGTTCAGGTTGGCTGTGCTTGTATTTCCAAACCAACACGTAAAACAGCAGGTTAAAACTCTTTAAATGAAGGATCTATAAAACAGTGTAAGGATGGTACAGTCCACATTAATTAATCTTATCAGCTTGCTTTAGAAAAAGAGGAGCTGCTGCCCTTTCTTGTACATCAGGTTGATGCATCTGTTCACAGCTTGCAGTCCAACAAGCCCCAGATATTTATATTCTTCCACAACCTGAATGTGTTCACCTGATTACTTGTATTGGGCCTTGTATTGTATTGTTTAGGCCTTGTATTGGGCCTTGTATTGTATTGATTAGGCCTTGTATTGGGCCTTGTATTGTATTTATTAGGCCTTGTACTGGTACTTGGCTTTCCTTGCGTCCCTTTGTACCTGTCTTTGGGCCTCCTTTTTCAACTGTTTGCATTTTTTTGTCACCCATAGTTTGTCATTTTTATATATTTGAAAACACAGTAGGTGTGACGGAGTCCACAAAAAAATAAATATAGCTTGATACTACTATCCATATTCCAAATTAAACTAAATAGCACTTCTACACACTGACAGCAGGCCAGTGTGTAAAGTGTACTGGCCTTATAGGTAAAGCTTCTGTGTGAGTGAACTAGCTGCTCCAGCCGTGTGTTGATTCATATTCAGGGAGTGAATAGAGTGAGGGGGTGTGAACAGAGCTGTCACAGAGAGCGGACTTGGGTTCACTTCCTGCTCTTACTGCTTTTATTACTGTGGACTACAGAGCTGGATATCACTGTGTTGTCGTCTGTTGTTCAGACCTCAAAGTAACTGCGTTGTTCAGTATTTTTTCAAACTTATCAAGCATTTCAAAACATAATCTATCAATAAATACATGAATAAAATTAAATAAAAATCGAGTCATAAACCTACACATTGTGGAAATAATCCAAGATAATATTTGTCATCATCAGTGTAAAAAAGCGTGAGTGTTTTGTGTAAGAGTTTCAGTCCTTACCTGTTTCTCAGTACTTTCAGATCCTGCTTTAGCTCTCTGACTCCTCTCCTTCAAGAACGCCTCACAGGCATTCCTCAGAGACAGGTTAGTGAAAGGAAGTTCCAGAGAAGATCTTCTCCTGCAAACTGGGCATTCTCGAGATCCCTTCTGTTCCCAGTACTGCTGCAGACAGGCCTTACAGAAGCTGTGACTGCATCTCAGGACAACAGGATCCCTGAAGATATCAGTGCACACAGGACAGGAGAGCTCCTCTTCCAGGAGAGAAGATCCAGACGCCATTCTGTCTCAGTCTGTTCTGAGCTCAGTAATGGCTTCTGCTAAATTTGTAGTTTAGTTTCACTTTTACTTACTGCTGTTACACAAACGTTGCAAGTCAAAGTACGAGTCTCAAATCACCGTGCCTCTCATTCTGTTTTCATGCTTCTCTTAAAGTGTCTAGAAAGTCTTAATTTCTAAAAATATGAATTCAAATGCCATTATAAAGTCTCAAATGTAACTAACGTGTCCACTTGTGAAACACTGTACTTCCCACTTCCTGTTAGACACGCCTAATTATCAGAGACAGCACTTCCTGCAGGGGGCAGCATTGTACCACTGAGGTTTGAGTGTGGCTGATCTGCCAGCAGTTTTACACCAGTCCTGTTTTTCAGGTTCTGTCAGTTCTCTCATGTGTCCAAATGTCATTTCATTGCTCATCTAATCTCAAACACACATCCTTACAAACATGATTCAAGCACAGACCCAGAGCTGGACTCCACAATCCATCACACTTTATAATATCCTCACTTATCATAGTAACGGAGAGAGCTGTGCTTTAGAATAGCACATCTACAGCACTGATGAAGGTAATGGAGAGAGCTGTGCTTTAGAATAGCTCATCTACAGCACTGATGAAGGTAATGGAGAGAGCTGTGCTTTAGAATAGCACATCTACAGCACTGATGAAGGTAACGGAGAGAGCTGTGCTTTAGAATAGCACATCTACAGCACTGATGAAGGTAATGGAGAGAGCTGTGCTTTAGAATAGCACATCTACAGCACTGATGAAGGTAATGGAGAGAGCTGTGCTTTAGAATAGCACATCTACAGCACTGATGAAGGTAATGGAGAGAGCTGTGCTTTAGAATAGCACATCTACAGCACTGATGAAGGTAATGGAGAGAGCTGTGCTTTAGAATAGCACATCTACAGCACTGATGAAGGTAATGGAGAGAGCTGTGCTTTAGAATAGCACATCTACAGCACTGATGAAGGTAATGGAGAGAGCCGTGCTTTAGAATAGCACATCTACAGCACTGATGAAGGTAATGGAGAGAGCTGTGCTTTAGAATAGCACATCTACAGCACTGATGAAGGTAATGGAGAGAGCTGTGCTTTAGAATAGCTCATCTACAGCACTGATGAAGGTAATGGAGAGAGCTGTGCTTTAGAATAGCACATCTACAGCACTGATGAAGGTAATGGAGAGAGCTGTGCTTTAGAATAGCTCATCTACAGCACTGATGAAGGTAATAGAGAGCTGTGCTTTAGAATAGCTCATCTACAGCACTGATGAAGGTAATGGAGAGAGCTGTGCTTTAGAATAGCTCATCTACAGCACTGATGAAGGTAATAGAGAGCTGTGCTTTAGAATAGCACATCTACAGCACTGATGAAGGTAATGGAGAGAGCTGTGCTTTAGAATAGCTCATCTACAGCACTGATGAAGGTAATAGAGAGCTGTGCTTTAGAATAGCACATCTACAGCACTGATGAAGGTAATGGAGAGAGCTGTGCTTTAGAATAGCTCATCTACAGCACTGATGAAGGTAATAGAGAGCTGTGCTTTAGAATAGCTCATCTACAGCACTGATGAAGGTAATGGAGAGAGCTGTGCTTTAGAATAGCTCATCTACAGCACTGATGAAGGTAATGGAGAGAGCTGTGCTTTAGAATAGCACATCTACAGCACTGATGAAGGTAATGGAGAGCTGTGCTTTAGAATAGCACATCTACAGCATTGATGAAGGTAATGGAGAGAGATGTGCTTTAGAATAGCACATCTACAGCACTGATGAAGGTAATGGAGAGAGCTGTGCTTTAGAATAGCACATCTACAGCACTGATGAAGGTAATGGAGAGAGCTGTGCTTTAGAATAGCACATCTACAGCACTGATGAAGGTAATGGAGAGAGCTGTGCTTTAGAATAGCACATCTACAGCACTGATGAAGGTAATGGAGAGAGCTGTGCTTTAGAATAGCACATCTACAGCACTGATGAAGGTAATGGAGAGAGCTGTGCTTTAGAATAGCACATCTACAGCACTGATGAAGGTAATGGAGAGAGCTGTGCTTTAGAATAGCACATCTACAGCACTGATGAAGGTAATGGAGAGAGCTGTGCTTTAGAATAGCACATCTACAGCACTGATGAAGGTAATGGAGAGAGCTGTGCTTTAGAATAGCACATCTACAGCACTGATGAAGGTAATGGAGAGAGCTGTGCTTTAGAATAGCACATCTACAGCACTGATGAAGGTAATGGAGAGAGCTGTGCTTTAGAATAGCACATCTACAGCACTGATGAAGGTAATGGAGAGCTGTGCTTTAGAATAGCACATCTACAGCACTGATGAAGGTAATGGAGAGAGCTGTGCTTTAGAATAGCACATCTACAGCACTGATGAATGTAATGGAGAGAGCTGTGCTTTAGAATAGCACATCTACAGCACTGATGAAGGTAATGGAGAGAGCTGTGCTTTAGAATAGCACATCTACAGCACTGATGAAGGTAATGGAGAGAGCTGTGCTTTAGAATAGCACATCTACAGCACTGATGAAGGTAATGGAGAGAGCTGTGCTTTAGAATAGCACATCTACAGCACTGATGAAGGTAATGGAGAGAGCTGTGCTTTAGAATAGCACATCTACAGCACTGATGAAGGTAATGGAAAGAGCTGTGCTTTAGAATAGCACATCTACAGCACTGATGAAGGTAATGGAGAGAGCTGTGCTTTAGAATAGCACATCTACAGCACTGATGAAGGTAATGGAGAGAGCTGTGCTTTAGAATAGCACATCTACAGCACTGATGAAGGTAATGGAGAGAGCTGTGCTTTAGAATAGCACATCTACAGCACTGATGAAGGTAATGGAGAGCTGTGCTTTAGAATAGCACATCTACAGCACTGATGAAGGTAATGGAGAGAGCTGTGCTTTAGAATAGCACATCTACAGCACTGATGAAGGTAATGGAGAGCTGTGCTTTAGAATAGCACATCTACAGCACTGATGAAGGTAATGGAGAGAGCTGTGCTTTAGAATAGCACATCTACAGCACTGATGAAGGTAATGGAGAGCTGTGCTTTAGAATAGCACATCTACAGCACTGATGAAGGTAATGGAGAGAGCTGTGCTTTAGAATAGCACATCTACAGCACTGATGAAGGTAATGGAGAGAGCTGTGCTTTAGAATAGCACATCTACAGCACTGATGAAGGTAATGGAGAGAGCTGTGCTTTAGAATAGCACATCTACAGCACTGATGAAGGTAATGGAGAGAGCTGTGCTTTAGAATAGCACATCTACAGCACTGATGAAGGTAATGGAGAGAGCTGTGCTTTAGAATAGCACATCTACAGCACTGATGAAGGTAATGGAGAGAGCTGTGCTTTAGAATAGCACATCTACAGCACTGATGAAGGTAATGGAGAGAGCTGTGCTTTAGAATAGCACATCTACAGCACTGATGAAGGTAATGGAGAGAGCTGTGCTTTAGAATAGCACATCTACAGCACTGATGAAGGTAATGGAGAGAGCTGTGCTTTAGAATAGCACATCTACAGCACTGATGAAGGTAATGGAGAGAGCTGTGCTTTAGAATAGCACATCTACAGCACTGATGAAGGTAATAGAGAGCTGTGCTTTAGAATAGCACATCTACAGCACTGATGAAGGTAATGGAGAGAGCTGTGCTTTAGAATAGCACATCTACAGCACTGATGAAGGTAATGGAGAGAGCTGTGCTTTAGAATAGCTCATCTACAGCACTGATGAAGGTAATGGAGAGAGCTGTGCTTTAGAATAGCTCATCTACAGCACTGATGAAGGTAATGGAGAGAGCTGTGCTTTAGAATAGCACATCTACAGCACTGATGAAGGTAATGGAGAGCTGTGCTTTAGAATAGCACATCTACAGCACTGATGAAGGTAATGGAGAGAGCTGTGCTTTAGAATAGCACATCTACAGCACTGATGAAGGTAATGGAGAGAGCTGTGCTTTAGAATAGCACATCTACAGCACTGATGAAGGTAATGGAGAGAGCTGTGCTTTAGAATAGCACATCTACAGCACTGATGAAGGTAATGGAGAGAGCTGTGCTTTAGAATAGCACATCTACAGCACTGATGAAGGTAATGGAGAGAGCTGTGCTTTAGAATAGCACATCTACAGCACTGATGAAGGTAATGGAGAGAGCTGTGCTTTAGAATAGCACATCTACAGCACTGATGAAGGTAATGGAGAGAGCTGTGCTTTAGAATAGCACATCTACAGCACTGATGAAGGTAATGGAGAGAGCTGTGCTTTAGAATAGCACATCTACAGCACTGATGAAGGTAATGGAAAGAGCTGTGCTTTAGAATAGCACATCTACAGCACTGATGAAGGTAATGGAGAGAGCTGTGCTTTAGAATAGCACATCTACAGCACTGATGAAGGTATTGGGGAGCTGTGCTTTAGAATAGCACATCTACAGCACTGATGAAGGTAATGGAGAGAGCTGTGCTTTAGAATAGCACATCTACAGCACTGATGAAGGTAATGGAGAGAGCTGTGCTTTAGAATAGCACATCTACAGCACTGATGAAGGTAATGGAGAGAGCTGTGCTTTAGAATAGCACATCTACAGCACTGATGAAGGTAATGGAGAGAGCTGTGCTTTAGAATAGCACATCTACAGCACTGATGAAGGTAATGGAGAGCTGTGCTTTAGAATAGCACATCTACAGCACTGATGAAGGTAATGGAGAGAGCTGTGCTTTAGAATAGCACATCTACAGCACTGATGAAGGTAATGGAGAGAGCTGTGCTTTAGAATAGCACATCTACAGCACTGATGAAGGTAATGGAGAGAGCTGTGCTTTAGAATAGCACATCTACAGCACTGATGAAGGTAATGGAGAGAGCTGTGCTTTAGAATAGCACATCTACAGCACTGATGAAGGTAATGGAGAGAGCTGTGCTTTAGAATAGCACATCTACAGCACTGATGAAGGTAATGGAGAGAGCTGTGCTTTAGAATAGCACATCTACAGCACTGATGAAGGTAATGGAGAGAGCTGTGCTTTAGAATAGCACATCTACAGCACTGATGAAGGTAATGGAGAGAGCTGTGCTTTAGAATAGCACATCTACAGCACTGATGAAGGTAATGGAGAGAGCTGTGCTTTAGAATAGCACATCTACAGCACTGATGAAGGTAATAGAGAGCTGTGCTTTAGAATAGCACATCTACAGCACTGATGAAGGTAATGGAGAGAGCTGTGCTTTAGAATAGCACATCTACAGCACTGATGAAGGTAATGGAGAGAGCTGTGCTTTAGAATAGCACATCTACAGCACTGATGAAGGTAATGGAGAGAGCTGTGCTTTAGAATAGCACATCTACAGCACTGATGAAGGTAATGGAGAGAGCTGTGCTTTAGAATAGCACATCTACAGCACTGATGAAGGTAATGGAGAGAGCTGTGCTTTAGAATAGCACATCTACAGCACTGATGAAGGTAATGGAGAGCTGTGCTTTAGAATAGCACATCTACAGCACTGATGAAGGTAATGGAGAGAGCTGTGCTTTAGAATAGCACATCTACAGCACTGATGAAGGTAATGGAGAGAGCTGTGCTTTAGAATAGCACATCTACAGCACTGATGAAGGTAATGGAGAGAGCTGTGCTTTAGAATAGCACATCTACAGCACTGATGAAGGTAATGGAGAGAGCTGTGCTTTAGAATAGCACATCTACAGCACTGATGAAGGTAATGGAGAGAGCTGTGCTTTAGAATAGCACATCTACAGCACTGATGAAGGTAATGGAGAGAGCTGTGCTTTAGAATAGCACATCTACAGCACTGATGAAGGTAATGGAGAGAGCTGTGCTTTAGAATAGCACATCTACAGCACTGATGAAGGTAATGGAGAGCTGTGCTTTAGAATAGCACATCTACAGCACTGATGAAGGTAATGGAGAGAGCTGTGCTTTAGAATAGCACATCTACAGCACTGATGAAGGTAATGGAGAGAGCTGTGCTTTAGAATAGCACATCTACAGCACTGATGAAGGTAATGGAGAGAGCTGTGCTTTAGAATAGCACATCTACAGCACTGATGAAGGTAATGGAGAGAGCTGTGCTTTAGAATAGCACATCTACAGCACTGATGAAGGTAATGGAGAGAGCTGTGCTTTAGAATAGCACATCTACAGCACTGATGAAGGTAATGGAGAGAGCTGTGCTTTAGAATAGCACATCTACAGCACTGATGAAGGTAATGGAGAGAGCTGTGCTTTAGAATAGCACATCTACAGCACTGATGAAGGTAATGGAGAGCTGTGCTTTAGAATAGCACATCTACAGCACTGATGAAGGTAATGGAGAGCTGTGCTTTAGAATAGCACATCTACAGCACTGATGAAGGTAATGGAGAGAGCTGTGCTTTAGAATAGCACATCTACAGCACTGATGAAGGTAATGGAGAGAGCTGTGCTTTAGAATAGCACATCTACAGCACTGATGAAGGTAATGGAGAGCTGTGCTTTAGAATAGCACATCTACAGCACTGATGAAGGTAATGGAGAGAGCTGTGCTTTAGAATAGCACATCTACAGCACTGATGAAGGTAATGGAGAGAGCTGTGCTTTAGAATAGCACATCTACAGCACTGATGAAGGTAATGGAGAGAGCTGTGCTTTAGAATAGCACATCTACAGCACTGATGAAGGTAATGGAGAGAGCTGTGCTTTAGAATAGCACATCTACAGCACTGATGAAGGTAATGGAGAGAGCTGTGCTTTAGAATAGCACATCTACAGCACTGATGAAGGTAATGGAGAGAGCTGTGCTTTAGAATAGCACATCTACAGCACTGATGAAGGTAATGGAGAGAGCTGTGCTTTAGAATAGCACATCTACAGCACTGATGAAGGTAATGGAGAGAGCTGTGCTTTAGAATAGCACATCTACAGCACTGATGAAGGTAATGGAGAGAGCTGTGCTTTAGAATAGCACATCTACAGCACTGATGAAGGTAATGGAGAGAGCTGTGCTTTAGAATAGCACATCTACAGCACTGATGAAGGTAATAGAGAGCTGTGCTTTAGAATAGCACATCTACAGCACTGATGAAGGTAATGGAGAGAGCTGTGCTTTAGAATAGCACATCTACAGCACTGATGAAGGTAATGGAGAGAGCTGTGCTTTAGAATAGCACATCTACAGCACTGATGAAGGTAATGGAGAGAGCTGTGCTTTAGAATAGCACATCTACAGCACTGATGAAGGTAATGGAGAGAGCTGTGCTTTAGAATAGCACATCTACAGCACTGATGAAGGTAATGGAGAGCTGTGCTTTAGAATAGCACATCTACAGCACTGATGAAGGTAATGGAGAGAGCTGTGCTTTAGAATAGCACATCTACAGCACTGATGAAGGTAATGGAGAGAGCTGTGCTTTAGAATAGCACATCTACAGCACTGATGAAGGTAATGGAGAGAGCTGTGCTTTAGAATAGCACATCTACAGCACTGATGAAGGTAATGGAGAGAGCTGTGCTTTAGAATAGCACATCTACAGCACTGATGAAGGTAATGGAGAGAGCTGTGCTTTAGAATAGCACATCTACAGCACTGATGAAGGTAATGGAGAGAGCTGTGCTTTAGAATAGCACATCTACAGCACTGATGAAGGTAATGGAGAGAGCTGTGCTTTAGAATAGCACATCTACAGCACTGATGAAGGTAATGGAGAGAGCTGTGCTTTAGAATAGCACATCTACAGCACTGATGAAGGTAATGGAGAGAGCTGTGCTTTAGAATAGCACATCTACAGCACTGATGAAGGTAATGGAGAGAGCTGTGCTTTAGAATAGCACATCTACAGCACTGATGAAGGTAATGGAGAGCTGTGCTTTAGAATAGCACATCTACAGCACTGATGAAGGTAATGGAGAGAGCTGTGCTTTAGAATAGCACATCTACAGCACTGATGAAGGTAATGGAGAGAGCTGTGCTTTAGAATAGCACATCTACAGCACTGATGAAGGTAATGGAGAGCTGTGCTTTAGAATAGCACATCTACAGCACTGATGAAGGTAATGGAGAGAGCTGTGCTTTAGAATAGCACATCTACAGCACTGATGAAGGTAATGGAGAGCTGTGCTTTAGAATAGCACATCTACAGCACTGATGAAGGTAATGGAGAGAGCTGTGCTTTAGAATAGCACATCTACAGCACTGATGAAGGTAATGGAGAGAGCTGTGCTTTAGAATAGCACATCTACAGCACTGATGAAGGTAATGGAGAGAGCTGTGCTTTAGAATAGCACATCTACAGCACTGATGAAGGTAATGGAGAGAGCTGTGCTTTAGAATAGCACATCTACAGCACTGATGAAGGTAATGGAGAGAGCTGTGCTTTAGAATAGCACATCTACAGCACTGATGAAGGTAATGGAGAGAGCTGTGCTTTAGAATAGCACATCTACAGCACTGATGAAGGTAATGGAGAGAGCTGTGCTTTAGAATAGCACATCTACAGCACTGATGAAGGTAATGGAGAGAGCTGTGCTTTAGAATAGCACATCTACAGCACTGATGAAGGTAATGGAGAGAGCTGTGCTTTAGAATAGCACATCTACAGCACTGATGAAGGTAATGGAGAGAGCTGTGCTTTAGAATAGCACATCTACAGCACTGATGAAGGTAATGGAGAGAGCTGTGCTTTAGAATAGCACATCTACAGCACTGATGAAGGTAATGGAGAGAGCTGTGCTTTAGAATAGCACATCTACAGCACTGATGAAGGTAATGGAGAGAGCTGTGCTTTAGAATAGCACATCTACAGCACTGATGAAGGTAATGGAGAGAGCTGTGCTTTAGAATAGCACATCTACAGCACTGATGAAGGTAATGGGGAGCTGTGCTTTAGAATAGCACATCTACAGCACTGATGAAGGTAATGGAGAGCTGTGCTTTAGAATAGCACATCTACAGCACTGATGAAGGTAATGGAGAGAGCTGTGCTTTAGAATAGCACATCTACAGCACTGATGAAGGTAATGGAGAGAGCTGTGCTTTAGAATAGCTCATCTACAGCACTGATGAAGGTAATGGAGAGAGCTGTGCTTTAGAATAGCTCATCTACAGCACTGATGAAGGTAATGGAGAGAGCTGTGCTTTAGAATAGCACATCTACAGCACTGATGAAGGTAATGGAGAGCTGTGCTTTAGAATAGCACATCTACAGCACTGATGAAGGTAATGGAGAGAGCTGTGCTTTAGAATAGCACATCTACAGCACTGATGAAGGTAATGGAGAGAGCTGTGCTTTAGAATAGCACATCTACAGCACTGATGAAGGTAATGGAGAGAGCTGTGCTTTAGAATAGCACATCTACAGCACTGATGAAGGTAATGGAGAGAGCTGTGCTTTAGAATAGCACATCTACAGCACTGATGAAGGTAATGGAGAGAGCTGTGCTTTAGAATAGCACATCTACAGCACTGATGAAGGTAATGGAGAGAGCTGTGCTTTAGAATAGCACATCTACAGCACTGATGAAGGTAATGGAGAGAGCTGTGCTTTAGAATAGCACATCTACAGCACTGATGAAGGTAATGGAGAGAGCTGTGCTTTAGAATAGCACATCTACAGCACTGATGAAGGTAATGGAGAGAGCTGTGCTTTAGAATAGCACATCTACAGCACTGATGAAGGTAATGGAGAGAGCTGTGCTTTAGAATAGCACATCTACAGCACTGATGAAGGTAATGGAGAGAGCTGTGCTTTAGAATAGCACATCTACAGCACTGATGAAGGTAATGGAGAGAGCTGTGCTTTAGAATAGCACATCTACAGCACTGATGAAGGTAATGGAGAGAGCTGTGCTTTAGAATAGCACATCTACAGCACTGATGAAGGTAATGGAGAGAGCTGTGCTTTAGAATAGCACATCTACAGCACTGATGAAGGTAATGGAGAGAGCTGTGCTTTAGAATAGCACATCTACAGCACTGATGAAGGTAATGGAGAGAGCTGTGCTTTAGAATAGCACATCTACAGCACTGATGAAGGTAATGGAGAGAGCTGTGCTTTAGAATAGCACATCTACAGCACTGATGAAGGTAATGGAGAGAGCTGTGCTTTAGAATAGCACATCTACAGCACTGATGAAGGTAATGGAGAGAGCTGTGCTTTAGAATAGCACATCTACAGCACTGATGAAGGTAATGGAGAGAGCTGTGCTTTAGAATAGCACATCTACAGCACTGATGAAGGTAATGGAGAGAGCTGTGCTTTAGAATAGCACATCTACAGCACTGATGAAGGTAATGGAGAGAGCTGTGCTTTAGAATAGCACATCTACAGCACTGATGAAGGTAATGGAGAGAGCTGTGCTTTAGAATAGCACATCTACAGCACTGATGAAGGTAATGGAGAGCTGTGCTTTAGAATAGCACATCTACAGCACTGATGAAGGTAATGGAGAGAGCTGTGCTTTAGAATAGCACATCTACAGCACTGATGAAGGTAATGGAGAGAGCTGTGCTTTAGAATAGCACATCTACAGCACTGATGAAGGTAATGGAGAGAGCTGTGCTTTAGAATAGCACATCTACAGCACTGATGAAGGTAATGGAGAGAGCTGTGCTTTAGAATAGCACATCTACAGCACTGATGAAGGTAATGGAGAGAGCTGTGCTTTAGAATAGCACATCTACAGCACTGATGAAGGTAATGGAGAGAGCTGTGCTTTAGAATAGCACATCTACAGCACTGATGAAGGTAATGGAGAGAGCTGTGCTTTAGAATAGCACATCTACAGCACTGATGAAGGTAATGGAGAGAGCTGTGCTTTAGAATAGCACATCTACAGCACTGATGAAGGTAATGGAGAGAGCTGTGCTTTAGAATAGCACATCTACAGCACTGATGAAGGTAATGGAGAGAGCTGTGCTTTAGAATAGCACATCTACAGCACTGATGAAGGTAATGGAGAGAGCTGTGCTTTAGAATAGCACATCTACAGCACTGATGAAGGTAATGGAGAGAGCTGTGCTTTAGAATAGCACATCTACAGCACTGATGAAGGTAATGGAGAGAGCTGTGCTTTAGAATAGCACATCTACAGCACTGATGAAGGTAATGGAGAGAGCTGTGCTTTAGAATAGCACATCTACAGCACTGATGAAGGTAATGGAGAGAGCTGTGCTTTAGAATAGCACATCTACAGCACTGATGAAGGTAATGGAGAGAGCTGTGCTTTAGAATAGCACATCTACAGCACTGATGAAGGTAATGGAGAGAGCTGTGCTTTAGAATAGCACATCTACAGCACTGATGAAGGTAATGGAGAGAGCTGTGCTTTAGAATAGCACATCTACAGCACTGATGAAGGTAATGGAGAGAGCTGTGCTTTAGAATAGCACATCTACAGCACTGATGAAGGTAATGGAGAGAGTTGTGCTTTTAGAATAGCACATCTACAGCACTGATGAAGGTAATGGAGAGAGCTGTGCTTTACTTAGAATAGCACATCTACAGCACTGATGAAGGTAATGGAGAGCTGTGCTTTAGAATAGCACATCTACAGCACTGATGAAGGTAATGGAGAGAGCTGTGCTTTAGAATAGCACATCTACAGCACTGATGAAGGTAATGGAGAGAGCTGTGCTTTAGAATAGCACATCTACAGCACTGATGAAGTTAACTGAGAGAGCTGTGCTTTAGAATAGCACATCTACAGCACTGATGAAGGTAATGGAGAGAGCTGTGCTTTAGAATAGCACATCTACAGCACTGATGAAGGTAATGGAGAGAGCTGTGCTTTAGAATAGCACATCTACAGCACTGATGAGGGGGTAATGGAGAGAGCTGTGCTTTAGAATAGCACATCTACAGCACTGATGAAGGTAATGGAGAGAGCTGTGCTTTAGAATAGCACATCTACAGCACTGATGAAGGTAATGGAGAGATCTGTGCTATAGAATCACAAATCTACAGCACTGATGTAGCTAATGGAGAGAGCTGTGCTTTAGAATAGCACATCTACAGCACTGCTTTAGAATAGCACATCTACAGCACTGATGAAGGTAATGGAGAGAGCTGTGCTTTAGAATAGCACATCTACAGCACTGATGAAGGTAATGGAGAGAGCTGTGCTTTAGAATAGCACATCTACAGCACTGATGAAGGTAATGGAGAGAGCTGTGCTTTAGAATAGCACATCTACAGCACTGATGAAGGTAATGGAGAGAGCTGTGCTTTAGAATAGCACATCTACAGCACTGATGAAGGTAATGGAGAGAGCTGTGCTTTAGAATAGCACATCTACAGCACTGATGAAGGTAATGGAGAGAGCTGTGCTTTAGAATAGCACATCTACAGCACTGATGAAGGTAATGGAGAGAGCTGTGCTTTAGAATAGCACATCTACAGCACTGATGAAGGTAATGGAGAGAGCTGTGCTTTAGAATAGCACATCTACAGCACTGATGAAGGTAATGGAGAGAGCTGTGCTTTAGAATAGCACATCTACAGCACTGATGAAGGTAATGGAGAGAGCTGTGCTTTAGAATAGCACATCTACAGCACTGATGAAGGTAATGGAGAGAGCTGTGCTTTAGAATAGCACATCTACAGCACTGATGAAGGTAATGGAGAGAGCTGTGCTTTAGAATAGCACATCTACAGCACTGATGAAGGTAATGGAGAGAGCTGTGCTTTAGAATAGCACATCTACAGCACTGATGAAGGTAATGGAGAGAGCTGTGCTTTAGAATAGCACATCTACAGCACTGATGAAGGTAATGGAGAGAGCTGTGCTTTAGAATAGCACATCTACAGCACTGATGAAGGTAATGGAGAGAGCTGTGCTTTAGAATAGCACATCTACAGCACTGATGAAGGTAATGGAGAGAGCTGTGCTTTAGAATAGCACATCTACAGCACTGATGAAGGTAATGGAGAGAGCTGTGCTTTAGAATAGCACATCTACAGCACTGATGAAGGTAATGGAGAGAGCTGTGCTTTAGAATAGCACATCTACAGCACTGATGAAGGTAATGGAGAGAGCTGTGCTTTAGAATAGCACATCTACAGCACTGATGAAGGTAATGGAGAGAGCTGTGCTTTAGAATAGCACATCTACAGCACTGATGAAGGTAATGGAGAGAGCTGTGCTTTAGAATAGCACATCTACAGCACTGATGAAGGTAATGGAGAGAGCTGTGCTTTAGAATAGCACATCTACAGCACTGATGAAGGTAATGGAGAGAGCTGTGCTTTAGAATAGCACATCTACAGCACTGATGAAGGTAATGGAGAGAGCTGTGCTTTAGAATAGCACATCTACAGCACTGATGAAGGTAATGGAGAGAGCTGTGCTTTAGAATAGCACATCTACAGCACTGATGAAGGTAATGGAGAGAGCTGTGCTTTAGAATAGCACATCTACAGCACTGATGAAGGTAATGGAGAGAGCTGTGCTTTAGAATAGCACATCTACAGCACTGATGAAGGTAATGGAGAGAGCTGTGCTTTAGAATAGCACATCTACAGCACTGATGAAGGTAATGGAGAGAGCTGTGCTTTAGAATAGCACATCTACAGCACTGATGAAGGTAATGGAGAGAGCTGTGCTTTAGAATAGCACATCTACAGCACTGATGAAGGTAATGGAGAGAGCTGTGCTTTAGAATAGCACATCTACAGCACTGATGAAGGTAATGGAGAGAGCTGTGCTTTAGAATAGCACATCTACAGCACTGATGAAGGTAATGGAGAGCTGTGCTTTAGAATAGCACATCTACAGCACTGATGAAGGTAATGGAGAGAGCTGTGCTTTAGAATAGCACATCTACAGCACTGATGAAGGTAATGGAGAGAGCTGTGCTTTAGAATAGCACATCTACAGCACTGATGAAGGTAATGGAGAGAGCTGTGCTTTAGAATAGCACATCTACAGCACTGATGAAGGTAATGGAGAGAGCTGTGCTTTAGAATAGCACATCTACAGCACTGATGAAGGTAATGGAGAGAGCTGTGCTTTAGAATAGCACATCTACAGCACTGATGAAGGTAATGGAGAGAGCTGTGCTTTAGAATAGCACATCTACAGCACTGATGAAGGTAATGGAGAGAGCTGTGCTTTAGAATAGCACATCTACAGCACTGATGAAGGTAATGGAGAGAGCTGTGCTTTAGAATAGCACATCTACAGCACTGATGAAGGTAATGGAGAGAGCTGTGCTTTAGAATAGCACATCTACAGCACTGATGAAGGTAATGGAGAGAGCTGTGCTTTAGAATAGCACATCTACAGCACTGATGAAGGTAATGGAGAGAGCTGTGCTTTAGAATAGCACATCTACAGCACTGATGAAGGTAATGGAGAGAGCTGTGCTTTAGAATAGCACATCTACAGCACTGATGAAGGTAATGGAGAGAGCTGTGCTTTAGAATAGCACATCTACAGCACTGATGAAGGTAATGGAGAGAGCTGTGCTTTAGAATAGCACATCTACAGCACTGATGAAGGTAATGGAGAGAGCTGTGCTTTAGAATAGCACATCTACAGCACTGATGAAGGTAATGGAGAGAGCTGTGCTTTAGAATAGCACATCTACAGCACTGATGAAGGTAATGGAGAGAGCTGTGCTTTAGAATAGCACATCTACAGCACTGATGAAGGTAATGGAGAGAGCTGTGCTTTAGAATAGCACATCTACAGCACTGATGAAGGTAATGGAGAGAGCTGTGCTTTAGAATAGCACATCTACAGCACTGATGAAGGTAATGGAGAGAGCTGTGCTTTAGAATAGCACATCTACAGCACTGATGAAGGTAATGGAGAGAGCTGTGCTTTAGAATAGCACATCTACAGCACTGATGAAGGTAATGGAGAGAGCTGTGCTTTAGAATAGCACATCTACAGCACTGATGAAGGTAATGGAGAGAGCTGTGCTTTAGAATAGCACATCTACAGCACTGATGAAGGTAATGGAGAGAGCTGTGCTTTAGAATAGCACATCTACAGCACTGATGAAGGTAATGGAGAGAGCTGTGCTTTAGAATAGCACATCTACAGCACTGATGAAGGTAATGGAGAGAGCTGTGCTTTAGAATAGCACATCTACAGCACTGATGAAGGTAATGGAGAGAGCTGTGCTTTAGAATAGCACATCTACAGCACTGATGAAGGTAATGGAGAGAGCTGTGCTTTAGAATAGCACATCTACAGCACTGATGAAGGTAATGGAGAGAGCTGTGCTTTAGAATAGCACATCTACAGCACTGATGAAGGTAATGGAGAGAGCTGTGCTTTAGAATAGCACATCTACAGCACTGATGAAGGTAATGGAGAGAGCTGTGCTTTAGAATAGCACATCTACAGCACTGATGAAGGTAATGGAGAGAGCTGTGCTTTAGAATAGCACATCTACAGCACTGATGAAGGTAATGGAGAGAGCTGTGCTTTAGAATAGCACATCTACAGCACTGATGAAGGTAATGGAGAGAGCTGTGCTTTAGAATAGCACATCTACAGCACTGATGAAGGTAATGGAGAGAGCTGTGCTTTAGAATAGCACATCTACAGCACTGATGAAGGTAATGGAGAGAGCTGTGCTTTAGAATAGCACATCTACAGCACTGATGAAGGTAATGGAGAGAGCTGTGCTTTAGAATAGCACATCTACAGCACTGATGAAGGTAATGGAGAGAGCTGTGCTTTAGAATAGCACATCTACAGCACTGATGAAGGTAATGGAGAGAGCTGTGCTTTAGAATAGCACATCTACAGCACTGATGAAGGTAATGGAGAGAGCTGTGCTTTAGAATAGCACATCTACAGCACTGATGAAGGTAATGGAGAGAGCTGTGCTTTAGAATAGCACATCTACAGCACTGATGAAGGTAATGGAGAGAGCTGTGCTTTAGAATAGCACATCTACAGCACTGATGAAGGTAATGGAGAGAGCTGTGCTTTAGAATAGCACATCTACAGCACTGATGAAGGTAATGGAGAGAGCTGTGCTTTAGAATAGCACATCTACAGCACTGATGAAGGTAATGGAGAGAGCTGTGCTTTAGAATAGCACATCTACAGCACTGATGAAGGTAATGGAGAGAGCTGTGCTTTAGAATAGCACATCTACAGCACTGATGAAGGTAATGGAGAGAGCTGTGCTTTAGAATAGCACATCTACAGCACTGATGAAGGTAATGGAGAGAGCTGTGCTTTAGAATAGCACATCTACAGCACTGATGAAGGTAATGGAGAGAGCTGTGCTTTAGAATAGCACATCTACAGCACTGATGAAGGTAATGGAGAGAGCTGTGCTTTAGAATAGCACATCTACAGCACTGATGAAGGTAATGGAGAGAGCTGTGCTTTAGAATAGCACATCTACAGCACTGATGAAGGTAATGGAGAGAGCTGTGCTTTAGAATAGCACATCTACAGCACTGATGAAGGTAATGGAGAGAGCTGTGCTTTAGAATAGCACATCTACAGCACTGATGAAGGTAATGGAGAGAGCTGTGCTTTAGAATAGCACATCTACAGCACTGATGAAGGTAATGGAGAGAGCTGTGCTTTAGAATAGCACATCTACAGCACTGATGAAGGTAATGGAGAGAGCTGTGCTTTAGAATAGCACATCTACAGCACTGATGAAGGTAATGGAGAGAGCTGTGCTTTAGAATAGCACATCTACAGCACTGATGAAGGTAATGGAGAGAGCTGTGCTTTAGAATAGCACATCTACAGCACTGATGAAGGTAATGGAGAGAGCTGTGCTTTAGAATAGCACATCTACAGCACTGATGAAGGTAATGGAGAGAGCTGTGCTTTAGAATAGCACATCTACAGCACTGATGAAGGTAATGGAGAGAGCTGTGCTTTAGAATAGCTCATCTACAGCACTGATGAAGGTAATGGAGAGAGCTGTGCTTTAGAATAGCACATCTACAGCACTGATGAAGGTAATGGAGAGAGCTGTGCTTTAGAATAGCACATCTACAGCACTGATGAAGGTAATGGAGAGAGCTGTGCTTTAGAATAGCTCATCTACAGCACTGATGAAGGTAATGGAGAGAGCTGTGCTTTAGAATAGCTCATCTACAGCACTGATGAAGGTAATGGAGAGAGCTGTGCTTTAGAATAGCTCATCTACAGCACTGATGAAGGTAATGGAGAGAGCTGTGCTTTAGAATAGCACATCTACAGCACTGATGAAGGTAATGGAGAGAGCTGTGCTTTAGAATAGCACATCTACAGCACTGATGAAGGTAATGGAGAGAGCTGTGCTTTAGAATAGCACATCTACAGCACTGATGAAGGTAATGGAGAGAGCTGTGCTTTAGAATAGCACATCTACAGCACTGATGAAGGTAATGGAGAGAGCTGTGCTTTAGAATAGCACATCTACAGCACTGATGAAGGTAATGGAGAGAGCTGTGCTTTAGAATAGCACATCTACAGCACTGATGAAGGTAATGGAGAGAGCTGTGCTTTAGAATAGCACATCTACAGCACTGATGAAGGTAATGGAGAGAGCTGTGCTTTAGAATAGCACATCTACAGCACTGATGAAGGTAATGGAGAGAGCTGTGCTTTAGAATAGCACATCTACAGCACTGATGAAGGTAATGGAGAGAGCTGTGCTTTAGAATAGCACATCTACAGCACTGATGAAGGTAATGGAGAGAGCTGTGCTTTAGAATAGCACATCTACAGCACTGATGAAGGTAATGGAGAGAGCTGTGCTTTAGAATAGCACATCTACAGCACTGATGAAGGTAATGGAGAGAGCTGTGCTTTAGAATAGCACATCTACAGCACTGATGAAGGTAATGGAGAGAGCTGTGCTTTAGAATAGCACATCTACAGCACTGATGAAGGTAATGGAGAGAGCTGTGCTTTAGAATAGCACATCTACAGCACTGATGAAGGTAATGGAGAGAGCTGTGCTTTAGAATAGCACATCTACAGCACTGATGAAGGTAATGGAGAGAGCTGTGCTTTAGAATAGCACATCTACAGCACTGATGAAGGTAATGGAGAGAGCTGTGCTTTAGAATAGCACATCTACAGCACTGATGAAGGTAATGGAGAGAGCTGTGCTTTAGAATAGCACATCTACAGCACTGATGAAGGTAATGGAGAGAGCTGTGCTTTAGAATAGCACATCTACAGCACTGATGAAGGTAATGGAGAGAGCTGTGCTTTAGAATAGCACATCTACAGCACTGATGAAGGTAATGGAGAGAGCTGTGCTTTAGAATAGCACATCTACAGCACTGATGAAGGTAATGGAGAGCTGTGCTTTAGAATAGCTCATCTACAGCACTGATGAAGGTAATGGAGAGAGCTGTGCTTTAGAATAGCACATCTACAGCACTGATGAAGGTAATGGAGAGAGCTGTGCTTTAGAATAGCTCATCTACAGCACTGATGAAGGTAATGGAGAGAGCTGTGCTTTAGAATAGCTCATCTACAGCACTGATGAAGGTAATGGAGAGAGCTGTGCTTTAGAATAGCTCATCTACAGCACTGATGAAGGTAATGGAGAGAGCTGTGCTTTAGAATAGCTCATCTACAGCACTGATGAAGGTAATGGAGAGAGCTGTGCTTTAGAATAGCTCATCTACAGCACTGATGAAGGTAATAGAGAGCTGTGCTTTAGAATAGCTCATCTACAGCACTGATGAAGGTAATGGAGAGAGCTGTGCTTTAGAATAGCTCATCTACAGCACTGATGAAGGTAATAGAGAGCTGTGCTTTAGAATAGCTCATCTACAGCACTGATGAAGGTAATGGAGAGAGCTGTGCTTTAGAATAGCTCATCTACAGCACTGATGAAGGTAATGGAGAGAGCTGTGCTTTAGAATAGCTCATCTACAGCACTGATGAAGGTAATGGAGAGAGCTGTGCTTTAGAATAGCTCATCTACAGCACTGATGAAGGTAATAGAGAGCTGTGCTTTAGAATAGCTCATCTACAGCACTGATGAAGGTAATGGAGAGAGCTGTGCTTTAGAATAGCACATCTACAGCACTGATGAAGGTAATGGAGAGAGCTGTGCTTTAGAAGCATCTGTAACTTCATGTACCAACTATGACACTGTTTTACACATGGAAGTTTAATAAAAAGAAGTTGACTTGACGCAAATTTCTCAACTGATCTCAGATCAGCTCCAGTGAGTTTTGAATGAACCCAAACCCAGCGTATAAGCAGGTGTATTTGTCTCTGTCTGTGTTCATACTGCACTGGAGAGAGAGACTTACCTCATCACACACCTGGGAGACACACTGCACTGGAGAGAGAGACTTACCTCATCACACACCTGGGAGACACACTGCACTGGAGAGAGAGACTTACCTCATCACACACCTGGGAGACACACTGCACTGGAGAGAGAGACTTACCTCATCACACACCTGGGAGACACACTGGTGACGGGTCAGGAAAAGAGCAGCACTCTGGAGTGATTCTTCTACTGGTGCATTTATTTACCTCAACTGATTAAACACAAACCAGCGTACTTACAATACCAGTATTTACCCAGCGTACTTACAATACCAGTATTTACCCAGTGTACTTACAATACCAGTATTTACCCAGCGTACTTACAATACCAGTATTTACCCAGCGTACTTACAATACCAGTATTTACGAAATAATGACATCACCGGGTTATATCAAAGAATTTACGCATTTATGCGCTTTACAATGATGAGGGGAAACTCGCCTTAACCACCACCAATGTGTAGCACCACCTGGGTGATGCAACGGCAGCCAATTTGCACCAGAATGCTCACCACACAACAGCTGAGGTGGAGAGAACAATTTTTAGCCAATTAAACTGGGGGATGATTAGGTGGCAGGTTGAAAAAGCCAGGTTGGGAGTTTAGCCAGGACACAAGGGAAACCCCCACTCTTTGCGATATGTGTCAGGACCTCAGTTTAATGTCTCATCCGAAAGACGGCATCGGAATTAACTGAATTGAAAGTGTATTGTATCAAACCCTGTATCGACTTTCAATGAACCAATCTGCATACCCTCCCTAACAAATGTGCAGATAATAACATTGCAAACTGACAATTTGGAAGTAATGTTATGTTTCAATCATATCTGGTAAAAATCCTTGGGATTTGATCAGTAGGCTACATTCGAGTGAAATACAGACATCATTTATCCCATCCGAAACACAGCCGGGGGGGATTCCTAAATCACATGGGGTCCCAAGGTAATACTCGTCCAGTGTGAATAGGGCATAAAATTCTGTTCATTTCACGATGCTTTTTGTGATTAATTGCCTGCTAATTTCAGCAACTTTTCCCCATTATTTAGCTTTTAGGTATTAAAAACATGACTACTGTCAGCAGTTTAACAATTAATTGCTAATTAATTAATGAAAATGACTAGTTTTGGTTGCGAAAAGTATGGATTTATAAAAACTTGGTGGGGAGTTGCTTGTTAAATGGACATCAAAAGACTCTTGATATCTTATGTTCTGGTACTCTTACAAGCAATACTATAATGTCACCGCATTTGAATGAATCTCTATGGGAATTGGGGGATGGGACTAGATTTAGCTGTAAATTATGCTGGAACAGTAAAATGGCTGTAAGTCAGCAAGGGTCTGAGGTATCAAACAAGCCTCAAACCATCACTCTGCTGCCAGATATGCAGTAGATATGGATGGATCACTTTAGGGGTTGTTTCTCCTGACAAACTTTCCAATTGAACTCTATGGAAAAATGAGTCAGAAGAAACCCTTCAAGTTATCCATCCATATCTACTGTATTTCTGGCAGCAGAGTGATGGTTTAAGGTTTATGTGTCAGACCCTTGATGACTTAACAGCCATTTAGCCAACCATGTGTTCCATACTGTTCCAGAGTAATTTACAGCTAAATCCACTCACCCTGCAATTCCCATAGAGATCCATTCAAATGCAGAGAGCTTATAGTATCACTTGTAACTGTACCTGAAAATAAGATATCGAGTCTTTTGATGTTGATTGGTCACAGACGTCAGGAAGTAACAGCATGCAAAGAATATATGACCAAATATGAAATATGATACTTTAAAAATACGGTAAAGCAAAAGGTATGAATACTTATGTAAATGAGAAATTTCAGTTTTTGATTTTTAATAAATTTGCAGACATTTCTAAAACTATGTTTTCACTGTGTCATACTTTGTCATTATGGGCTATTGAGTGTAGATTGATGAAGAAATAAATTAATTGAATCCATTTAAGATGAGTCTGAAACATAAAATGTGGAAAACCTGAAAACTTTCCGTATGCACTGTATATAGCGTGTAATCCCTGCCATCCATGCTCGTAACAGGAGGGATGTGCGCGGGAATCATTCACATCAGTAACCCAGCCACAACTGCTGAAAAAAGGGCAATCGCTCCACTTTTATTACCTAAACTCCATAATTTCTTCTTTTAGAAAAAATAAATGTAACTGATCAATGATATTGGTTACTGACATCCATCCACTACGTTTTCACTCCAACCCTAACAAAGCACACCTCATTCAATAGCTAGAGATCTACCATCCTGTCGGGTTTCACTCCAACCCTAACAAAGCACACCTCATTCAACAGCTAGAGATCTACCATCCTGTAGGGTTTCACTCCAACCCTAACAAAGCACACCTCATTCAACAGCTAGAGATCTACCATCCTGTAGGGTTTCACTCCAACCCTAACAAAGCACACCTCATTCAACAGCTAGAAATCTACCATCCTGTAGGGTTTCACTCCAACCCTAACAAAGCACACCTCATTCAACAGCTAGAGATCTACCATCCTGTAGGGTTTCACTCCAACCCTAACAAAGCACACCTCATTCAACAGCTAGAGATCTACCATCCTGTAGGGTTTCACTCCAACCCTAACAAAGCACACCTCATTCAACAGCTAGAGATCTACCATCCTGTAGGGTTTCACTCCAACCCTAACAAAGCACACCTCATTCAACAGCTAGAGATCTACCATCCTGTAGGGTTTCACTCCAACCCTAACAAAGCACACCTCATTCAACAGCTAGAGATCTACCATCCTGTAGGGTTTCACTCCAACCCTAACAAAGCACACCTCATTCAACAGCTAGAGATCTACCATCCTGTAGGGTTTCACTCCAACCCTAACAAAGCACACCTCATTCAACAGCTAGAGATCTACCATCCTGTAGGTTTCACTCCAACCCTAACAAAGCACACCTCACTCTACAGCTACAGATCTCAGTCTACTCATCAGGTGTGCCAATTAGCGTTTAAATAGAAACCTACAGGACGGTAGATCTCCGAAAACAGGGTTGGGCAGCCCTGCTCAAGAGTCTTATCATCAGATATTATTCTCGTTAAATGGTTATTGATATTTCTGTCCCAAAGGGGGCAGTAGAGAGAAGTCATGAGGAGTTTAAAATACGACACAGGTTCAGATATTGTAATTAGATCATTTTAATCACATTCCCCACCAGTCAAGAATCACTGCTTTACAGAAACTTTAAATTTCACAGGTTTTTTATTTCTTTCTTTTAAACTTTCCTTCAAACTCCAGTTAGTTACTCCCCTCTTGTCTCAAGGAAACAATACGCAATAAGAAAAGTGTATTTTACAAAAATGCAAACCAATTTTCACACAGTGAATTCTTTTACAAAGAAAAAAATGTCATAAGAGCTACATCCACATTGGAGAAATATCATTCTAAACATTCCATAATGGAGTATAGTATAAAAACAAAGCCTTTACTCTTGTTGCAGATAAACCTGTACCTTATTAAGCAATCTTTTACAAGACAACTTAGGGGAGCAATCACCCAAAGCAATTACATCTTCCCAAAGTTAGGAATAATAGTCACAAACATCATAAAGCAAATGAGGCCGCAAGAACATGCTGATGGATCGACTCGCTGGATTTGTTTTTTGTACGAGAGGGCGAGAAGAAGAGGCAAATTAACAAACCCGTTTCCACGGAAACCGAATTATCACACCTGTGTGAGACCTCACCTGTGGCTGTCAGAGGTGAAGGTACGGGGAGGAGGGGGGCTTTTATCGATCCATCAGTGACACTGTTCAGACACCTCCAAAACAACACCTCCCCACACGCTTACACTGGCTGCAGACAGACCCATATTCGCGTAAATGCACACATTTCACGCACTGTACTTCGCAAGCAAAACACCCACGTTCGCCATTCAACGGAAACGACAGCGTGGGTTTGGGTTAGTGTTTGGAAAACGACGGCGTGGGTTAGGGTTAGGAAAACGACGGCGTGGGTGTGCCTTTGGAATTTGGGGTGCGAGCGTAATATCCTAAATGTGCAGTGTCTGCAGAGATGTCTGTTCGGACCTCGATATAAAAGCGGTATTTACAGGTGTGAGCGTGTCTGTCTGTTCCACACGCGTGACCTGCTAACTGCTACATGCTGCGGCACACGAGGGTCCGAGGTGTACAGCTCTCTGCAGTGCCCATTTCGTTTGAGATCATTTAATATAAATGCTGACTCAGAGAGATTGGACATACAGGTGTATGGTTACAGTAACAATAGTACAGGTGTGTTTAAAGCAATTAATACACTGACGGGCCACGTGGAAAACTGCATGCGGTGGGTGGAACATTCTGGAGAAACTCTGCACCAGAAGCTTCCAATACATTTGCCAGTTCCAACGCCCCCGCCCCCCCCCCCCAACCTCTCTGTTACTGCATACATCTCAAATAAAAAAATCCACACAAATTCTGTTGTGTGCTTCTGAGAGAGGTTCAGTCACAGAGGTCAGTTTCAAAAACCTGACCACGAGGTGCCAAAGACTTTACACTAGAGGGCCACATTCATCACACAGGGGGGATGATGGGAAGTGGAGTCCAGGACTTAATTTCCCATCAGCATCTCTGCCAGTCAGTTTTTGTACAGAACCCCAGTGTTGCACCGGAGCAATTAAAAAAGTTTCCTGGCAGCATCAGCGGCCCTTTGGGAAGGAGCCTGGAGGGTGGAGTGCCCCATGGCCCCATATTGGGGCCCACTTGAAATTTCAGAGGGTGATGTCACTCCATCCACTGTCACTGTCTCAGCAGGACTTCAGTATCCAATCTTGATGATTGCTTTATGTCAATAGCTCTTTCCCAAGCATTAATAACGACAACCAGAGCAACACCAACAACAGTAAATAGTAATAATTATGACAATAATGATAAATGCAATATTACAGTTTATGCTTTTAAAAGAAGCTGCACCAAAAATGGGTGCTTTAATATCTCGGACTGTCTCGAGAGACCAGAATATGTCGGTCTACAAAATAGTTACACACACAGGAAGGAAGGATCAAAACTCAAAGGAAACAAATTTTTTTTTATGTACCAAGAACGTACATTGGTTATTCTGTATGGAGCTGGATAGAGGTTGGGGGGGGGGGGGGGGCAGACTTGTGTCTCTTTATAATTAATAAAAATGTTTTTTTCCAGCTTTTGAAATGCCCATTTGTGTATATCAGTGATCCTTGCTGAACCTCCACGACCGATTCAGGAGCGCAGACAGGCACGTGCTCTCCTCCGAAGCACGCAATGCCGACGGCCGCTTCCTCTCACGCGTTTTGGGTTCAATACGTCTGTTACACAAACGTGCATGCATTATAGTGCGTCATAGTGTGTTATAAACGTAGTACGAAGCTTGAACTGCAGTGGTGGTTCCCACTGTGCATAGTGGCAATGATGGCTGTACGACAGAGATACGCGCACTGCTGTGTATAACGTGTGTATTGCACAGTACTTACAACTGTCCAGCGTCTCTGATACAAGTTTCTGATACATCCCAGTCGTTCGGGATCAGCAGCCAATTACATCTCCTTTTCCCAAAAGCACAATCCGGACTCTTAAGCGCCAGTAGGTAGACTGCACCCGTCTCTGCACTACAGTGCAATTAAACCGAGATTACACAGAAAACCACAGGTTTTAATAGAGCAGATATGAAGACAGAGAGGTCCGTACTGCTGTTCCCGAGCGTGCAAACGAGCGTGCAAACCCCAGGAGCAGAGGGAAATCTTTCCACACCCACCTGGCCAGGAGTGAAACACCGCTTCACGTGGACTCTTTCATACTTTGGGCAGAATAAGCATCTGGGACATACAAAAACCTTACATTTCTGTGAAAGCACTTTTAACAACCATCTGTTGGGGGTGACATATGAAGGCTGATGCATTTAATAAATAAAACATCCTTCCATAAGCAATAGAAAACATTCCAATACTGGCCACAGGCAGGAGAGATGCACCTGCCTGTGCGTTTCATTGCCTTTCTAATAACTGCAGCAAGAGTACATACTGATCAGTGTTGTGATATTCAGCTGGGGGCAGGGCATTACCTCATCAATAAAACTGCTAATGAACCCCGGGATCATCGCCTCTAATACAGGAACGCACCACAACACATTATTATTATTTTTTAAAAATGCTAACTTCATAGAAGTTTACAGAAAGAACCAGATGACGGTGGTCCTGCAGCTCGTATGTGGAGGCGATCATTCGGCTCTCCTGTGATCAGCAGTGGGGGACCACAGCACCTTCCACGCGCTATCAATTCTGTAAAAACGCCCTTAAAAACCACTGTTTTGAGTACCCAGCTTGCGCCAGAACTTTGCCAAAACCAACCAAACACACACTCTTTAAAATGGAATGTGATGTCCTGGTGTGTGTTACATTGTACTGAGATTATAGTCCCGGTGTGTGTTGCACTGTACTGAGATAATAGTCCTGGTGTGTGTTACATTGTACTGAGATTATAGTCCCGGTGTGTGTTGCACTGTACTGAGATTATAGTCCCGGTGTGTGTTGCACTGTACTGAGATTATAGTCCCGGTGTTACTATTATTAATGGCCTCTATTTCTCACTGTTACTGAACAGATGAAACTAAATAAAAGTTCAAATCCCAAGATCATATACGAGCCAAAACTGTTAGATGGCGGTTTAAACGTCGTAGAAGAAGTGATCTGATCCAAAAATCAGAGGAAACGCCAGCGACCAAGCTTCCTCGCCATTATTTTTATCGTTTTAACAGTTTATTTTCTTCTTTCTCAAGGTTTTTTATATTTTTGCGTAAATGCACTGATTGAAAACAAAGTCATACTTAATCAGATACCCTGGTATCAAAGGCAACGGAAAGTTATATAGTTTAAAAAGTTCATTCACAGAACAAAAGAATAAAAATTTAAATTTCACGGCAGATACTGCTGGTTTGTAAATAAAATACAGAAGGTTAGCGTGTGTGTGTGTGTGTGTGTGTGTGTGTGTGTGCATGTTTGTCGTTTGTGTGTGTCTCGATCACCCAATAACTCCACCCACATTTGTGGACTGAAGCCTGAGGCCTATGAATTCAGGGGTGTAACACCCCCGCCTAAAGGTAATAATGGTCTGTCCCAACATGAGAAATAAACAGGGAGGATCTCCCCCCCAGGGTCAGAATTTTTTTCAGGCCGTCAGTCAGACCCATGAGGGCGGAGTTAATGAAGAATCAGCTCCACCCACTAGAGCAACTGATGTAGGTGGGCTAAAACCGTTCCCCCACCCCCAGTGTGTGTGTGTGTGTGTGTGCGTGAGTGTGTGAGTGTGTGAGTGTGCGTGCGTGCGTGCGTGCGTGCGTGTGTGTGTGTGCGTGAGTGTGTGTGCGTGGGGGGGGGGGGGTTTGTCAGTGGTTGTGGTGACGGACTGGACCACTGCACTGGGGGGCAGGGGGTCTAAGAGCAGGACTGGACCACACCGTTGTTCTGCAGGTCAGAGCTGCCATCGGTTGACAGGCTGAGAGACGAGGCTTTACTGGTGAGAAAGAGCATAGACCCCATACTGCCCTCTTGAGCCAGACTAGCTGTCCCGTTAGACTCACTGCAGGGTGAGGCAGAGACAGAGAGAGGGGGGGGGATGGAGAGAGAGGGGGGCAGAGAGAGGGCGGGGGAGAGAGAGAGATTTAATCTGCATTCTCAGTGGCCTGTGACCGTGCAGAGATGCGGTCAGCTTGGCGGTCGCTCACCTGAGTGGCAGGTTAAGGTCGTTCAGTGGGCCTGCATGGTCACGGTCAGATTGACCGTTCTCCGTCACCTTCACCTTGTACTGCATCTCATGAGGCACTTGGCTCTCCTGAGGGAAGAGCAGTAACCATGCCGATCAGTAACCATAGTAACCACACAGATCAGTAACCAGAGTAACCATGCCCATCAGTAACCATAGTAACTACACAGATCAGTAACCAGAGTAACCATGCCCATCAGTAACCACACAGATCAGAAACCACAGTAACCACACAGATCAGTAACCATGCCGATCAGTAACCACAGTAACCACACAGATCAGTAACCACAGTAACCACACAAATGGCATGTCTACCCTACGCTCTTCCAGGCGCTGCCCTCACCATGGCGATTTCGCGAGTCCTCTTGCCGATCTCCCGCTCCACGTGGTGCAGCTCCAGGCTCAGCTGTTCGCTGGACACGCCCCCCGCTGGCCACGCCTCCCGCTGGCCACGCCCCCCGCTGGCCACTTTGGAGCGAGCGCATTGCTGCCAGTCTGCCACAACACAAGGCAACGCAGTCAGAGAGTGTGTGTGTGTGTGTGTGTGTGTGTGTGTGCGTTAGAGAAAGTGCGTGTGTTTGTGAGAGAGAGAAAGAGAGTGTGTGTGTTTGCGTGTGTATATACATGTACACACACACCTCCATGCTGTGGAGCTGGTGCTGGTTAATCTGCTGGTTGACCTGCTGTAGCTCCATCTTTAACTGCTCCCTGTGAGGGGCGAGCAAGGGCAGCCTGAGAGAGAGAGAGAGAGAGAGATAGGGAAGGAGAGAGAGAGAAAGAGAGAGAGAGAGAGGGAAGGAGAGAGAGAAAGAGAGAGAGAGAGAGAGAGGGGGAAGATGGAGAATGAAATTGAGTGGTGGAATAATTCTATGCAGATAGCGGTGCAGTGGGAATCTCTCGTACCGTTCAGTGACGTGTCCCTGACTGGGCGGGGTTTGGTGATGAGGGTATGAGGCTCCGCCCTGGTGCTGAGGGTATGAGGCTCCGCCCTGACTGGGCGGGGTTTGGGGCTGAGGGTATGAGGCTCCGCCCTGGTGCTGAGGGTATGAGGCTCCGCCCTGACTGGGTGGGGTTTGGTGCTGCGGGTATGAGGCTCCGCCCTGACTGGGTGGGGTTTGGTGCTGAGGGTATGAGGCTCCGCCCTGACTGGGCGGGGTTTGGTGCTGAGGGTATGAGGCCGCACTCCACCCACCATGGTTAGCGTAGGCGTACTCTGCTGTGAGAGAGAGCAGTTGTCAGACATTTTCCCTGAAAACATGAAGGCAGGTTACACTGGATGCCACAGCCATGTATTTGATTCTGAGTGCTCCAGGTGTTGCTATAGTGATGCCTTTGCTGGTTCTGAGTGTTCAGGCTGTTGCTATAGCAATGTGTGTGGTGGTTCAGAGTGTTCAGGCTGTTGCCATAGTGATGCGTTTGCTGGTTCTGTTTGTTCAGGCTGTTGCCATAGTGATGTGTATGGTGGTTCAGAGTGTTCAGGCTGTTGCTATAGTGATGTGTTTGCTGGTTCTGTGTGTTCAGGCTGTTGCCATAGCGATGTGTGTGGTGGTTGAGTGTTCAGGCTGTTGCCATAGCGATGTGTTGCTGTACCTGTCATGTGTTTGGTGCTGGCCGCCTGTGCACAGGGGGCGGCCTGCAGGGGTGCAGGGGTTTGGTAGCCGGTTTTGGAAGTGCGGGAGATGGCACCGAATCATGACACTGTGGGGAGGGACCCGAACGGGATGATGTCATCCTTCGCCTCAGCCGACCTGCGGGAAGCGTTCAGGGCCGGCTACCGAACACCTTTACTGTCGGCACTCTGCACAGAGGGAGAGAGTGAGGGAGAGTGAGGGAGTTAAGTGTCCTAGAGAACAACTCTCCCCCCCACAGTTTACTCAGAGAGAGTATGTGTCACTCATTACCGTCTCCATGGCTCCTGCTGCCATGACATCCTTCGGTTTGACATCCTTGGTGACCATGTAAGAGCCGATGGTGTCACATGACCAGGGGGAGTACTGGCCAGCGTAGTCCGGCTCGCGGCACTTTCCAAAGGCCTTCATGTACTCCTCCATGTACTGTAATCACACAAACAGACAGGATTATCAACATGTACTAGGGACAGACAAACAGACAGTATTATCCCCATGTGTTACTGACTGACAGACCGAGAGAAAGACAGACGGAAAGAGAGACAGACAGAAAGACGAACAGAAAGACAGAAAGACGGACAGACAGAGAGACAGACAGAGAGACGGACAGAGACGGACGGTCAGACAGACAGAAACAGACAGACAGACGGATGGACAGACAGAGACAGAGGGACGGACGGACGGACAGACGGACAGACAGACAGACACAGACAGAGACATGTAAGCACAGCTGCAGGCAGGCTGACCTGATTGGGGTAGTCCGTGGGGAAGGGGCGGGCCAGAGAGAGAGACAGGCTCACCTGATTGGGGTAGTCCGTGGGGAAGGGGCGGGGCAGAGAGAGAGACAGGCTCACCTGGTTGGGGTAGTCTGTGGGTAAGGGGCGGGGCAGCGTGGGAGACGGAGCTCTGTGGGAGACGGAGACAGTCGTGGCTACGCTCCGTTTGCTCACATCCTCACTACAGACAGTCCTGGCTACGCTCCGTTTGCTCACATCCTCACTACAGACAGTCGTGGCTATGCTCCGTTTGGTCACATCCTCACTACAGACAGTCGTGGCTACGCTCCGTTTGCTCACATCCTCACTACAGACAGTCGTGGCTACGCTCCGTTTGCTCACATCCTCACTACAGACAGTCGTGGCTACGCTCCTTTTGCTCACATCCTCACTACAGACAGTCGTGGCTACGCTCCGTTTGCTCACATCCTCACTACAGACAGTCGTGGCTACGCTCCGTTTGCTCACATCCTCACTACAGACAGTCGTGGCTACGCTCCGTTTGCTCACATCCTCACTACAGACAGTCGTGGCTACGCTCCGTTTGCTCAGATCCTCACTACAGACAGTCGTGGCTACGCTCCGTTTGCTCACATCCTCACTACAGACAGTCGTGGCTACGCTCCGTTTGCTCACATCCTCACTACAGACAGTCGTGGCTACGCTCCGTTTGCTCACATCCTCACTACAGACAGTCGTGGCTACGCTCCGTTTGCTCACATCCTCACTACAGACAGTCGTGGCTACGCTCCGTTTGCTCACATCCTCACTACAGACAGTCGTGGCTACGCTCCGTTTGCTCACATCCTCACTACAGACAGTCGTGGCTACGCTCCGTTTGCTCACATCCTCACTACAGACAGTCGTGGCTACGCTCCGTTTGCTCACATCCTCACAACAGACAGTCGTGGCTACGCTCCGTTTGCTCACATCCTCACTACAGACAGTCGTGGCTACGCTCTGTTTGCCCACATCCTCACTACAGACAGTCGTGGCTACGCTCTGTTTGCTCACATCCTCACTACAGTCGTGGCTACGCTTTAGCATCGGAGAGCGCTGAACACGTGTTTAACACGCTCTTGGTCTTAATCACACCCACAGCATCGGAGAGCGCTGAACACGTGTTTAACACGCTCTTGGTCTTAATCACACCCACAGCATCGGAGAGCGCTGAACACGTGTTTAACACGCTCTTGGTCTTAATCACACCCACAGCATCGGAGAGCGCTGAACACGTGTTTAACACGCTCTTGGTCTTAATCACACCCACAGCATCGGAGAGCGCTGAACACGTGTTTAACACGCTCTTGGTCTTAATCACACCCACAGCATCGGAGAGCGCTGAACACGTGTTTAACACGCTCTTGGTCTTAATCACACCCACAGCATCGGAGAGCGCTGAACACGTGTTTAACACGCTCCAGATCAATGGCAGTCATGCAGCTCAAAAGGGGATTGTTCAATATAACCATCATCGTCCTTAATTCTGAGCCATGGGGTTTAGTCCATGTCCTTAATTCTGAGCCATGGGGTTTAGTCCTGATGCCTCATTTATAAGATGGCCAAATGATCAAATTGTATTTTAAATAGCAGCTTACGCAGAAAAACATGACTAAATAGTTATTTATAAAATCCCACAGGTAAAGTTTACACTAGCCGTGAGTTAATACCTGCGGGTTATGTGGGGGGCAATGCACGTTTGAGGGCTGCAGGTAAAACCCTTAAGTGGGCTGTGCATGAGCTTTAACAATAACATTTCATTGATAGTCCATGCTTGCTATCATCAACATTTTGAAATGCAAACTTATTTAGAAGAAAGTGCCTGTTACTGGCCACATTCACAAGACGGGGTAATTGAAAAGCACGTTTGCATGGGTTTATATGGAAGTTAATTTGAGAAATTTTATATACCATCACTCAATTGCACACTGTGAGACTCAATCAGACACTGTGACTCTCAATCAGACACTGTGACTCTCAATCAGACACTGTGACTCTCAGACACTTTGACTCTCAATCATACACTGTGACTCTCAATCAGACACTGTGACTCTCAATCAGACACTTTGACTCTCAGACACTGTGACTCTCAATCAGACACTTTGACTCTCAGACACTGACTCTCAATCAGACACTGTGACTCTCAATCAGAAACTATGACTTATAATCAGACACTGACTGATTCAAACTTTGCCTTCTTAGATGATGGTAAAAGTTTTGGAATCACTGATGCTGGTAAGAGTTTTGGGGTCACTGATGTTGGTAAGAGTTTTGGGGTCACTGATGCTGGTAAAAGTTTTAGGGTCACTGATGTTGGTAGAAGATTTGGGGTCACTGATGCTGGTAAAAGTTTTGAGGTCACTCATGTTGGTAAGAGTTTTGGGGTCACTGATGTTGCTAAGAGTTTTGGGGTCACTGATGCTGGTAAGAGTTTTGGGGTCACTGATGTTGGTAAGAGTTTTGGGGTCACTGATGTTGGTAAGAGATTTGGGGTCACTGATGTTGGTAAGAGATTTGTGGTCACTGATGTTGGTAAGAGTTTTGGGGTCACTGATGCTGGTAAGAGTTTTGGGGTCACTGATGTTGGTAAAAGTTTTGGGGTCATTGATGCTGGTAAAAGTTTTGGGGTCACTGATATTTATGAAAAATATTGTGTGTTTTTATATCAAAGTCATTTTTTTCTTAATGCTAGTATGTAACACACTGAGGAAGTGACTGTGCCACAATGCTGGTACTTTATCATGGATAAACTGAAACCCTGAAGCATTATGGGTAGGGGCCCATGTCCTATTCCTGGTTGGCACCAGGGATAGCACAGACATGTCATCACTTTTTGCATAGAAACCAGCATAAGAGCTCTCTACCAATCAGAGAGCACATTGGTAGCAACAATGGCAGCAGTAATTGGTGGATATGGTCTGGCTGTGCTGCCTAGATACCATCGGAGAGCGCTGAACACGTGTTTAACACGCTCTTGGTCTTAATCACACCCACAGCATCGGAGAGCGCTGAACACGTGTTTAACACGCTCTTGGTCTTAATCACACCCACAGCATCGGAGAGCGCTGAACACGTGTTTAACACGCTCTCGGTCTCAATCACACCCACAGCATCGGAGAGCGCTGAACACGTGTTTAACACGCTCTTGGTCTTAATCACACCCACAGCATCGGAGAGCGCTGAACACGTGTTTAACACGCTCTTGGTCTTAATCACACCCACAGCATCGGAGAGCGCTGAACACGTGTTTAACACGCTCTTGGTCTTAATCACACCCACAGCATCGGAGAGCGCTGAACACGTGTTTAACACGCTCTTGGTCTTAATCACACCCACAGCATCGGAGAGCGCTGAACACGTGTTTAACACGCTCTTGGTCTTAATCACACCCACAGCATCGGAGAGCGCTGAACACGTGTTTAACACGCTCTTGGTCTCAATCACACCCACAGCATCGGAGAGCGCTGAACACGTGTTTAACACGCTCTTGGTCTTAATCACACCCACAGCATCGGAGAGCACTGAACACGTGTTTAACACGCTCTTGGTCTTAATCACACCCACAGCATCGGAGAGCGCTGAACACGTGTTTAACACGCTCTTGGTCTTAATCACACCCACAGCATCGGAGAGCGCTGAACACGTGTTTAACACGCTCTTGGTCTTAATCACACCCACAGCATCGGAGAGCGCTGAACACGTGTTTAACACGCTCTCGGTCTTAATCACACCCACAGCATCGGAGAGCGCTGAACACGTGTTTAACACGCTCTTGGTCTTAATCACACCCACAGCATCGGAGAGCGCTGAACACGTGTTTAACACGCTCTTGGTCTCAATCACACCCACAGCATCGGAGAGCGCTGAACACGTGTTTAACACGCTCTTGGTCTTAATCACACCCACAGCATCGGAGAGCGCTGAACACGTGTTTAACACGCTCTCCGTCTTAATCACACCCACAGCATCGGAGAGAGCTGAACACGTGTTTAACACGCTCGTGGTCTTAATCACACCCACAGCATCGGAGAGCGCTGAACACGTGTTTAACACGCTCGTGGTCTTAATCACACCCACAGCATCGGAGAGCGCTGAACACGTGTTTAACACGCTCCAGATCAATGGCAGTCATGCAGCTCAAAAGGGGATTGTTCAATATAACCATCATCGTCCTTAATTCTGAGCCATGGGGTTTAGTCCATGGGTTGAACTCCAGTCCAGATGCCTCATTTATAAGATGGCCAAATTATCAAATTGTATTTTAAATAGTAGCTTACGCAGAAAAACATGAGTAAATAGTTATTTATAAAATCCCACAGGTAAAGTTTACACTAGCCGTGAGTTAATACCTGCGGGTTATGTGGGGGGCAATGCACGTTTGAGGGCTTCAGGTAAAACCCTTAAGTGGGCTGTGCATGAGCTTTAAAAATAACATTTCATTGATAGTCCATGCTTGCTATCATCAACATTTTGAAATGCAAACTTATTTCGAAGAAAGTGCCTGTTACTGGCCACATTCACAAGACGGGGTCATTGAAAAGCACGTTTGCATGGGTTTATATGGAAGTTAATTTGAGAATTATTATATACCATCACTCAATTGCACACTGTGAGACTCAATCAGACACTGTGACTCTCAATCAGACACTGTGACTCTCAATCAGACACTGTGACTCTCAATCAGACACTTTGACTCTCAATCAGACACTTTGACTCAATCAGACACTTTGACTCTCAGACACTTTGACTCTCAGACACTTTGACTCTCAATCAGACATTTTGACTCAATCAGACACTGACTGTGATTCAAACTTTGCCTTCTTAGATGATGGTAAGAGATTTGAGGTCACTGATGCTGGTAAGAGTTTTGGGGTCACTGATGCTGGTAAGAGTTTTGGGGTCACTGATGCTGGTAAAAGTTTTGAGGTCACTGATGTTGGTAAGAGTTTTGGGGTCACTGATGTTGGTAAGAGTTTTGGGGTCACTGATGCTGGTAAAAGTTTTGGGGTCACTGATGCTGGTAAAAGTTTTGAGGTCACTGATGTTGGTAAAAGATTTGGGGTCACTGATGCTGGTAAAAGTTTTGGGGTCACTGATATTTATGAAAAATATTGTGAGCTTTAATATCAAAGTAATTTTTTTCTTAATGCTAGTATGTAACACACTGAGGAAGTGACTGTGCTGGTACTTTATCATGGATAAACTGAAACCCTGAAGCATTATGGG
The DNA here is from genome assembly GCA_022702515.1 of Ilyophis sp. 1 JC-2022. Taxonomy (NCBI): domain Eukaryota; kingdom Metazoa; phylum Chordata; class Actinopteri; order Anguilliformes; family Synaphobranchidae; genus Ilyophis; species Ilyophis sp. 1 JC-2022. The sequence continues at coordinate 151,288,534 of CM040395.1, forward strand.
TAGGGGCCCATGTCCTATTCCTGGTTGGCACCAGGGATAGCACAGACATGTCATCACGTTTTGCATAGAAACCAGCATAAGAGCTCTCTACCAATCAGAGAGCACATTGGTAGCAACAATGGCAGCAGTAATTGGTGGATACGGTCTGGCTGTGCTGCCTAGATACCATCAGGGAAGTAAAGCCAGAACGTGTCACCGCCTGAGTGACTCTGTTTCTTATTATCAAAGTGCTCTGTGATTGGCTGAGCTCCTCTCTGGTTTCTATGCGAAAAGGGGACGGCCATTTCATTATCCCCCACTGGCAGTGAGCGGTTATTCAGCACCTCACTAATTTATCCCTCCTCCAGTTTTATCCCCTCAATGCTGTGTTAGGTACAGAGTACTCCAGTCATTAGACCAAATACCTATCTAAGGGCTGCAGTCTGCTCTTACGGCTGAATTAAACATTTTACCACACACTTTCCTAAGGGAGAGGGGAGGAGATGGGGTGTGGAGTGATAAACTCTCTCTTTCTCTCTCTCTCTCTCTCTCTCTCTCTCTTTCTCTCTCTCTCTATCTCTCTCTCTCTCTCTCTCCCTCTGTCTTCAGCATTTGAAATCCTCTATGCTGATTGGATCATTTGATTATGTGTTAAGTGGTCTGTAGCGTACTATCCAGCGATGTCACATCTGGACAGAAAGTTTTCAAGTGCACACAGGAATCGGGCCTAAACAGACCATGTGAAGTTTGGAGATTACGATAAGACCTGTAAAACAGGATATCATTCGGACACATTACAGTCACGTTACACCTCAAAAAAGAGCAGCTACACACCAACAGATAGCTACTCCCTAGCGAAGGTAGTCAGATAGTCAGAGTTAATGCCCTAAAATATTTGTTTCGGTTTACAGGTTAGACAGCGAGCTGAAATCTGTAGTACAGTGGGAACTGCCAATTAAAGGGGAAAATATCATCAGATTTTTTATTTTTTTAGCAACTTTTTATCTTCCTGAGAATTAAAAAAAACATTACTTATCTGGGATGACCAATCATCATCTGGGATGGTTTGCTCTCCCTGAAACGAAAAAGCTCGCCCACACGATACAGGACATCCAGCAGTTCCTTACCAGCTTTACACAGGGTTAAACTCCAGCTCCGTACATTCTTTAACGCTGCAGTTCTGTGAAACTGAAACACTCCAATTTATTTCATGCATGCACTTAAAAGTTAATTAAGGATTGTTACCAAGCACTTGTGGCCTTTCTGTACTGTAACACAGCACCAGAGACTCTCGTTGCTACCAACCAGAGCCTCCTGTAGTCGAGAGGCAGAGCCTCAGGAGCTGAGTCTATTGGAGCTCCCTTGCTGTAGTAGTGCTTTCCTGGGTGCGGCATTCAGGTGGTGTCTTAGAATCGGGTTAAAAATAAATAAATAAATAAACCCAAACAGTGCACGCTTGCGCTCTGAAACGTCTTACAGGCGCATCACAAACGATGCTCTCCCCCTGTGAGGTTTGCGCTTGGGGAAACGGTCTGGCAGTCGCAGAATCCCGCCGCTATAATCTTCCTGTCAGAGGGACTGCGGCCAATCTGCGAGACGTGCCGCTTTTCCGCGGGACGCGATAAAGAAAACCCAGCCTCCGCTGCCGCGTCTCATCAGTCACCGTCGCCGAGAAGGACCGTTCTCCCGCCCTCGCCGAACACAACGCCGCTGTCCTTAATGGAGTTTTTTAAAGCGGGGAGATGAGGGCCATCCACAGTTCATTCCAGGTCTCCACCGTTCCTCTCGCGGGCAGAGCAAAACGTGCAAACGCCGTGTAAACAAAATATAAATAAAGACACGCTTATTCAGTTTTATGAATTTGGCTTTTTATTTTATTCTTATTATTAGAGAAGTGTGATTTGCGAAATTAGCGGAGGAGGTGTTATGTTCTGAGTCTGTTTTGTTATTGTCATGTTTAGTATTGTCAGTTTCTGTAGCATACACTTTTCCATGTTTTCCGCAGCCTTGCGTTCTGTGCTGTATCTCTCGCTTCCTCTCACGGAGTTTTATTTTCGTTTCTGTACACTTTGTTTGTATTACCCTGCACTACTAATTATTATATAGGACTTATTAATTACTAACTGGCTAAACACGGGTGTGGTTAACTAATCTACTAATGTCAGGGTTTAATAGAATTATTACTAACACAAACTAACAATTTAGTTCTCATCACGTTTCCACAGCTGTTTAGTGTTTCCTTACGTATCCAGTCATTGTCATGTTAACTAATTTACTAACGACAGGGCTAGGATAGGATAACTACTAACGATTTACTAATTGCCTTGTTACGTGTCTCAGCTCTCAAGCTGTTTTCCATTTCCTGCTATTCTCAAGCTAAGTGTTTGCACCTGTCTACACATGCATTTATACCTGCTGTCTTTGTCCCTCGTTGCGAGTTCGTCTGACAAAATTTATACGCGTGAGTCTGTTGCCTGTTTTTTCCCCCCCGAGTTAGCTTATCTGTGTCCGAGTACTTCTTGTTTGAGTTGTCTTCCGAGTTTTTGTTTCGTGAGTTAGTATTTTAGTATTGGGTTGTCCCAGAGTTTTCTTTGTTTAGTTTTGTCGTTTTATGTTTTGTGTCTCTTTGATCTCCTGGTTTTTCGACTTCTGCCCGTGTTCTCGCGACCCTGTTCCTGGACTGTGATTGTGTACCTCTGCCGTGCCTTCCTGTTTTTGACCTCTGCCTGTTTGACCTTCCTTTGGATTGTGTTTTTGTACCTTTGCCGAACATTAAACCTCGGTTTTCTGCATCCCGCCTGCTTCTGGATCCCTATATCCCACCGATCGTAACAGGAGGACCTTGATTCTCAGCGGGAATGTCTTGCTTCGTTGGTAGCCTACTGTTTTTTTGTTGTGGTCGTTTGTTCCTCTCGCGGGCAGAACAAAACGTGCTAACGTGAAATAATAAACGAAATAATAAAAACACGCTTTCTCGGTTTTATGAATTTGGCTTTTTATTAATATTATTAGAGGTGTGAAGGACAGGGAAACCCTGGCGGGAATGTCTAGCTTTGTTCTTGCCGTTTTTAGTTCGATATTTCGCTCTGACTCACCCCGGTCTACGAGCAGTCCCCAGCAGCGCTCCGATTAGCGTGTATGTAAACCCGACACGCGCAGCAGCGGGAGGAGAGCGATAAGCAGCGTAATTGTATGGAGGTAGATTTCTATCAAAAAATAAACAAGCACAAAAGTATAATCCACAATTGTATTTACCATCCACACACACACACACCTCAATTTGTGTTCGTAGATATAATCCACAATTGTATTTACCATTCACACACAAACACCTCTCAACTTGTGTTTCGTAAATCATCATTTGCATGAATGCAAAAATTATATTCACAAATGCAAATAACATTTACAGATATGTTCACATATCCAAATCAAAAGCTTGGCTTGCGAACTGGCGAATCTACATTTGCCGATCGAAAGACACGCTTGATCTGCTTGGATTTACGGACAGAATTTTGAGACAAATTTTCCAAGTATACATAGCTGCAGCTGCAGACTCCAAGAAACGCCCCTCCAAGAAACGCCCCTCACTACAAGAAACGCCCCTTCAGCTAATTAGCTATGTGAACGTAGTTGAACGTCAAAAAAAAAACGAGGGAATTTAGCCTACGTTATATCAACGTGTTAACGTGTGTTGACGTAAGTTAGTTTGCTGACTCTCTTTAGTTTATCTAGCAAGTGATCATCCATGTACCTAGCTAGGTATAGCACATTCAGTTCCAGAAGGGAACTAACTGACGTAGTTACTTCAGCTGCTTATTGTCAGAGAGCAATGCAGGGCAACATTAATGTTAAATGATGTCATGCTGTAGGCCTATCTGTGTGGAATTGTATATTTTTGTAAGCGGCGTAATGAGCGAAATCTGGCTCAGTCGACTGAGGTCATTAGACTACGTAAAGTATGCCGTTACCAGCCTATTCGTTCATTTTCAGCAATGCCACTTATACTTGCAATTATTATGAAATACAAAGTTTGTTCAGAAACACGTCTAATCCAGTGCTGAAACTAGCTACTAAAGTGATGTGTCAAACTAAAGAATGTTGTGCTATCAGTCAGACACCGTCTGCCAATCACAACTTGTTCTTCCCTGCGGAGAGGGGTACCCTAAATTACCCCAGACCTTATCAGAATGCCCATTTGTATTATTGATAGAAGCATGGCGCAAATAATCAGAAATAGCTTTACTTTTCATGATGTGATATAGGCCAACTACACTACAATAATGACATTCCTGGTTAGTGAAACTAAGAGTAAGATTTTCAATTAAAATTATTAATTTATAATCCACCAGGCAATAGCCTACATTTTAGATTAACGTTAGTTACACCCATTCTGCAAATTTCTCATTGTGTAAATAACGTTATTTAATGACGGTTTTAGGACGAAATAAGAAATATATATATATTTGTTTCACGGAACATTTTAGTTGGGCTATTCGTTTTTCACGATCAGCCTTAAAACAGTACAGTGATATTTACTATTAACCCTGAGAATTAGGTTACCTATTGTCTCCCAGCTCCCAGTCGCAAGAGCGTGGAGGAGATATTACACGAGGAGTTGATTAAGTGTTCCCTTAATTTCTTTAAGCAGTGTATATATATATATATATATACTATATGGCCAAAAGTATGTGGACACCCCTACTAAGTATTGAGTTCAGGTGTTTCAGCCTCCCCCACTGCTAAGAGGTACATAAAATCAAGCACATAGCCATGAAATCTCCATAGATAAACATTGGCATTAGAATGGGTCGTACTGAAGAGCTTAGTGACTTTAAACATGGCACTGTCATAGGATGCCACCTAGAAAAGGTTTTATCATTTCTAAACCGTTCATCCGATATGGATGGAAATACCCTCAAATTACAGCTGACAGTCTGCACTTCAACCTCATTGTCATTGTATCCTTTCAAACTCAAAGTGCTAGAGTACGGAACCGAAATAACGAGACAACTGATAATTTTGCAGTGGTCTCTTAATTTTTTCCAGAGCTATATATGTAACTCCAACCTGCCCATTAGTTAGGCCAACAAATTGACGTGAACAATCATGTCTGTCAATATGTGCTTTATTTTTTTTTTTTTTTTTTTTCAAGTTAGGTTTAAGAAAAGGCTATAAAATGTATTATGCTGGAAGTCGTATTAGGCCAATACAGCCCATTAAAATGCTACTGTTGCACTAAAGAATCTCAGAGTGGACTTAGGAGTGACATTTAAAAAAGAGGGGTTGTTCTGTTTTATTCTGGAGGGTTTAATAATGAACAAAATGAAACGGCTGGCACAGCTGGTGGTAACAAGCTTGCTCGAATGATAACCTGCCCAATGATTAAACAATAATGATTCAGAAATACAAAATAACAATTCAAAATTACAATTAGGTTACACATAGGTTAATTGAACAGTTCTAAATTGCATTAACGAATGAGTTTCATTCATAAAATATTCTCCTTTTGTCTTCAATACAACGAAATAACAATGTAATAAATTGCTTTCGATATGAATATCTTCAGACACAGCACCATATTATTCCATTGAAAAAAGTGAACGCTGTGGGCCGCTTAAGCGGCCGAAAGCAATCGAGTAATTCTGAAAGTTTATCTATTCTGGCACTTCACCTCTCCACAAATATCAGCCGGCTGGGGCAGGCTATGAACGGTTCGCCTTAATCCATACTTTTAGCGAGCTATAACAGACCATTTCAATACAAACTACTGACTTCTTCAATAGACTCCCCGGCCATGTTAATTTTCACTAGCTTGTATTGTAAAAATATATAGCACTCTAACGTAATTCATTTGGCTCATGACAGAAATATGAGTGGTAACAATGGATAGGATGGATATGGATATAACGGACTGTTAAACTGGTTTACATACTGTGGCGATCCGGGGCGATTACGAGTGATGTAAATAAATGTGTACATAGAATTGTTGTGTGTGTGCTTGTGCTGTGCAAACCAGTGCACGAGTGATGGGTGATGTAGCTGCATTACCAGAGCGTGTTCAAATGCATTGACGTGTGTACAGTAACATTGGCGGTTAGCATTCAAATATAACCTCCCGCCAGAACGGCGACTACTGTGATAAACAAGTTGTATAAGTCCCGCTAAATGTGGCGGCATGACCTCAACCAGGTCCGCTCTAAGGATGTTAGAGCGGGGTCAATGATTGTTTTGAGTGTGACCGAGGTGATGAAGTGTGATTGGTTAAGGTGAGCTGCAGGGCACCTATTAGAGGTCGCCTTTGTTAGCAAGCTCATTTTCATAAGCTGGCTACAGTTCAGCGCGCGTTGTCTAGTTCTGCCTGAAAACTGTGAAGGAAGCAATAAGAAGATTGAGCTCTTGCTAATAAATTATTCTGAACTAAAACCTGACTCCAACTCCATGGCTCGCCACAATGGTGTCAGAAGTGGGATGGCTGCTCCGGAGACGATCTGGGAACAGATCCGCGAATTGGAACGCCAGGTTACAGAACAGATGGACGTTATGGCAGGAGCATCTGCAAAGCGGCCCAAGAGTAGACCCGGGGGGCTCCCCGAAGGAGCCAGCGCAGCAAGACCGGAGCGAGGAATGCCTATTGGAGACCAGGCGGAGGTGCACGCGCTGGTGGCTGACCCCGCGGCCGGGAACGGAGCGCAAGTAGGTCGGCTGGAAGCCAACGAGGACGCCCCTGCTTCCAGGCCGAACCAAACGGCGGTGCTGGTGCAGCGACCGACCACACCGTTAAAGGCGGTGATCAAGCTACCCCGCTACACGGGAAAGGGTGAGCTAGAGTCGTACCAAATCCAGGTACGACTCGCGGCTAGCTACAACGGCTGGGACGAGGGCCAGACAGCCACCCACTTAGCGTTAGCCCTGGAGGGCGAGGCCTGCCAGGTGCTTTTAGACCTGGACAGCGCCGAACCACTGACGTTGCCAGCACTAATGACAGCGCTGGAGCGCCGGTTCGGACAGCGGCAATTTCTGGAGGTGAGCCGGGAGAAGCTAACTACGCGACGGCGGACCGGAGCAGAGAGCCTCAGCGTCCTCGCCGCCGACATCAGGCTGTTAGCTCGCCGCGGCTACCCCCAACTCGACAAGGACAGGAGCTAGCCTGCCAGACCTTCATGCAGGCCCTCACTCCGGAGCGCCTGCAACAGGTCCGCATCGCCAAACCAGCGTCCCTGGACGCAGCGCTTCGCGAGGCCGAGCGACTGGAGCTCATTCTGGGCACCACACCCATCTCGCCCGCGACTGCCCCGCCCCTGCACCAAGAGCAAAAGCTCCATTTGATGCTCTTTTAAGAGCAGAGGAGCAGGTCCACGGGACCGACCCCCGTATTGGCAGGCTGGGAACGACAACCGGGCTGTACTTACTTTGCAGTTTGGACGGACAAGCCTGCAGGGCGCTGGTCGACACCGGAGCCACTATCTCCCTAGTAAGGCCGGGGTTCTTCGGGGTACTAGCGGGCTGCTTTCGGGTGCATGGACCCCTACCTCTACCCAGCTAACCGCCGTCACTGGGCAGAAGATGGGCATGCGTGGTAGTAAGCAATTACAAGTGTGTGCGGGGGCCCAGCGAGTGAAACACGAGTTTTGGTTAGCAGATATAAAAGATGAATGCATTATCGGTTTAGATTTATTAGCCTTTTGGGGAGCTAGCATAAATGTGATAGCCGAGACTATAACTATTGGTACCGAAACGCTGGGCCTCCAATCAAATTATGAATTAAAAGCGGCCTGCCAAACTAGATGCCCTGGGGTGCCCCCCAAACACTGCCGAACTTGCACTGGAGCCGAGCGGCGAGAGCAGGTGACGGAGATGGCATGCCCGGTTCGGACTGTGGAGAGTGAGGTTGGATGGTTGCCCTTTAGCCAGCAGGACCTGCGCCTAGCGCAAGAGGGCGACGGCGAGCTGCAGCAGGTGGGGAGCTGGATCGCGGCCTGCATGGGGGGAAGTGTCGGCCAGTAGCCCAGCTTTGAAGGCTTACGTGAGTCAGTGGGGGAGCCTGACGTCGCAGGGTGGGCTGCTCTATAGGCGGTGGCAGGCCCCCGGGTCCGACCAGGACCTCCTCCAGCTGCTGGTGCCCCGTGCGCTCCGCCCCCAGGTACTTGGACTGGTGCATGGCTCTGTGGGGGCGGGGCACTTTGGCATCAGCAAGACTTTGCATCGACTGCGGAGGAGGTTCTACTGGCCTGCCTGCCGCCGGGACGTAAAGCTGCACGTCCATTGCTGCGACGCTTGCACGGCCAAGAAGGGGCCGGCGCAACGGTCGCAGGCCCCCCTCCAGCGGTACGTCGTGGGGGAAAGCAGTCAGTGCTCCCCCGCTGCGCTCATGTTCGGGCGCGAGCTGAGAACGCCTGTCGACTTGGTGTTCGGAGCTCCGCCCGGACCAATGGAGCACCACCAGATGGAAGCCGGGTGTGCGCGGGCTTTGGTCGAGCGTCTGGAGACCGCCCACAGCTTTGCCCGCCAGGCCCAATCCACCGCGAGTTTCAAACAAAAGCGAGCGTATGATGTGTGCTGTCGGGGGCAGCCCTTCACCAACGGAGACGAGGTCTGGATCTACTGCCCGAATCGCCCTTCTCGCCAACGGAGAACCCCTGCCCGGTTCCGAGACTTTGTACGTGAGTGCGGACATTTTAAGGGGTCGCAGGGGACTGCTGACCCCTTAGGTGGGGGCAATGTGGCGATCCAGGGCGATTACGAGTGATGTAAATAAATGTGTACATAGAATTGTTGTGTGTGTGCTTGTGCTGTGCAAACCAGTGCACGAGTGATGGGTGATGTAGCTGCATTACCAGAGCGTGTTCAATTTTTCATTTTTAGGGATAAAAGATTAGTCAATTGGGCGTCATAAAATGCCAAGATAATCTGAGGGTTAAGCCTCTAGCTGCCAGTGGGACAAAGCCTTCTTCCCCACAAATAGAGAGAAATAAAAAAACCTTGCGTTGTCATGCACTTCTCTTCATGGCCACATGGGGTCGCTGTCATACACATTACAGTTGACAGCCTCGGCAGTTCAGCAATGATCAGGGAAGTGTCTTTCTAATATGTCAACACCTGTATATATCTTCTTTATGGTTTCCCATTCTCTTTATTCCTTAATATGTTCTTGTTAAACTCTTTCTTGCACTAGAGAGCAGTGCAAAGATTGGGTTACAAAAACAGTGGTATTTACTCCTGGTTTAAATGTTTAAAAGTGCTGTTTGACAGACTGGCCTGTCCAGTGGAGTCCAGCCACGTTCCTGCTGCACCTGATTCTGTCAGTGGCACTAATATCAAGTCAAGTGAAACATCATTTTTGAAGAAAATGTTATTTGGTTGCCATTTCCATACCTTAAACAATCACAATATAAAATATTTTTTAAGATACAAAATGCAGAAGTGTAAAGCCTCATGCCTGCAGGAGTGAATGAGCATTCATGCCTTGTGTGTATTTTGTGTTTAAGTAACAGTCAGCCACTCCCCCATGTACTCTTATTGCATAGGCTGGTATAGTGTAGTATATTGCAAGGGGTAGCTAGTTACTGCCCTGCCTGTTCTTGCACACCTAATGTTAGCCAAACTACTTAAAAATGACATTACATTACAATCAGTGAGCAGATGATCTTATCCAGAGTGATGCACAGAAGGGGAGAACATCAGTGTTAGTCTCAGGAATACAAAGTGTGACATCATCAAGAAGGGACAGAAGGCCTAATAATAATTTCACGGGGTGCGTCCCAATAGTCGAAAAATGCATCCTCCTTTCCTCCACCACCTCCTCTCCTCCGCGCACCGGAAATGGATCTGTGTTTTAATCTAATGTTGCTGATTAAATCTTAATTTTGTATTAATGGTTACATATTAATTAATGTCTTGACGCAAACCACAATGCCAGGTACATATCCAGAATAGGCAAATACAAATACTTGTACTGGAAACGTTGAGGCAGTCTTGCATACTTCCGGGTAGGAGAGGAGGAAAGGAGGTGAGGAGTGAAGAATATTGGGACGCACCCCAGGGCCGTGTCCGAATCAACACTCTTCCACACTATTGAGTAGCCTTGGTGAGGTGACAGGACAAGAAAGTCGTTGAGTAGGCAAACATTTTTCATATTGCAGTATAGTTGAAACACCCGGATGACACACTTACTTCCGGTGTTTCGCTGAGTACATTCGGGAGCATTGAGTGACTCCCAATTTAGCTATAAATTCACAGATGTCTAATGACCTGCTTATGACACTTCCACAGTACAATTGGAAAATAGTATCGCTAATATTTTTTAACGGACTGCTAAACAGTGCAGATTAAACGGCACACCTTTGCCAGTGTACTGTACGCAGGAGACAGGGTGCAGTAGATAGAGCTCTAATTCAGACACAGTGCACTGTACACTGGAAACAGGAGACGGGGCACAATATGCCGTTCAGTGCACCGCACCTCTCAATTTCCCCTTAGGCCAGGGGGCCTCAATCTTATCCAGTAAGGGCCGGTGTGGGTGCAGGTTTTTGCTCCAACCAAGCAGTAACACGCCTGATTCTACTAATAAAGGCCCTTAGCAAAGACTCTAGTGGTTAGTTAGTAGAATCAGGTGTAACTGCTTGGATGGAACAAAAGTCTGAACCCACACCGGCCAAAACAAAAGCACAAACACTAATAATAAGAGCAGTCGGGGTGAAAGTTACACGCGGCTAAAAGCAGGTTTGTTCATAGATTCCTGTGTTTTCTGACGTGTGATTAAATATCAGCTCAGATCACTCCTCCCAAAGGGAGACTGTTATTAGGATGTGTTGCCATGGAAACACAGTTAATGAGGGACACACCTGGACCGGCACCAGAGGTTCTGCTGGATCACTCACAACTCATGAGATTAATATTGAGACCAAAAAATAAATACATTTGTTCCATTTTAAGCAGATTTCATTTATTTATGCAATTTTAATTCAGTACATTTATGTCATTTTGTTTCAAAAATCTTTACATTTATAATTTCTGCAGCAAAAACTCAGAAAAAGTGTACCACTTGAATTAATACATTTTTAAAAAGTCTTTTTTTTTTTGCAATAAAATGTTCAGTGTTATGAATTCAGTTTGGAAAATTTTAATGTTAAATCAACTTAGACATTTGATTTTTGTTAGAACTGAATGAACACTTTTGAAAAAGTAAATTTTACTGTGCACTCGTACATAATATTGGACACGTGCATAAGAGTGGCTGTTTAACCCTTGTGTTGTCTTCATATTATATCTGCACCCCGTGTCCACAGGGTCAAAAATGACCCCTCACCAGACCCCCTGTGATGAGCCTCTTCACTGAATTATAATGAAATAACCCGTCATTCTTCACTAAACCAGTCAATAATTGTGCTTTCCTACTTCAGTCGAGACAGACTGGATTTCTTCAGTCTACTCATTTTTACTAGAAAACAAACATAACTGATCTTTTTGCTGTAATAGATGCGTGGCACTTAATTATGATGACATATGATTTCATAACTGCAGGGTTCATAAGACTCATAAAACAATCTTTGTACCTGGATGATGTAACACTTTTATGAAAATGTACAAAAGTGCAATAATTTACCTTTTTTAACTGTAGGGTCACTCCAGGAAAAGCCATCAAATTATATGCTGAGAAAATTACATTTAGGGGATTTTTTACTGTTGACCTCAGAAAAGGGTCAGTTTTGACCTGAGAGCAACACAAGGGTTAAATATTGCGACAAATATTTAGAAAAACAACAAGTTTTATCTATTTAAATTTACTTTGTTTTTCTGTCTCATTTGAGTGTTTTTCTCTCTTTAATTACAGCTGATCTTCCCTTCACTCTCTGCCTCATCCCAGATCACAGTTTAACAGAAGATCCAACATAATAAACCCAAAACCCAGGATAGAGGGGCTGAGTGAATGTGGTCTGGACTCTGTGCAGGAGGGTCATTGTGTCAGAGACGCTGTAGAAGGACAGAGTTCCTGCCCTGTGATCCAGGTACACTCCTATTCTGGAGGAGGAGGGAACAGGGATTTCAGTGCTCTTACTATTGTGCAGGAAAGAGTACCTGGAGGGAGAGCAGTACAAACTCCAGGACTTGTCATTACGTCCCAGAACACAGTCATCACCCGCTCCTTTCCTCCTGATCTCTTTATATGACACTGCTATAGAAACAACATAATCTCCACTCCACTCAGCCTCCCAGTAACAGCGTCCAGACAGACCCTCTCTGCACAGCACTTGGGCCCTGTGCTCAAATCTCTCTGGATGATCAGGATATGACTGGATCTCTCTCACACCGGTCACCTCTCTGTACCCCTCAGACAGACAGAGGAGTTCATTCGCTGTGTTGGGGTCCAGTGTGAGCCGACAGGAATCTGATAGAGGAGAAGGAGAGAAGAGCTCAGTGATCATTATAATAAACTTACATATTTTACAAACATTTTAATTTCATATTTTAATCCTTTCTTATGTTATTATTATAACCCCCTCAATGTGGGGCTGAGCATGTCCAATTCCCTCCCCAATTAGGAACGGCCAATCAGCTGTAACCGCAGCCGCGTTCATGCGCCAATCCAGCTGCAGGGAGTTAAATACAGCACCATTGGGGCGGCTGTGGCTCAGGAGGTAGAGCGGGCCGCTGATCGCAGGGTTGGCGGCTTGATTCCCGGCTCCTCCTGTCCAAGTGTCCTTGGGCAAGACACTGAACCCCAAATTGAGCAGGCTAGCCATTGGTGAGTGAGAGGCCATTGTAAAGCGCTTTGGATAAAGGCGCTATATAAGTGCAGTCCATTTACCAGAACAGTACTGCCCCAACCGAGGGCAAATACAGCACAACTGCACCAGAGACAGCACCGCTAACCTATGCTACAATGCTAATGCTACCAGGCTGTTTAAAATCAACACCCGTCCTCTAAAGGAAACCTGTGGAAGAAGCCATTTCCACCTTGATATCCCGGACCTGCCTTTTCCAGCTTCTCTGCATATACTGTCAAGTCTCCAGATGCGTCCCCAAAACAAGTATGTCACGAATATAGAAAATACTGCAGCGAGCGGAGAATGAGGGAGGGAGACAGCGGCTTGCAGTTCCGAATCGCTCCAGCTGAGCTTCGTTTTAATAGCGCTACCTTACCAGCTCTGAAAAGAGCCCTAAGACAATGTTCTCAGCTCTAAAACACTTTTTCACTAACACCGAATCGCTTCAGATACTGCATTATAAAGGAACTAGTCGGCTGTGATTGGCGCACACACTTACAGATTCCTAGCCAATCACAGCCACACATAACACACAGTTACAAATGACAGTTACGTTTAAAACAAAACAGTTGACACAAGACGCGGCTAACAAGCTAACGACACAATTAGAACACACAGCACGCTATTTACATTTATGTACACATCGCCCAGGTAGCGGCTCACTACCCGGTCCTAGCTGGCCAGTTGGTAATCTCAAGGCCGCCACAATACTTTCAATAATATTTTTCTTCGTCTTACCTCATATTCTCATGTTGCTTAATTGTTTTAATTTATGTTTAAATACAGACTCACATTGTAAGAAGTCCTCTCTGGTCCTGGGCTCTAGAATATGGACGTCTTCCACTGTAGAGAGAGATCACAAGAAAGATGAGCTCCTAAAGATAACCTTCATATCATAATTCCTGGAGAATTTTAAATCTATTTTAATAAATAAAGTGCATGTAAATGAAACTGCAGCTCATTCAGGAATAATGTAAATATTAAATATAAAGTTTGATTAATATCACATATCATCTTGGTGAAGCTGAAGGTTCAGTAGTTTTTGGCAGTTGGAAATTTCCCTGGTTGCCATGGCGAGCAGAGAGACGGCAGGTAGCAGAGGCCCTGTTTACACTCATATCCAATACACACTCCCACACACTTATTATGGGATGTTTTTTGTCAGTAGATGGCTGACAGGAGAAGACACACACTCAAGCGTTTACATTCAGATCCGATACCAGCGGAACCCAACCCAAACTACCTCCAGATGCGATTCATATCACAAATCTCACCCATATCCTAAATTCTTACTTTTAGACTAAAGTGATCAAATGTAACATATTGCATTTGTAAATAACTTGGATATATGTGGCAGAAAAAGACAAGTTTTCACAGGGCCAGAGATACGTGTCGTACAGTAGAGTCACCAACGTTTCTCCCAGTGATGTCACTGGAAGTTGCAGGATGACATATTTATGTAAAGAAGCATCAGACAGCCATGTGAAAGCATGAGGAAGACCTAAATGTGCTTTCATCTCAATCAAAGGGAATAATGAGAAGAGATTCCACTCCCCAGGAATGCTGCATCTCTCCGCCCATCTCACAAATCTCTGCTGCTGTTTTACAGCAGTGCAGACTGCTTTACTGCACAGGATCAGCTATAAGATGCAGAAACACTAAAACCTTTGTGCTGCTATTAACTGTTATAACAGGAGATAAAGTGACATTTAAAAGGTATATGCATTAGAAAAAACCTGAATATACATTATAGTAGGTTTCTTCAGATTACAAAGATTGCTCAACTTAAACAAGCCCCAGCTATGACCCCTGTTTTATTGACAAGTTATCATGCTTCACTTTTTGCCCCATTTAAATATTTTTAAACCCAGCGTGGGTCTGGTTCTGACTGGGTTGTCATCTGTAAACCTTTTATAAATTCTTACTTACCATGTCTGGTGTTGTACTGTGGCAGGTGGGTTCATTGAAAGAAATCATTGGGAAAAAGTTGTTTCAGCAGTTCTAACCTGTTTGAGAGATTTTGACAAATTCCTTCTTGAAGACGTCCTCCAGTCGCTCTTTCAGTTCAGAGACAGATTTCCTCACAGCCTCAAAAGAGATTTGTGGACTGACAGTGATGCTGGGTAAGTCTCCAGGTCCAGGAGCTGCACAGAGAGACTGACAGCTCTACAGACAGATAGAATAGACAGACAGACAACAGTCTCAATACAGATTCCTGTGCAGATGCCAGGAGCAGATATTTGTAAATGAGGAACACACCTCAACATATATGTGCAATGAACATAGTGCAGACCGTCAGAGAGCCAGTGATGTTACCTGGAGGAAATGGATGTGATCCTCTGTGTGTGAAAGCTGCTCCATCTCAGCATCTCTCCTCCTCAGCTCAGCAATTTCCTGCTCCAGTCGCTCCAGAAGTCCTTCAGCCCGACTCACTTCAGCCTTCTCCTGATCTCTGATCAGCTCTTTCACCTTAGAGCGCCTTTTCTCAATCAACTCAATAAAGATTCTCTCGCTGTCCTCCACTGCTGCCTGTGCCGAGCGCTGTTAGGAGACACAGAGAGAGGAGGGCTGTATGTGCAGAGCGCTGTTAGGAGCACAGAGAGAGGAGGTCTGTATGTGCAGAGCGCTGTTAGGAGCACAGAGAGAGGAGGGCTGTATGTGCAGAGTGCTGTTAGGAGCACAGAGAGAGGAAGTCTGTATGTGCAGAGCGCTGTTAGGAGCACAGAGAGAGGAGGGCTGTATGTGCAGAGTGCTGTTAGGAGCACAGAGAGAGGAAGTCTGTATGTGCAGAGCGCTGTTAGGAGCACAGAGAGAGGAGGGCTGTATGTGCAGAGCACTGTTAGGAGCACAGAGAGAGGAGGTCTGTATGTGCAGAGCGCTGTTAGGAGACACAGAGAGAGGAGGGCTGTATGTGCAGAGCGCTGTTAGGAGACACAGAGAGAGGAGGGCTGTCTGTGCAGAGCGCTGTTAGGAGCACAGAGAGAGGAGGGCTGTATGTGACAAAGCCACGGGTCCACACTAGGCCATAGCCTAAAAAGGCAGTCGTGTGTTGGTTTTGTAAGACTGGAATTGAAATCCCAGGGCACCTGGAAACATACCATCGGGGGTGAAAGCCGGTAACGACTCTAGGACGTTATAAACCAGAACTTCGGTGCCGTAAAGTCTGCTGGGACCATCTGGCTTGAAGTTTATGACGTCAAAGGATGTCCCAGGATTGAATGATTCTGGAAATAACGCTTGGACTGTAGTAAAAACCAGCATACGAACAGTGTCACCATCTGACGTTATAAGGGCAGGCCAAATTTCTCTCCTTAACATATTTTCACACACAACATCACATGGCTATAGAGTGCTTTTGTCCTCAAACAGCCTAAAAACATACAGATGTGATACACTGGAACTAGTCTGGGCACTGGAACATACATTATACACTCTTTTTCCAGAGAGATAATCATGTATTGTTGAGTTTTTGAGCGTTACATTAGCAAATACATCCAGTTAACGTGCCTGAATTAACAGGGACAACTAGGGTGTAAATGTAATATTCTCAACAGGAATTCTGGGACCTTTGTGGCATTAATATTAATCACATCTGAAAAACTATGTAGAGATGGGGATTCTCATGGCAACACAAACTTAGACCTACTCATGTTTGATATCATTGTGATGGTCTCGGTGTGAGTGGTGCAATGGTCTACATGTCCTAAATGTTCACCATGGATGGAATGTATATTTCATAACACAGGCGTAAGCTGCCGTTGTGGAATTTTCCTTGCAGGAAACCTCTCTGTGTAACCTCCTAGAAGGGGGAACTAAAGTACCATTTAACTCTTTCTGGCGGTTTATGGTTTTATGATCGTCTGCAGCCAGATCAGACGCAGAATTTGAGCATTTAAGCAAAGGAAACAAAGCCATTGGGGAAGCTGAATTCAGACTTTCCCACACATCTAACCTCAGGTCATTGTGTGTAGCGATTGCCAGGTATAACAAAGTATTTTTCTTCTGTACTATATATTGAATTTTGGCTGTTTAATCTGTAACTGTGTATTGATGATTTAAGTAAATAACCTACCTGGTAATAAATTAGTGAAACTTGATTTGTGTGGTTTCTCTGAAAATTGACGTACTATCTCTGTTCACCGGTAATGGGTTGATTAATTTCCTCAGTCATGGTTACCCCCTCAGCTGGTCTAGGGAGGTTGACTATTTAAGCTTAATGTATCACGGAGTATTGCACCCGTAGAACTATGTCTTAAAGTAGATCACCTACGCCTGGCGGTTATACATGTTGAGAACGGTGGTTGTCAATATTTATTTTGTCGGTCCCTGAGTCTTAACCATAGTCTATACCTCACGAAGTGGCTTCTTCCGCAACTTCTGAGATAACCGCAGATATCTAGTCAGCTGTGAGTCGTGTACATACCCGGCCGGATGTAATGCGCGGTGGAACAGACAGATCCAGTTCAGAGAACCGTCTTAAAAGTATGAGAGTCCTTTAGCAAATCAAGTGGAAATTTTACATCCCAAATTCTAAATTATAATGGAGTCAGATAAACGAGAACAGAATCAGCATTGGTGGCTGATGATTTAAGGCAATGCACACAGGCTGTCTTTTGGATAAACCGGGGTCAGGGTAGGCCAGACTTAAAGCGGAAGGTAATGTGGTACGATTACCTTTGATATGTGGTCCCTTATTAGCTGATCCCGTGAATCTAAAGAGCAGTCTCACCTGGTTGCAAGAACATTATTATTTCTTTATTAACTTTCATAACTTTTCCCTTTTCCCACAGCAACAGCGGAATAAATCACGTTTAAACCTTCGCTCCGAGCTATTCCCTCATTGGTCTAGCTGTGCGGAGATTTACAAATTTGGTGACCCCGACGTGATTTCAGTTGCTGTTTCCAAGTTTTACAATTTGGTGAACCCGACATGATTTCAGTTGCCGTTTCCAGATTTACAGTTTCTTCTCCTCTCCATATTCCCTTCCTCTCCACTAGCTCCCCTTTCTAAACGTTTTTCTTCTCTTTCCGACATATGATTCCCATTATCTTCTCATCTACGCCGTTGTAGCAGTCTAACCAGGCTACATTCATGCTTCCTCACTGAAGCATCCTCCGGTAGCCTCCTCGTTCCCCACTCCTCTCTCCTCCGAGGAACATTTAGCGGTTTGGAATGTCCTTAAAGATGGCGAACCTCGATGGATTTCCGGGTCAGGCGAGGACCGAGGAGACGAAGACGGATAAAATAAGCGATTGGAATGAACCACAGGGCTGTGTCCGAATCAGCACCCTTCCATACTATTAGGTAGGCTTGTTGAGTAGACAGGGTTAAAAAGTCGTAATGTAGGCAAAATATTCTCTAAATATAGTATACTTACTTCCGGGGATGACACACTTACTTCCGGGGTTTTGCTGAGTATATTCGGGAGCACACTTTTCAAGAAGTACACAAACATTTTGGTCGCATAAATATGACGTGCAGCTTTGTTTTTAAAAAATGAGGCACAGCTTCGCTGACGTTTTCCTTCAAATACAACAAAAACAACACGTGACATGGCCGCGCAAAGGTGGGCCGCAAGGTTGCCAGATCTTGCAAGACTTTCCAGCCAAATGGCGACTCAAAACTAGCCAAAATATATTTTTCACTGAAACCAACGTATTTTAAATAGAAATCATCATATTTTCACATTTTTACCCGTGACTGCACTTTGAAAGTTGCCCAATTTAGCTGTAAAACCGTGGACATGGCAACACTGGTGGGACGTCTTACGACCTGCTTACGACACTTCAACAGTATGGATGGAAAATGGTATTGCTGATATTTTCCCCAGACTGTACGTTTTGTGCTACACAGTGCACATTGAACAGCACACTTCTGCGAGTGCATTGTACGTAGGAGACGGGGCGCAGTAGATAAGGCTCTGATTCGGACACAGTGCACTATACGCATTAGACAGGGCGCAGTAGATAGGGGTCTGATTCGGACACAGTGCACTGTACGCAGGAGACAGGGTGCATAGATCGGGCTCTGATTCGGACACAGTGCACTGTATGCAGGAGACAGGGCGCAGTAGATAGGGCTCTGATTCGGACACAGTGCACTGTACGCAGGAGACAGGGTGCATAGATCGGGCTCTGATTCGGACACAGTGCACTGTACGCAGGAGACAGGGCGCAGTAGATAGGGCTCTGATTCGGACACAGTGCACTGTACGCAGGAGACAGGGCGCAGTAGATAGGGCTCTGATTCGGACACAGTGCACTGTACGCAGGAGACAGGATGCAGTAGATAGGGCTCTGATTCGGACACAGCCCAGACCAGGGGTTTTCAAAGTGGGGGCCGCGGCCCAACGGGGGGCCGCCAGGGGGCGCCAGGGGGGCCAATTGGAAGGAAGAGGAAAATTGAAAATGCAACAAAAAAAAACATTTTTTTTTTTTTTTTCAATTTATTAATTTTTTTAATTTCAATTCATAAGATTACTGTGCCGGTTTAAAATAAGATATAAATTGTTATAAATCCTTTCATATCGAAATTAGGTATTTGCCATGCCCTTCTTTCAATCGCAGCCAATTACTAACCGTCTGCCTGTCAGTCAAAGCGTTACGTTGAGCTGCTAACGGCCCGATTATGGAATCAAAATAGGGTCAAAAGTATTGTGTTGTGTATTAAGAAGCTGTATGTTAGATTTTTTTATATTTGCCAGTGTAATTTAAAAGTTTTTTTTTAAAGCCATTTCGCAATAGGGGGGCCCCAGCCAGAGGCTACGACTATTTGGGGGTCCTTGGCATGGAAAAGTTTGGGAACCCCTGGCCCAGACCACTGTACCAGGGAGGGAGTAGGCAGAATTGCAGGAGTTGGATGAGAAGGAAGGTGATAATTCAGCTTAGAGTGGAGCCAGCAATGTGGTCCAGTTATTAATTTCTTTGGTGTGTGTTTTTTTTTTTTTTTTTTTTAAATAATATATATATATACATTTTTTTTTTTTGTCTCTGTTTGGATCATTCTAAATATGGAGTGGTGGAACACACTGTATATAATTTTGCACTTTTCTAGGACCACAAAATTGGCCACAAAATTGGTCACTTTGTCATTCCGACTGTTTGTTTTTGCCGGACACACGCCAGCCCTCACCTGACCACACTCGTGTTGTGTGACACTGAACAATAGCCTTTCACTCAGCCTATTCCCCACAGTGTGGCTCAGTGGGATTGAGCCTCACAGGACTGGAAAGTGGCCCAACACTGGGCTGCTCACTGGCTGACTGGAGGAGAGCCCTGACTGAGCCCTGAAATGGCTCTTCCAGCAGCACACTGTCTTCTCCTCTGGTCAGTACCCACCTTGAGTGACTGCACAGCCTGTCTCAGATCCTGCAGCTCCTTCTCTATCTCCTGGATTCTCTGCTGGAATGTACTCTGTGTGGCCAGCAGCTGCTTCTGTGGACAGATATTTCTCACATGATATTACAATATTCAGATGTTCAACTACATAGCAGAAGTAGAAAACTTTATTATCCCTCAGGGGGAAATTGGTTTTGCAGCCAGATAAAGTCAATAATGCAAACAAAAACCCAGTACATACAATACTAAACTCTGAGACATTACTTTACATTAAGAGCTTTAAAAGTGGACCCAAAAGGTTATTAAACTCTGTCTACAGGGGGTGGGTTGAATCATATAAAATAATCTCCACTTTCTTAAGTGCCCTAATTTTGTACAGGGCAGTCATGCTGTTTTGTGGCTGTCCTATGATTTTGCAACATAATTTAAGAATTCTTCCCAGTCTGTTCAGGTTGGCTGTACTTGTATTTCCAAACCAACACGTAAAACAGCAGGTTAAAACTCTTTAAATGAAGGATCTATAAAACATTGTAAGTATGGTACAGTCCACATTAATTAATCTCATCAGCTTGCTTTAGAAAAAGAGGAGCTGCTGCCCTTTCTTGTACATCAGGTTGATGCATCTGTTCCCAACACAGCTTGCTGTCCAACAAGCCCCAGATATTTATATTCTTCCACAACCTGAATGTGTTCACCTCTGATTACTTGTATTGGGCCTTGTATTGTATTGTTTAGGCCTTGTATTGGGCCTTGGCTTTCCTTGCGTCCCTTTGTACCTGTCTTTGGGCCTCCTTTTTCAACTGTTTGCATTTTTTTGTCACCCATAGTTTGTCATTTTTTATATATTTGAAAACACAGTAGGTGTGACGGAGTCCACAAAAAAATAAATATAGCTTGATACTACTATCCATATTCCAAATTAAACTAAATAGCACTTCTACACACTGACAGCAGGCCAGTGTGTAAAGTGTACTGGCCTTATAGGTAAAGCTTCTGTGTGAGTGAACTATCTGCTCCAGCCGTGTGTTGATTCATATTCAGGGAGTGAATAGAGTGAGGGGGTGTGAACAGAGCTGTCACAGAGAGCGGACTTGGGTTCACTTCCTGCTCTTACTGCTTTTATTACTGTGGACTACAGAGCTGGATATCACTGTGTTGTCGTCTGTTGTTCAGACCTCAAAGTAACTGCGTTGTTCAGTATTTTTTCAAACTTATCAAGCATTTCAAAACATAATCTATCAATAAATACATGAATAAAATTAAATAAAAATTGAGTCCAGGTGGGGGTATTGCACCAAGCACGATTACTCAGTTAGCCAGATAACTTCTAATATAGCATGCAACAACTTCTCTGAACATTTGTTAATAAATAGTAATAATCAATACTTATGACTAATTGAAACCTAATATATTCAAGTTTAGTTTTACAAATTCAGATTCAAAACATTAAAAACTGTAGCCAAATATTTTTCACAGGTGAGCTGACAATCCAGCTTCCTGGAATACCCCTGAGACCTAAACCTGTCCTAAACAAAACAATCCCATCTGGGCTTTTCACAAGGACAACATTGCAAGTTATAGTTTCAGTAGTTAACTACACAAAAAATGTCTTTTAATGTTAATATAAATTTAATTTAACTACTTGAATCACTATGGAAATATGAATGTAGTTGAACTACCAGCAAGCTACTGCAAAATGTAGTTAAACTACTAGTTTAATTACAATGTAGTTCACTATTCCCCAACACTGATTATATCCAATCAATATAAAAGAGACAGTTTGCAACGCATCCTGGATCAGCATTGGACTGGTCACCTGGCTACGGTTTTAAAATGTTAAACATAATACAAAATATAACATTGCCGTCTAAAGAGTGCCCTGACCCTCCCTCCTGTCTCTCTCTGCCAGTCATGTGACACGTAGTTAGGAGCTCAAACTGCAATCAGGCCTGAGAACAAAGGTCATTTTATACAGTTCGGTCTGTTAATGAGTGAATCAAAACTTTAAAAATTTAAGAAAGTGTCGTCAAATTGAAGTGATATTTTCGAAAAAATCACAAGGTATTCCTTTTTACATCAAACAGATTAAATCAAAATTAACTATTTGCGTAGAATGCCACTTTGAAATGTGTGATAGACTAGGATAAAGTTGTTGGACCACCTCAAAGCACTTTTAGTACATCCCAATAATTTTGAATCCCAGTGAGTTTACAAAAGAAAACTGAAAATTCAATAAAGAAGTAGGTAAAATGTGAATTATACGTTATTTTGTAAAATCTTATTCATTTTATCTCAGACTTACCTTATACTCTTCTGCAGCCTCCTGAATTGGTAGCAGTTTGTGGTTTTCATGTTTTCTTGAAGTTTGACAGACAACACAGACGGGTATTTGATCCACCAAACAGAAGAGTTTGAGTTTCTCACTGTGCAGACTGCAGAGCCCTTCAGATCCTGCTTTAGCTCTCTGACTTCTCTCCTTTAAGAACGCCTCACAGGTATTCCTCAGAGACAGGTTAGGGAAAGGATTTTCCATAGAAGATCTTCTCCTGCAAACTGGGCATTCTCGAGATCCCTTCTGTTCCCAGCACTGCTGCAGACAGGCCTTACAGAAGCTGTGACTGCATCTCAGGACAACAGGATACCTGAAGATATCAGTGCACACAGGACAGGAGAGCTCCTCTTCCAGGAGAGAAGATCCAGACGCCATTCTGTCTGTCTGTTCTGAGCTCAGTAATGGCTTCTGCTAAATTTGTAGTTTAGTTTAACTTTTACTTACTGCTGTTACACAAACGTTGCAAGTCAAAGTACGAGTCTCAAATCACCGTGCCTCTCATTCTGTTTTCATGCTTCTCTTAAAGTGTCTAGAAAGTCTTAATTTCTAAAAATATGAATTCAAATGCCATTATAAAGTCTCAAATGTAACTAACGTGTCCACCTGTGAAACACTGTACTTCCCACTTCCTGTTAGACACGCCTAATTATCAGAGACAGCACTTCCTGCAGGGGGCAGCATTGTACCACTGAGGTTTGAGTGTGGCTGATCTGCCAGCAGTTTTACACCAGTCCTGTTTTTCAGGTTCTGTCAGTTCTCTCATGTGTCCAAATGTAATTTCATTGCTCAGCTAATCTCAAACACACATCCTTACAAACATGATTCAAGCACAGACCCAGAGCTGGACTCCACAATCCATCACACTTTATAATATCCTCACTTATCATAGTAATGGAGAGAGCTGTGCTTTAGAATAGCTCATCTACAGCATTGATGAAGGTAATGGAGAGAGCTGTGCTTTAGAATAGCACATCTACAGCACTGATGAAGGTAACGGAGAGAGCTGTGCTTTAGAATAGCACATCTACAGCACTGATGAAGGTAACGGAGAGAGCTGTGCTTTAGAATAGCACATCTACAGCACTGATGAAGGTAATGGAGAGAGCTGTGCTTTAGAATAGCACATCTACAGCACTGATGAAGGTAATGGAGAGAGCTGTGCTTTAGAATAGCACATCTACAGCACTGATGAAGGTAACGGAGAGAGCTGTGCTTTAGAATAGCACATCTACAGCACTGATGAAGGTAACGGAGAGAGCTGTGCTTTAGAATAGCACATCTACAGCACTGATGAAGGTAATGGAGAGAGCTGTGCTTTAGAATAGCACATCTACAGCACTGATGAAGGTAATGGAGAGAGCTGTGCTTTAGAATAGCACATCTACAGCACTGATGAAGGTAACGGAGAGAGCTGTGCTTTAGAATAGCACATCTACAGCACTGATGAAGGTAATGGAGAGAGCTGTGCTTTAGAATAGCACATCTACAGCACTGATGAAGGTAATGGAGAGAGCTGTGCTTTAGAATAGCACATCTACAGCACTGATGAAGGTAATGGAGAGAGCCGTGCTTTAGAATAGCTCATCTACAGCACTGATGAAGGTAACGGAGAGAGCTGTGCTTTAGAATAGCACATCTACAGCACTGATGAAGGTAATGGAGAGAGCTGTGTTTTAGAATAGCACATCTACAGCACTGATGAAGGTAATGGAAAGAGCTGTGCTTTAGAATAGCACATCTACAGCACTGATGAAGGTAATGGAGAGAGCTGTGCTTTAGAATAGCACATCTACAGCACTGATGAAGGTAATGGAGAGAGCTGTGCTTTAGAATAGCACATCTACAGCACTGATGAAGGTAATGGAGAGCTGTGCTTTAGAATAGCTCATCTACAGCACTGATGAAGGTAACGGAGAGAGCCGTGCTTTAGAATAGCTCATCTACAGCACTGATGAAGGTAACGGAGAGAGCTGTGCTTTAGAATAGCACATCTACAGCACTGATGAAGGTAATGGAGAGAGCTGTGCTTTAGAATAGCACATCTACAGCACTGATGAAGGTAACGGAGAGAGCTGTGCTTTAGAATAGCACATCTACAGCACTGATGAAGGTAATGGAGAGAGCTGTGCTTTAGAATAGCACATCTACAGCACTGATGAAGGTAATGGAGAGAGCCGTGCTTTAGAATAGCACATCTACAGCACTGATGAAGGTAATGGAGAGAGCTGTGCTTTAGAATAGCACATCTACAGCACTGATGAAGGTAATGGAGAGAGCTGTGCTTTAGAATAGCACATCTACAGCACTGATGAAGGTAATGGAGAGAGCTGTGCTTTAGAAGCATCTGTAACTTCATGTACCAACTATGACTGTTTTACACATGGAAGTTTAATAAAAAGAAGTTGACTTGACGCGAATTTCTCAACTGATCTCAGATCAGCTCCAGTGAGTTTTGAATGAACCAAAACCCAGCGTATAAGCAGGTGTATTTGTCTCTGTCTGTGTTCATACTGCACTGGAGAGAGACTTACCTCATCACACACCTGGGAGACACACTGGTGACGGGTCAGGAAAAGAGCAGCACTCTGGAGTGATTCTTCTACTGGTGCATTTATTTACCTCAACTGATTAAACACAAACCAGCGTACTTACAATACCAGTATTTACCCAGCGTACTTACAATACCAGTATTTACCCAGTGTACTTACAATACCAGTATTTACCCAGCGTACTTACAATACCAGTATTTACCCAGTGTACTTACAATACCAGTATTTACCCAGCGTACTTACAATACCAGTATTTACGAAATAATGACATCACCGGGTTATATCAAAGAATTTACGCATTTTAGCGCTTTACAATGATGAGGGGAAACTCGCCTTAACCACCACCAATGTGTAGCACCACCTGGGTGATGCAACGGCAGCCATTTTGCACCAGAATGCTCACCACACAACAGCTGAGGTGGAGAGAACAATTTTTAGCCAATTAAACTGGGGGATGATTAGGTGGCAGGTTGAAAAAGCCAGGTTGGGAGTTTAGCCAGGACACAAGGGAAACCCCCACTCTTTGCGATATGTGTCAGGACCTCAGTTTAATGTCTCATCCGAAAGACGGCATCGGAATTAACTGAATTGAAAGTGTATTGTATCAAACCCTGTATCGACTTTCAATGAACCAATCTGCATACCCTCCCTAACAAATGTGCAGATAATAACATTGCAAACTGACAATTTGGAAGTAATGTTATGTTTCAATCATATCTGGTAAAAATCCTTTGGATTTTATCAGTAGGCTACATTCGAGTGAAATACAGACATCATTTATCCCATCCGAAACACAGCCGGGGGGATTCCTAAATCACATGGGGTCCCAAGGTAATACTCGTCCAGTGTGAATAGGGCATAAAATTCTGTTCATTTCACGATGCTTTTTGTGATTAATTGCCTGCTAATTTCAGCAACTTTCCCCCATTATTTAGCTTTTAGGTATTAAAAACATGACTACTGTCAGCAGTTTAACAATTAATTGCTAATTAATTAATTAATGAAAATGACTAGTTTTGGTTGCGAAAAGTATGAATTGATAAAAACTTGGTGGGGAGTTGCTTGTTAAATGGACATCAAAAGACTCTTGATATCTTATGTTCTGGTACTCTTACAAGCAATACTATAATGTCACCGCATTTGAATGAATCTCTATGGGAATTGGGGGATGGGACTAGATTCAGCTGTAAATTATGCTGGAACAGTAAAATGGCTGTAAGTCAGCAAGGGTCTGAGGTATCAAACGAGCCTCAAACCATCACTCTGCTGCCAGATATGCAGTAGATATGGATGGATCACTTTAGGGGTTGTTTCTCCTGACAAACTTTCTTATTGAACTCTATGGAAAAATAAGTCAGAAGAAACCCTTCAAGTTATCCATCCATATCTACTGTATTTCTGGCAGCAGAGTGATGGTTTAAGGTGTATATGTCAGACCCTTGACGACTTAACAGCCATTTAGCCAACCATGTGTTCCATACTGTTGCAGAGTAATTTACAGCTAAATCCACTCACCCCGCAATTCCCATAGAGATCCATTCAAATGCAGAGAGCTTATAGTATCACTTGTAACTGTACCTGAAAATAAGATATCGAGTCTTTTGATGTTGATTGGTCACAGACGTCAGGAAGTAACAGCATGCAAAGAATATATGACCAAATATGAAATATGATACTTTAAAAATACGGTAAAGCAAAAGGTATGAATACTTATGTAAATGAGAAATTTCAGTTTTTGATTTTTAATAAATTTGCAGACATTTCTAAAACCATGTTTTCACTGTGTCATACTTTGTCATTATGGGCTATTGAGTGTAGATTGATGAAGAAATAAATGAATTGAATCCATTTAAGATGAGTCTGAAACATAAAATGTGGAAAACCTGAAAACTTTCCGTATGCACTGTATATAGCGTGTAATCCCTGCCATCCATGCTCGTAACAGGAGGGATGTGCGCGGGAATCATTCACATCAGTAACCCAGCCACAACTGCTGAAAAAAGGGCAATCGCTCCACTTTTATTACCTAAACTCCATAATTTCTTCTTTTAGAAAAAATAAATGTAACTGATCAATGATATTGGTTACTGACATCCATCCACTACGTTTTCACTCCAACCCTAACAAAGCACACCTCATTCAATAGCTAGAGATCTACCATCCTGTCGGGTTTCACTCCAACCCTAACAAAGCACACCTCATTCAACAGCTAGAGATCTACCATCCTGTAGGGTTTCACTCCAACCCTAACAAAGCACACCTCATTCAACAGCTAGAGATCTACCATCCTGTAGGGTTTCACTCCAACCCTAACAAAGCACACCTCATTCAACAGCTAGAGATCTACCATCCTGTAGGGTTTCACTCCAACCCTAACAAAGCACACCTCATTCAACAGCTAGAGATCTACCATCCTGTAGGGTTTCACTCCAACCCTAACAAAGCACACCTCATTCAACAGCTAGAGATCTACCATCCTGTAGGGTTTCACTCCAACCCTAACAAAGCACACCTCATTCAACAGCTAGAGATCTACCATCCTGTAGGGTTTCACTCCAACCCTAACAAAGCACACCTCACTCAACAGCTACAGATCTCAGTCTACTCATCAGGTGTGCCAATTAGCGTTTAAATAGAAACCTACAGGACGGTAGATCTCCGAAAACAGGGTTGGGCAGCCCTGCTCAAGAGTCTTATCAGATATTATTCTCGTTAAATGGTTATTGATATTTCTGTCCCAAAGGGGGCAGTAGAGAGAAGTCATGAGGAGTTTAAAATAAGACACAGGTTCAGATATTGTAATTAGATCATTTTAATCACATTCCCCACCAGTCAAGAATCACTGCTTTACAGAAACTTTAAATTTCACAGGTTTTTTATTTATTTCTTTTAAACTTTCCTTCAAACTCCAGTTAGTTACTCCCCTCTTGTCTCAAGGAAACAATACGCAATAAGAAAAGTGTATTTTACAAAAATGCAAACCAATTTTCACACAGTGAATTCTTTTACAAAGAAAAAAATGTCATAAGAGCTACATCCACATTGGAGAAATATCATTCTAAACATTCCATAATGGAGTATAGTATAAAAACAAAGCCTTTACTCTTGTTGCAGATAAACCTGTACCTTATTAAGCAATCTTTTACAAGACAACTTAGGGGAGCAATCACCCAAAGCAATTACATCTTCCCAAAGTTAGGAATAATAGTCACAAACATCATAAAGCAAATGAGGCCGCAAGAACAGGCTGATGGATCGACTCGCTGGATTTGTTTTTTGTACGAGAGGGCGAGAAGAAGAGGCAAATTAACAAACCCGTTTCCACGGAAACCGAATTATCACACCTGTGTGAGACCTCACCTGTGGCTGTCAGAGGTGAAGGTACGGGGAGGAGGGGGGCTTTTATCGATCCATCAGTGACACTGTTCAGACACCTCCAAAACAACACCTCCCCACACGCTTACACTGGCTGCAGACAGACCCATATTCGCGTAAATGCACACATTTCACGCACTGTACTTCGCAAGCAAAACACCCACGTTCGCCATTCAACGGAAACGACAGCGTGGGTTTGGGTTAGTGTTCGGAAAACGACGGCGTGGGTTAGGGTTAGGAAAACGAGGGCGTGGGTGTGCCTTTGGAATTTGGGGTGCGAGCGTAATATCCTAAATGTGCAGTGTCTGCAGAGATGTCTGTTCGGACCTCGATATAAAAGCGGTATTTACAGGTGTGAGCGTGTCTGTCTGTTCCACACGCGTGACCTGCTAACTGCTACATGCTGCGGCACACGAGGGTCCGAGGTGTACAGCTCTCTGCAGTGCCCATTTCGTTTGAGATCATTTAATATAAATGCTGACTCAGAGAGATTGGACATACAGGTGTATGGTTACAGTAACAATAGTACAGGTGTGTTTAAAGCAATTAATACACTGACGGGCCACGTGGAAAACTGCATGCGGTGGGTGGAACATTCTGGAGAAACTCTGCACCAGAAGCTTCCAATACATTTGCCAGTTCCAACGCCCCCCCCCCCCCCCAACCTCTCTGTTACTGCATACATCTCAAATAAAAAAATCCACACAAATTCTGTTGTGTGCTTCTGAGAGAGGTTCAGTCACAGAGGTCAGTTTCAAAAACCTGACCACGAGGTTCCAAAGACTTTACACTAGAGGGCCACATTCATCACACAGGGGGGATGATGGGAAGTGGAGTCCAGAGCTTATAAAAAGGAAAAAACATTCCCAGCTCTGGACTTAATTTCCCATCAGCATCTCTGCCAGTCAGTTTTTGTACAGAACCCCAGTGTTGCACCGGAGCAATTTAAAATGTTTCCTGGCAGCATCAGCGGCCCTTTGGGAAGGAGCCTGGAGGGTGGAGTGCCCCATGGCCCCATATTGGGGCCCACTTGAAATTTCACAGGGTGATGTCACTCCATCCACTGTCACTGTCTCAGCAGGACTTCAGTATCCAATCTTGACGATTGCTTAATGTCAATAGCTCTTTCCCAAGCATTAATAACGACAACCAGAGCAACACCAACAACAGTAAATAGTAATAATTATGACAATAATGATAAATGCAAGATTACAGTTTATGCTTTTAAAAGAAGCTGCACCAAAAATGGGTGCTTTAATATCTCGGACTGTCTCGAGAGACCAGAATATGTCGGTCTACAAAATAGTTACACACACAGGAAGGAAGGATCAAAACTCAAAGGAAACAAAAAAAATTTTATGTACCAAGAACGTACATTGGTTACTCTGTATGGAGCTGGATAGAGGTTGGGGGAGAGGCAGACTTGTGTCTCTTTATAATTAATAAAAATGTTTTTTTCCAGCTTTTGAAATGCCCATTTGTGTATATCAGTGCTCCTTGCTGAACCTCCACGACCGATTCAGGAGCGCAGACAGGCACGTGCTCTCCTCCGAAGCACGCAATGCCGACGGCCGCTTCCTCTCACGCGTTTTGGGTTCAATACGTCTGTTACACAAACGTGCATGCATTATAGTGCATTATAGTGCGTCATAGTGTGTTATAAACGTAGTACGAAGCTTGAACTGCAGTGGTGGTTCCCACTGTGCATAGTGGCAATGATGGCTGTACGACAGAGATACGCGCACTGCTGTGTATAACGTGTGTATTGCACAGTACTTACAACTGTCCAGCGTCTCTGATACAAGTTTCTGATACATCCCAGTCGTTCGGGATCAGCAGCCAATTACATCTCCTTTTCCCAAAAGCACAATCCGGACTCTTAAGCGCCAGTAGGTAGACTGCACCCGTCTCTGCACTACAGTGCAATTAAACCGAGATTACACAGAAAACCACAGGTTTTAATAGAGCAGATATGAAGACAGAGAGGTCCGTACTGCTGTTCCCGAGCGTGCAAACGAGCGTGCAAACCCCAGGAGCAGAGGGAAATCTTTCCACACCCACCTGGCCAGGAGTGAAACACCGCTTCACGTGGACTCTTCCATACTTTGGGCAGAATAAGCATCTGGGACATACAAAAACCTTACATTTCTGTGAAAGCACTTTTAACAACCATCTGTTGGGGGTGCCATATGAAGGCTGATGCATTTAATAAATAAAACATCCTTCCAGAAGCAATAGAAAACATTCCAATACTGGCCACAGGCAGGAGAGATGCACCTGCCTGTGCGTTTCATTGCCTTTCTAATAACTGCAGCAAGAGTACATACTGATCAGTGTTGTGATATTCAGCTGGGGGCAGGGCATTACCTCATCAATAAAACTGCTAATGAACCCCGGGATCATCGCCTCTAATACAGGAACGCACCACAACACATTATTATTTTTGTTTTTAAATGCTAACTTCATAGAAGTTTCCAGAAAGAACCAGATGACAGTGGTCCTGCAGCTCGTATGTGGAGGCGATCATTCGGCTCTCCTGTGATCAGCAGTGGGGGACCACAGCACCTTCCACGCGCTATCAATTCTGTAAAAACGCCCTTAAAAACCACTGTTTTGAGTACCCAGCTTGCGCCAGAACTTTGCCAAAACCAACCAAACACACACTCTTTAAAAAGGAATGTGATGTCCTGGTGTGTGTTACATTGTACTGAGATTATAGTCCTGGTGTGTTACACTGGACTGAGATTATAGTCCTGGTGTGTGTTGCACTGTACTGAGATTATAGTCCCGGTGTGTGTTGCACTGTACTGAGATTATAGTCCTGGTGTGTGTTGCACTGTACTGAGATTATAGTCCTGGTGTGTGTTAGACTGTACTGAGATTATAGTCCTGGTGTGTGTTAGACTGTACTGAGATTATAGTCCTGGTGTGTGTTGCACTGTACTGAGATTATAGTCCTGGTGTGTGTTGCACTGTACTGAGATTATAGTCCTGGTGTGTGTTAGACTGTACTGAGATTATAGTCCTGGTGTGTGTTAGACTGTACTGAGATTATAGTCCTGGTGTGTGTTAGACTGTACTGAGATTATAGTCCTGGTGTGTGTTGCACTGTACTGAGATTATAGTCCTGGTGTGTGTTGCACTGTACTGAGATTATAGTCCCAGTGTGTGTTGCACTGTACTGAGATTATAGTCCTGGTGTGTGTTGCACTGTACTGAGATTATAGTCCCGGTGTTACTATTATTAATGGCCTCTATTTCTCACTGTTACTGAACAGATGAAACTAAATACAAGCTCAAATCCCAAGATCATATATGAGCCAAAACTGTTAGATGGCGGTTTAAACGTCGTAGAAGAAGTGATCTGATCCAAAAATCAGAGGAAACGCCAGCGACCAAGCTTTCTCGCCATTATTTTTATCGTTTTAACAGTTTATTTTCTTCTTTCTCAAGGTTTTTTATATTTTTGCGTAAATGCACTGATTGAAAACAAAGTCATACTTAATCAGATACCCTGGTATCAAAGGCAACGGAAAGTTATATAGTTTAAAAAGTTCATTCACAGAACAAAAGAATAAAAATTTAAATTTCACGGCAGATACTGCTGGTTTGTAAATAAAATACAGAAGGTTAGCGTGTGTGTGTGTGTGTGTGTGTGCATGTTTGTCGTTTGTGTGTGTCTCGATCACCCAATAACTCCACCCACATTTGTGGACTGAAGCCTGAGGCCTATGAATTCAGGGGTGTAACACCCCCGCCTAAAGGTAATAATGGTCTGTCCCAACATGAGAAATAAACAGGGAGGATCTCCCCCCCCAGGGTCAGAATTTTTTTCAGGCCGTCAGTCAGATCCATGAGGGCAGAGTTAATGAAGAATCAGCTCCACCCACTAGAACAACTGATGTAGGTGGGCTCAAACCGTTCCCCCACCCCCAGTGTGTGTGTGTGTGTGTGCGTGAGTGTGTGAGTGTGCGTGCATGCGCGTGTGTGTGTGAGTGCGCGTGTGTGTGGGGGGGGGGGGGTTTGTCAGTGGTTGTGGTGACGGACTGGACCACTGCACTGGGGGGCAGGGGGTCTAAGAGCAGGACTGGACCACATCGTTGTTCTGCAGGTCAGAGCTGCCATCGGTTGACAGGCTGAGAGACGAGGCTTTACTGGTGAGAGAGAGCATAGACCCCATACTGCCCTCTTGAGCCAGACTAGCTGTCCCGTTCGACTCACTGCAGGGTGAGGCAGAGACAGAGAGAGGGGGGGGGGATGGAGAGAGAGGGGGGCAGAGAGAGGGCGGGGGAGAAAGAGAGATTTAATCTGCATTCTCAGTGGCCTGTGACCGAGCAGAGATGCGGTCAGCTTGGCGGTCGCTCACCTGAGTAGCAGGTTAAGGTCGTTCAGCGGGCCTGCATGGTCACGGTCAGATTGACCGTTCTCCGTCACCTTCACCTTGTACTGCATCTCATGAGGCACTTGGCTCTCCTGAGAGAAGAGCAGTAACCATGCCGATCAGTAACCATAGTAACCACACAGATCAGTAACCAGAGTAACCATGCCCATCAATAACCATAGTAACTACACAGATCAGTAACCAGAGTAACCATGCCCATCAGTAACCACACAGATCAGAAACCACAGTAACCACACAGATCAGTAACCATGCCGATCAGTAACCACAGTAACCACACAGATCTGTAACCATGCTGATCAGTAACCAAAGTAACTACACAGATCAGTAACCACAGTAACCACACAGATCAGTAACCACAGTAACCACACAGATGGCATGTCTACCCTACGCTCTTCCAGGCGCTGCCCTCACCATGGCGATTTCACGAGTCCTCTTGCCGATCTCCCGCTCCACGTGGTGCAGCTCCAGGCTCAGCTGTTCGCTGGACACGCCCCCCGCTGGCCACTTTGGAGCGAGCGCATTGCTGCCAGTCTGCCACAACACAAGGCAACGCAGTCAGAGTGTGTGTGTGTGTGTGCGTTAGAGAAAGTGCGTGTGTTTCTGAGAGAGAGAAAGAGAGTGTGTGTGTTTGCGTGTGTATACATGTACACACACACCTCCATGCTGTGGAGCTGGTGCTGGTTAATCTGCTGGTTGACCTGCTGTAGCTCCATCTTTAACTGCTCCCTGTGAGGGGCGAGCAAGGGCAGCCTGAGAGAGAGAGAGAGAGAGAAAGAGAGAGAGAGATAGGGAAGGAGAAAGAGAGAAAGAGAGAGAGAGAGAGAGGGGGAAGACGGAGAATGAAATTGAGTGGTGGAATAATTCTATGCAGATAGCGGTGCAGTGGGAATCTCTCGTACCGTTCAGTGACGTGTCCCTGACTGGGCGGGGTTTGGTGATGAGGGTATGAGGCTCCGCCCTGGTGCTGAGGGTATGAGGCTCCGCCCTGACTGGGCGGGGTTTGGTGCTGAGGGTATGAGGCTCCACCCTGGTGCTGAGGGTATGAGGCTCCGCCCTGACTGGGTGGGGTTTGATGCTGCGGGTATGAGGCTCCGCCCTGACTGGGTGGGGTTTGGTGCTGAGGGTATGAGGCTCCGCCCTGACTGGGTGGGGTTTGGTGCTGAGGGTATGAGGCTCCGCCCTGACTGGGTGGGGTTTGGTGCTGAGGGTATGAGGCTCCGCCCTGACTGGGCGGGGGTTGGTGCTGAGGGTATGAGGCTCCGCCCTGACTGGGCGGGGTTTGGTGCTGAGGGTATGAGGCTCCGCCCTGACTGGGCGGGGTTTGGTGCTGAGGGTATGAGGCTCCGCCCTGACTGGGCGGGGTTTGGTGCTGAGGGTATGAGGCCGCACTCCACCCCCCATGGTTAGCGTAGGCGTACTCTGCTGTGAGAGAGAGCAGTTGTCAGACATTTTCCCTGAAAACATGAAGGCAGGTTACACTGGATGCCACAGCCATGTATTTGATTCTGAGTTCTCCAGGTGTTTCTATAGTGATGCCTTTGCTGGTTCTGAGTGTTCAGGCTGTTGCTATAGCAATGTGTGTGGTGGTTCAGAGTGTTCAGGCTGTTGCCATAGTGATGCGTTTGCTGGTTCTGTTTGTTCAGGCTGTTGCCATAGTGATGTGTATGGTGGTTCAGAGTGTTCAGGCTGTTGCCATAGTGATGTGTTTGCTGGTTCTGTGTGTTCAGGTTGTTGCCATAGCGATGTGTGTGGTGGTTGAGTGTTCAGGCTGTTGCCATAGCGATGTGTTGCTGTACCTGTTATGTGTTTGGTGCTGGCCGCCTGTGCACAGGGGGCGGCCTGCAGGGGTGCAGGGGTTTGGTAGCCGGTTTTGGAAGTGCGGGAGATGGCACCGAATCGTGACACTGTGGGGAGGGACCCGAACGGGATGATGTCATCCTTCGCCTCAGCCGACCTGCGGGAAGCGTTCAGGGCCGGCTCCCGAACACCTTTACCGTCGGCACACTGCACAGAGGGAGAGAGTGAGGGAGAGTGAGGGAGAGTGAGGGAGAGTGAGGGAGTTAAGTGTCCTAGAGAACAACTCTCCCCCCCCACAGTTTACTCAGAGAGAGTATGTGTCACTCATTACCGTCTCCATGGCTCCTGCTGCCATGACATCCTTCGGTTTGACATCCTTGGTGACCATGTAAGAGCCGATGGTGTCACATGACCAGGGGGAGTACTGGCCAGCGTAGTCCGGCTCGCGGCACTTTCCAAAGGCCTTCATGTTCTCCTCCATGTACTGTAATCACACAAACAGACAGGATTATCAACATGTACTAGGGACAGACAAACAGACAGTATTATCCCCATGTGTTACTGACTGACAGACCGAGAGAAAGACAGACGGAAAGAGAGACAGACAGAAAGACAAACAGAAAGACAGACAGAAAGAGATAGACAGACTGACAGAAACGGACAGACTGACAGAAACGGAAAGACAGAGAGACGGACAGACAGAGAGACAGACAGAGAGACGGACAGAGACGGACGGTCAGACAGACAGACGGACAGAGACAGACAGAGAGACGGATGGACAGACAGACAGAGTCAGACAGAGAGACGGATGGACAGACAGACAGAGACAGAGGGACGGACGGACAGACAGACATGTAAGCACAGCTGCAGGCAGGCTGACCTGATTGGGGTAGTCCGTGGGGAAGGGGCGGGCCAGAGAGAGAGACAGGCTCACCTGATTGGGGTAGTCTGTGGGTAAGGGGAGGGGCAGCGTGGGAGACGGAGCGAAGGGCGGGGGGGAGATCACCGTCCTCTCCTCCAGCTGAGCCATGATCTCCTTCCTCCCTCTCACTACAGACAGTCGTGGCTACGCTCCGTTTGCTCACATCCTCACTACAGACAGTCGTGGCTACGCTCCGTTTGCTCACATCCTCACTACAGACAGTCGTGGCTACGCTCCGTTTGCTCACATCCTCACTACAGACAGTCGTGGCTACGCTCCGTTTGCTCACATCCTCACTCCAGACAGTCGTGGCTACGCTCCGTTTGCTCACATCCTCACTACAGACAGTCGTGGCTACGCTCCGTTTGCTCACATCCTCACTACAGACAGTCGTGGCTACGCTCCGTTTGCTC
Source organism: Ilyophis sp. 1 JC-2022 (assembly GCA_022702515.1). NCBI lineage: Eukaryota > Metazoa > Chordata > Actinopteri > Anguilliformes > Synaphobranchidae > Ilyophis > Ilyophis sp. 1 JC-2022. The sequence continues at coordinate 151,324,405 of CM040395.1, forward strand.
ACATCCTCACTACAGACAGTCGTGGCTACGCTCCGTTTGCTCACATCCTCACTACAGACAGTCGTGGCTACGCTCCGTTTGCTCACATCCTCACTACAGTCGTGGCTACGCTCCGTTTGCTCACATCCTCACTACAGACAGTCGTGGCTACGCTCCGTTTGCTCACATCCTCACTACAGACAGTCGTGGCTACGCTCCGTTTGCTCACATCCTCACTACAGACAGTCGTGGCTACGCTCCGTTTGCTCACATCCTCACTACAGACAGTCGTGGCTACGCTCCGTTTGCTCACATCCTCACTACAGTCGTGGCTACGCTTTAGCATCGGAGAGCGCTGAACACGTGTTTAACACGCTCTTGGTCTTAATCACACCCACAGCATCGGAGAGCGCTGAACACGTGTTTAACACGCTCCAGATCAATGGCAGTCATCATCCTTAATTCTGAGCCATGGGGTTTAGTCCATGTCCTTAATTCTGAGCCATGGGGTTTAGTCCATGGGTTGAACTCCAGTCCAGATGCCTCATTTATAAGATGGCCAAATGATCAAATTGTATTTTAAATAGTAGCTTACGCAGAAAAACATGAGTAAATAGTTATTTATAAAATCCCACAGGTAAAGTTTACACTAGCCGTGAGTTAATACCTGCGGGTTATGTGGGGAGCAATGCACGTTTGAGGGCTGCAGGTAAAACCCTTAAGTGGGCTGTGCATGAGCTTTAACAATAACATTGCATTGATAGTCCATGCTTGCTATCAACATTTTGAAATACAAGCTTATTTAGAAGAAAGTGCCTGTTACTGGCCACATTCACAAGACGGGGTCATTGAAAAGCACGTTTGCATGGGTTTATATGGAAGTTAATTTGAGAATTATTATATACCATCACTCAATTGCACACTGTGAGACTCAATCAGACACTATGACTCATAATCAGACACTGACTGTGATTCAAACTTTGCCTTCTTAGATGATGGTAAGATATTTGAGGTCACTGATGCTGGTAAGAGTTTTGGGGTCACTGATGCTGGTAAGAGTTTTGGGGTCACTGATGCTGGTAAAAGTTTTGGGGTCACTGATATTTATGAAAAATATTGTGAGCTTTAATATAAAAGTCATTTTTTTCTTAATGCTAGTATGTAACACACTCAGGAAGTGACTGTGCCACAATGCTGGTACTTTATCATGGATAAACTGAAACCCTGAAGCATTATGGGTAGGGGCCCATGTCCTATTCCTGGTTGGCACCAGGGATAGCACAGACATGTCATCACTTTTTGCATAGAAACCAGCATAAGGGCTCTCTACCAATCAGAGAGCACATTGGTAGCAACAATGGCAGCAGTAATTGGTGGATACGGTCTGGCTGTGCTGCCTAGATACCATCAGGGAAGTAAAGCCAGAACGTGTCACCGCCTGAGTGACTCTTTCTTATTATCAAAGTGCTCTGTGATTGGCTGAGCTCCTCTCTGGTTTCTATGCGAAAAGGGGACGGCACGTCTATATGCCATTTCATTATCCCCCACTGGCAGTGAGCGGTTATTCAGCACCTCACTAATTTATCCCTCCTCCAGTTTTATCCCCTCAATGCTGTGTTAGGTACAGAGTACTCCAGTCATTAGACCAAATACCTATCTAAGGGCTGCAGTCTGCTCTTACGGCTGAATTAAACATTTTACCACACACTTTCCTAAGGGAGAGGGGAGGAGATGAGGTGTGGAGTGATAAACTCTCTCTCTCCCTCTCCCTCTCTCTCTCTCTCCCCCTCTGTCTTCAGCATTTGAAATCCTCTATGCTGATTGGATCATTTGATCATGTGTTAAGTGGTCTGTAGCGTACTATCCAGCGATGTCACATCTGGACAGAAAGTTTTCAAGTGCACACAGGAATCGGGCCTAAACAGACAATGTGAAGTTTGGAGATTATGATAAGACCTGTAAAACAGGATATCATTCGGACACATTACAGTCACGTTACACCTCAAAAAAGAGCAGCTACACACCACCAGATAGCTACTCCCTAGCTCCCATAGCTACTTGTAATGCCCTAAAATATTTGTTGTGGTTTACAGGTTAGACAGCGAGCTGAAATCTGTAGTACGGTGGGAACTGCCAATTAAATTTTTATCTTCCTGAGAATTAAAAAAACAAAAAACATTACTTATCTGGGATGACCAATCATCATCTGGGATGGTTTGCTCTCCCTGAAACGAAAAAGCTCACCCACACGATACAGGACATCCAGCAGTTCCTTACCAGCTTTACACAGGGTTAAACTCCAGCTCCGTATATTCTTTAACGCTGCAGTTCTGTGAAACTGAAACACTCCAATTTATTTCATGCATGCACTTTAAAGTTAATTACGGATTGTTGCCAAGCACTTGTGGCCTTTCTGTACTGTAACACAGCACCAGAGACTCTCGTTGCTACCAACCAGAGCCTCCTGTAGTCGAGAGGCAGAGCCTCAGGAGCTGAGTCTATTGGAGCTCCCTTGCTGTAGTAGTGCTTGTGTGGCATTCAGGTGGTGTCTTAGAATCGGGTTAAAAATAAATAAATAAATAAATAAATAAACCCAAACACTTGCGCTCTGAAACGTCTTAGGGCCCCGTCACACTATAGCGTATCGTACTAGCGTATGCCAGCGTATTAAAAATATCACTCATACGCTGATATACGCTGACATACGCTAGGGGTACGTTAGGCATAGGTTGTATACGTTTCAAGCACGGTCGCATACGCTGGCATACGCTGGCATACGGCGAGGCACCAAAAGTTTTTTAAGCATGCTCAAAAATGTTGTGCGTGTTCGGACGTATGGTTTATACGCTAAACATACGCTAGGCATACGCTGAATACGCTAGAATTAAGCTAGAGGTACGTTACTCATAGGTCGAGTACGCTGGTCATATGCTGACATACGCTGACATGAAGGTGTACCGTACAGCTAGCGTATTGATAGCGCATTGATAGCGCATGAGTAACGTACTTCTAACGTATGTCTGACGTATCTACAACGTATATAGACATCTTGGCGTATGCCTGACGATTGAAAGAAGCAGAGGAACCTCCTGAAGCACTGGACCAACTCAGATGCAGGTGCAGTTCCATGGCAAGACAGGATGATTTAGAACAATTGTATAGTTTAAAGTCAACTGTAAAATGCAGTTTATTATTCTATGGGTCAGGGGTACTTATAAATTACACATCATTTGATGTATTATAAAAGTATGAAAAACACCAGAAGTAAGTTTAAAAAACGTTTATTCATATGATCAACTGATCATTAATAATGCCACATGATAATAATGGTAATAATGGTACATAGAAGGGATGCAAATATTAAGGAATTTCCTTAATCGATAGTTGTTAACCTTAACAAAAAATCGTCGATTAATTGATAACATAAAAGCTAAATATAGCTTATGATAGACAGAATACAAAATGCATGTTATATTCCTCAATCAAAGATTTATTGTAACATTTGAGAAACAGGCATTATTGTAGCATAACAAAAATAGAATAGGAAGGCGTGTATAGGCTACTTTAACAGAAAAGAAATTGCGCTCGGTCTCATCTGTAGCAAGCGAAACAGTTGCTCCGCTAGGCACTTGCAGCATGAACATAATCGCTCTTGAAATTGAAAGGCGACAGTTAAACTAGTAGACCTAGCATAGAACAGTCAACTTAAAACATAGGCTATTATGTTTTGAATAGGCTCCTCATATGCATACTAGATAGACCTACTTATTTTTATTCAAGAACATTTAAGCATATGTGGTCTGGAGTGAGTCGTGTGCGCAGCCTGTTTATTAGCTCTCGAAATCCCTCACCGTCAACGGTGCTTATTGCCATCATGTCCTTTTCAACCATGTTGCATACCCTCTGAGTAATAGCCTACAGTCATTAAAGAGTCAATACTTCTTTGCTGGTTGTGGTGGTGTGTTGCTACCCATCCTGAGAACCGAGAATGAGGAAAGGCCGACGGTTATATTGGCACTGTGTCACGTGATAGCGGTATGCTGGACATGCGCAGTTCATGCTACTCATACGCTAGCCATACGTACATTACGCTACTCATACGCTACTCATAGGTTCAATACGGTAAGTATCCGAAAAAATCTTTATTTTCAACGGCTTTTTGCACGTATGAAAATTATTTAATGAATTTACATCCGCAACTCATACGTTTCTCTCATACGCAATAGTGTGACAGGGCCCTTACAGGCGCATCACAAACGATGCTCTCCCCCTGTGAGGTTTGCGCTTGGGGAAACGGTCTGGCAGTCGCAGAATCCCGCCGCTATAATCTTCCTGTCAGAGGGACTGCGGCCAATCTGCGAGACGTGCCGCTTTTCCGCGGGACGCGATAAAGAAAACCCAACCTCCGCTGCCGCGTCTCATCAGTCACCGTCGCCGAGAAGGACCGTTCTCCCGCCCTCGCCGAACACAACGCCGCTGTCCTTAATGGAGTTTTTTAAAGCGGGGAGATCAGGGCCATCCACAGTTCATTCCAGGTCTCCACCGTTCCTCTCGCGGGCAGAGCAAAACGTGCAAACGCCGTGTAAACAAAATATAAATAAAAACACGCTTATTCAGTTTTATGAATTTGGCTTTTTATTTTAGAAGTGTGATTCGCGAAATTAGCGGAGGAGGATCTTGATTCTCAGCGGGAATGTCTTGCTTCGTTGGTAGCCTTTTTGTTGTCGTGGTCGTTTGTTACTCTCGCAGGCAGAACAAAACGTGCTAAAGTGAAATAATAAACGAAATAATAAAAATATGCTTTCTCGGTTTTATGAATTTGCCTTTTTATTAATATTATTAGAGGTGTGGAGGACAGGGAAACCCTGGCGGGAATGTCTAGCTTTGTTCTTGTCGTTTTTGTTGTTGTTGTTTTTTGTTCGATGATATTTCGCTCTCTGACTCACCCCGGTCTACGAGCAGTCCCCAGCAGCGCTCCGATTAGCGTGTATGTAAACCCGACACGCGCAGCAGCGGGAGGAGAGCGATAAGCTGCGTAATTGGGCTGACAGAGTTGTTACCGGGGGGCGGAAACTCTGAGACAGGTGGCATGTAGCATAAAGACTCCCATGTCACCGTTTTTTTTATCACACCGTAACCGATGTTGACATGGCGACCATTACCGAACCAGATGCCGGGGCAATAAGACCCCAGGCATTCCCCACCATCCATCATAAATGTCATCACCCGTTCAGTAGATTTGCGCGCTGTGAATCCACATTGTCCTGTGTCTTTTTACATTATATCTTACGGTCCTTTTGGGCCTTTGCCCTGATCCACAAACATAAAGAGCATCGCTGTAATGCTGTGGCTCATTTAGCAGCTTTACTGTCTGGCAGGCAGCACATCTCTTCTGGCTTTAGTTCTTTTTCAACGGCATGAAGTCGTCAAAGTTGCCAAAGAGTCATATACCGGTACCTTTTAAAAAAATATTTAGTTGTGTTATTTTTGGAATAAGCATTGCCCCTTGGGCCTGCGCCCCTTTCAGATGCTGTTTCTCTCTATGGGGCTTTTGTGTTGCCAGTCTGAAGGACGAGGTTGTGAATCTGTGAGGGCCTTTTCGCAAGCGCTGTTCGGCCTCCTCAGGCCAGCGGACCGCTGCCCTTAACTGCTCGTCCTTCCTTATTACAACATTAAACGAGCTCAGCCCTCAGATCATTCCTGTGCGACAAAACTGAGGTATTTAGACTTTAATTTAGACAACCACAGTAAATTCCTCGTATGTAAATACTTGGCGAATAAAGGGATTCTGATTCTGATTCTGATTCTGATTTAAATACATATATGTATGCGGTAGGGTTTTAAAATGTTACAGGCATCAAAAGTTTAAATTGAAATGTTTAAAACATGTATGCAGAAGGGATTTAAAATGTTACAGGCATCTTACATGTTACTCGTACATCCTGAGTCCTGACTATCATGGCATATTCAACGTTCATCAGTATTATGTGCTCATAAGAACTTATGGTCTGTCTGACCTGTTGTAGTTGCTTCAATAACCTTTGTTATGCACTTATTGTGGTCTGGTTAGTGTTGGGTCTGGTTAGTGTTGGGTCTGGTTAGTGTTGGGTCTGGTTAGTGTTGGGTCTGGTTAGTGTTGGGTCTGGTTAATGTTGGGTCTGGTTAGTGTTGGGTCTGGTTAGTGTTGGGTCTGGTTAGTGTTGGGTCTGGTTAGTGTTGGGTCTTGTTAGTGTTGGGTCTGGTTAGTGTTGGGACGATAATGAAATCTTGTGTCACAATAATTGTTTGAAAAAGAGTACGTCGTATCAAGAATACGTTCTTTTAAATCACACGCAATCAGTGCTAATCCAGCTCACCAGGTTCATGCCCGGGCGCTTATTCAAACCCCCTCATTGCACACCCGGAAGGATTGTACTGAGATCCACTGGGCTTTGAGGTCAGACTCGTACATCCTGACTCTAATTACATTATGGCGTACTGATGTTTTTTTGGGTGTCAAATTTGCATAATCAACAGCGACCGTCCAATCATCTGTGAAGGCCAAGAGGATCAGATGTTTCGCTCAGGGTTAAATGCAAATTTCATAAACCGGGGAATTCCATTTTCCGTCTCAATGAATCAGACGCATTTGTAGTCATCGCTGCTGCAGAATATTGATGCTGCATTTTGAACCTTCAAATAAAAGGTGTTTGACGTCAGAAGAACGATCTCTTCAAATCAAAGGTGTTTGACGTCAGAAGAACGATCTCTTCAAATCAAAGGTGTCTGACGTCAGAAGAACGCTCTCTTCAAATCAAAGGTGTTTGACGTCAGAAGAACGCTCTCTTCAAATCAAAGGTGTTTGACGTCAGAAGAACGATCTCTTCAAATCAAAGGTGTTTGACGTCAGAAGAACGCTCTCTTCAAATCAAAGGTGTTTGACGTCAGAAGAACGATCTCTTCAAATCAAAGGTGTTTGACGTCAGAAGAACGCTCTCTTCAAATCAAAGGTGTTTGACGTCAGAAGAACGCTCTCTTCAAATCAAAGGTGTTTGACGTCAGAAGAACGCTCTCTTCAAATCAAAGGTGTCTGATGTCAGAAGAACGCTCTCTTCAAATCAAAGGTGTTTGACGTCAGAAGAACGCTCTCTTCAAATCAAAGGTGTTTGACGTCAGAAGAACGATCTCTTCAAATCAAAGGTGTTTGACGTCAGAAGAACGCTCTCTTCAAATCAAAGGTGTTTGACGTCAGAAGAACGATCTCTTCAAATCAAAGGTGTTTGACGTCAGAAGAACGTTCTCTTCAAATCAAAGGTGTTTGACGTCAGAAGAACGCTCTTTTCAAATCAAAGGTGTTTGACGTCAGAAGAACGCTCTTTTCAAATCAAAGGTGTTTGACGTCAGAAGAACGTTCTCTTCAAATCAAAGGTGTTTGATGTCAGAAGAACGCTCTCTTCAAATCAAAGGCGTTTGACGTCAGAAGACCCGTAGAAAGGATTGTTCAGTCAAATACTGATCGATTGTTCAGCGACATGACACGTACACATTTATGCATACAAGCATTTCCTTAATGATGTTATTAACAACCAATTGACTGTTAGCAGAGATGACCACGCCCACTGACTACTGCTGATTATGTCACTGGATGAAATTGTATGTTTTTATTTATTTATTTAATAAATAAATAAGTTTAAATTTAATCAGTATAAAAGCACAGAGTCAAACAACAATCATGACAAAAAATCTATGAGCTGAGAAATAAATTTTTCGTTATGACATAACATCAATAAAATAAAATAAAATAAACAAAATAAAATGGAAGGGTTCAGATAAAGTCAAAATCTGCAAGTAATTTATCAGGAGTCAGGGCATATTTATTTTCTATCTTTATTTATTATTGTAAAACTTGTCAGCAAGGGGAAAGTTTTTTTTGGATAAATTTATGTATGTGATACAGTTAGATTAACCAGGAAATCTATCTTTTTATCCTCCATGAATATCCCAAATTGAATGCTGGGGTGAAATAGTTCTGACCTCAGCGAGTTACAGTGGTCGAGCTCTGACCTCAGCGAGTTACAGTGGTCGAGCTCTGACCTCAGCGAGTTACAGTGGTCGAGCTCTGACCTCAGCGAGTTACGGTGGTCGAGCTCTGACCTCAGCGAGTTACGGTGGTCGAGCTCTGACCTCAGCTAGTTACAGTGGTCGATAATAGCAGGTAAATGCAAATCCAATAGTTTGGTAGCCTTTCCTACAAACCTTTTGGCATGACATATGCCCTACCTCCCTCCCTACCTCCCTCCCACGCACGCACGCATTTCTCAGAGGAATGATCATAGATTACTATTATTTCACACAAAAAAGGAAATTAACTCCTTTGATTTAGTCCTTTGAATTAACCGGTCACAGCCCCATCTGTGTAATTTTAATAAGACCCTTTTTTGTAAAAAGTAATTTCGAAAAGTACATGGTAAAAGAGCTAACAATTACACCCCATGGTTCAGCAGCTTATGCAACAGCCACACCTTTTTTATTTGTTTCAATAAGGGCTGATTAGAACAGTGACTGTCAGTGTTTCCACAGGGACCACCTCGCTTTAATATTTACCGCCTTTATTGTGATACCAGAAATATTACATTTTCCATGAAAGGGAGTTAATTTGTACTACAACACAATTATCACACTAAACAACACAATTATCACACCAAACAACACAATTATCACACCAAACAACACAATTATCACACCAAACAACACAATGATCACACCAAACAACACAATGATCACACTAAACAACACAATGATCACACTAAACAACACAATGATCACACCAAACAACACAATTATCACACCAAACAACACAATTATCACACCAAACAACACAATTATCACACCAAACAACACAATTATCACACCAAACAACACAATTATCACACCAAACAACACAATTATCACACCAAACAACACAATTATCACACCAAACACAATTATCACACCAAACAACACAATTATCACACCAAACAACACAATTATCACACTAAACAACACAATTATCACACCAAACAACACAATTATCACACTAAACAACACAATTATCACACTAAACAACACAATGATCACACTAAACAACACAATTATCACACTAAACACCACAATTATCACACCAAACACAATTATCACACCAAATGTAATGTTCTCGTAAGGGTGTGACTACCGCAAACTAAACATCGAGTTAAACTCCACTCAAAATGAAATAAAGAGTCGTCGTTGTAGTAGTTGAAGAAACGTTTACTGCTAACTCCTTCACCATGACATGGAGTGAAAACTGCAGAGATAAATTACAGAAAACAAATACAATGAATCTTGTGTCGTTTTTTACCAACCCAGAATTGTAACAAAGCATGAATTACATTGTACATACTTGTAAATAAAATCGTTTTTTATCTTAACTTATCATCCACAATTTTAACAACTAATCCCTAATATATTATCTTTAACATGTTACTGAAGAAATATTATTACTTACGACAATGATTTATCAGTCCTTTTGGGAGGATTCAAAAAGATCCTTGTTTAGTACATCACATGTGGCTCCATTATATTAAATGCATTTCCTGATTTCCTCACAGGAAGTGATATGCGACTAACAGGAAGTGATGCGTTCTAACTAACTAACTATTTTAAAGAAACAGTACAATTTAACAAATGCACTCCAAAGCAGTATTTAACATTAGTAAATAACAAATGATGTCTTGTAGACATCACACTCCCCGCCTGACCTCAATGAGGTCACTAAACCTAATATACAAGGAGTTTGAATCAGGCTTTGTCTTCTGGGAGAAGTAAGACAACTTCTGCAATTGGTCTGAGAAATGTCTTTACTGTATCTTGGTCGGCAGTTCTAACCTCAACCTTTCTCACGTGTCCGTCTTTCCCAGGGAACGTGGTGGTGACCCTAGCCATAGGCCAAGAGTTGCGTACAGCCTGCTTGTCTCTGAGTAGGACCACATCCCCGACTTGTAGGTTTCTTCGAGGCGATGTCCATTTCTGTCTGCGTTGTAAACAAGGTAAGTACTCTTGTCGCCATCGTGTCCAGAATTGATTTGCCAAAGCTTGGACTTGTCTCCACTGTTTCGTGTACAGATCTCTCTCTGAGAAGTCGCCAAGGGGTGGAGGGACTCCGGTCTTTTGCGTGAGGAGCATTGAAGGAGAGAGGATCTGGGGTTTGTCCGGGTCTGTGGATACTGATACAAGTGGTCATGCATTCATAATGGCAGTCACCTCCGCCATTAATGTAGAGAGCACCTCATGGGTTAGGCGAGTGTTTAGTTGGAGCAACATAGAATCCAAGATTCTTCTCGCAGTGCCTATCATCCTTTCCCAACAGCCCCCCATATGGGAAGCGTGAGGTGGGTTGAACTCCCAGACACATCCTTCTTCGCTGAGATACTTATAGATACCTGGGTCTGGCTGGCTTCTGTCCATCCCGAGTTCCTTGCTTGCGCCGATGAAGTTGGTTCCGCAGTCGGACCTCAACTGCTTAACCGGGCCTCGAATGGCGAAGAAACGCCTGAGTGCATTTATACAACTCGAAGCATCCATGGACTCTATCAGCTCAACATGAACTGCTCTTGAGCTCATACAACTGAACATGATGGCCCATCTTTTGCTTTCAGCCTGCCCTCCTCGGGTCCGCCTAACTGCAACTAACCAAGGACCAAAGACATCCAGACCCACATACGTAAATGGAGGGCATTCTTGAAGACGTTCGGCAGGTAAGTCCGCCATGTGTTGTTCCTCGACCTTCCCTCTGAGCTTCCTGCATGTCACGCAATTGTAGAGTACTGAGTTTATGAGTCTCCTGCCACCTAAGACCCACAGTCCCGCAGCCCTTACAGCGCCTTCCGTGATGTGGCGGCCCTGGTGCTTCACTTTTTCATGATGATGGCGCATCAGCAGTAGGGATACATGGCTGTCTTTAGGCAAAATGATGGGATGCCTTTCGCTTGTCCCCAAATTGGAATGTCGTAGCCGGCCACCAACGTAGATCAAGTTGTTCTCGATGATCGGGCTGAGCTGTTGGAGACAGCTGTTTTTGGGAATTGGTTTTTGTGCTCGGAGAGCAGCAAGTTCCTTAGCGAAGGCTGACATTTGTGTGGCGTGGAGGACAACATGCATTGCTTGGTCCAGTTCCTCTGGGGTGCGAAGACGTTTGCACCTGTGCCACCCTTTGCACTCACTGTTTTTACTTGTCCGTTTGCAAGATCTGGCGATGTGGATGAGGACGGCGACGCCTCTGAGGAGTGAGTGGAGACTGGAAAAACGCTGGAAGCGGTCTGGGGTAAGTACATCTTCATTCAGGTAAGTATTGTAGGTATGTACCTCTGGTCTGATTTCGGTGTCATTTTCTGGTTCTATTAGATTGAATTTTTCACATTTTTGTTCCTTTTCCACAGGTGGTGATCTCAGGAAAGGTGGTCCTGAGAACCAGGTGGTCTTTGTCAGGCATGAAGCAGGTAGGCACCTTGACGCGTAGTCAGCAGGGTTTTCCTTGGAGGGAACGTAATGCCATTGCTCTGGCTTTGAGGACTGGCGTATGCGTTGCACCCTGTTGTGAACGTAGACGTAGAATCTTTTGCTCGCATTGTTGATGTAACCAAGGATTACCTTACTGTCACTATAGAAGTTTACAGCATCAAGTTTGACATCTAGCTCGTCTTGGATGAGATCCGCCATTTCGACGGCTAGGACAGCCGCGCAGAGTTCCAATCGTGGGATGGTAGGTTCAGATTGGGGTGCGAGCCTAGCCTTACCCATAACAAATCCAACCTCAATTTGTCCATCCTGCTGAACTGTCTTCAGGTAAGCAACAGCTCCGATTGCTTTTGTTGAGGCGTCTGAGAACACGCATAGCTCAGTGTGTTCTGCCTTGAGGAGTGACATGTTAGAGTAAGTACGTGGTACGTGAAGCTCCCTAAGATCTTGAAGTGATTCTCGCCAAGATTCCCACTTGTTACGTTTTTCCTCAGGAAGAGGAGTATCCCAATCTGAGAGTTCAGAGCTAAGCTCTCTTAGGAGAGCCCTTCCTTGGATGGTCACGGGTGCCAATAGACCCAGGGGATCGAAGATGCTGTTTACTACAGACAGTACCCCACGGCGAGTGAATGGCTTGGTTACTATCGATACAACGTAGGTGAAGGTATCCATGGATATCTCCCAGAGGAGACCTAAGCTGCGCTGTGTGAGCGGAATCTCTCCGGTAAGGTCTAGGTCTTTAATGACTATAGCGCAGTCCTCAGGGGGAAAGGCCTTCAAGACGGTTTGGCTGTTTGAGGCAAACTTGTGGAGATGGATGTTTGATTCCCCCAGAGAAGCCTGCGTTCTTCTTATCAAGTCAATTGCTTCAAGTTCGGTTGGTACGGATATCAAGCCATCGTCGACGTAGAAATGTCTTTCCACGAATTCAACGGTGTCAGCGCCATGCTGTTGTGCTCCTTCTTTGATGGCTCTTCTCAACCCATATATAGCCACAGCTGGCGACGGGCTGTTGCCGAAAACGTGGACTTTCATTCGATAGTCAATTACCTTCTTGGTAACGTCGTTGTCCTGGTGCCACAAGAAACGAAGAAAGTTGCGGTGTTCTTTTTTCACTTCAAAACAGTAGAACATCTGTTGGATGTCCGCTAACACTGCTACTTTCTCCTTCCGGAAACGGAGAAGAACACCAATTAAGGTGTTATTTAAATCCGGGCCGGATAGCAACACGTCGTTGAGGGAGACACCACTATGTTGTGCGCTTGAATCGAAAACTACCCTTATCTGGTTGGGCTTCCGAGGATGATATACTCCAAACGTAGGAAGATACCAACATTCTTCCTCGTCCTTCAGCGGTGGTGCCACCTCGGCATGTCCATTTCGGAAGAGCTTATCCATGAACGTGAAGTACTGTTCTTGCATCTCTGGTTTCCTTTTTAGTACTCTCTGCAGAGACATGAACCTGTTGACAGCCTGCCCTCTGTTGTTGGGAAGGCGCCGGCGGGTTTCCCTGAAAGGGAGTGGGGCAACCCAACTATTCTCCTTGTTTCTGCAGATGTTAGCATCCATCATGTCCATAAACATTGTATCCTCAATTGACGGAGCAGGTCTGTTGTCATGTTCTGTATTGTTAAACACTGTTTTTCCCAGTGTCTCCTCTGTAGCTTTGGCTGCTCGGATGACGTTATCTTGCATTCCCTTGACATGCATGTAGGCTTTGCAGGGTTGAAAGATCGAAGGACGGCCTCCTTCCAGCACATTAGTCTTGAAGCTGTTAACCGTCAGCTTATGGACGTTTCCAAGGCACACTTCGCCTATTACCACCCAGCCAAGGTCTAGGCGTTGAGCGAATGGAGCGTTGTGCGGCCCCTTGACCTGTTTTCTGACCTTGTGCGCCTCCAAGACATCTCTTCCCAGAAGCAGCAGAATTTCTGCTTTCTGATCTAGGTCCGGGAGGTGTTTGGCAATATGCTGGAGATGAGGTTGTCGTAACACAGCACTTGGTGTCGGGATCTCCGAACGATTATTTGGGATCTCACTACACTCAATGAGTGGTGGGAGTGAAATTACCACTTTGCCATCTAGAGATTCAGCTTGGAATCCTTCGGCACGTCTCCCTGACGTTTCAACTAAACCAGAACAGGTTCTCAGCCGATACGGGAATGGTTTGCCTTCTACATCAAAGAGGTTGAAGAATTCTGGTTTGGCCAGTGAGCGATTGCTCTGGTCATCCATTATCACATAGGCATTGACAGCCTTGTGCCTAGCACCCTTAGGATAAACCTTTGTGAGGCAGATTTTTGCGCAAGAGCGGTTCCATTGGCCCTCGCCACAAACTTCTGTGCAGCTTGAGGTAACTACAGCTGGGTCAGCATCGGCTTCTCCCTCCCCGCCGTTCTCTGTTGACAGTGAAGGAGCCTTTGGGTTTTGAGGTGGCGGGCCAGGATGCATCACTGTGACATGGTAGGTGCGGTCACATTCCTGACACTTCACTGATGCCTTGCAATCCTTGGCGAGGTGTGAAGTGGACACACAGCATCTGAAACAAATTCCTTTTTCCTTGAGAAAGGCGTTTCTCTCGTCAATTGGTTTGTTTCTGAACGCTCGACAATCCTGGAGTGAGTGTGGCTTGTCGTGCACTGGACAGGTCTTAGTCAGGTCAACATTTGTTTGTTTGTTAATTGTTCTTGTGTAAACATCTGTTTTATGGACTGAGAAAGTTCTGTCATTATTGAATTTCTTTAAGGCTGGTCTTTCTGGTTTGGTCAAGGTTGCAGCGCTCCCTTGATGCATGAAGCTGGGATCGTTCCTCTTTTTGGCTTCATAGCCCACAAATCTGCAGAAGTATTCAAAGGGAGGGAACCGTCCATTGTTCACTTCTTTGAATCTCGAGCCAGCAGACAGCCATTTCTCCTGAAGTCCAAAAGGCAGTTTTTCTGTGATTGGTGAGATTCCCCGTGAGGTGTCCAAATATGACAGGCCTGTGAGATAGCCATCTTCTTTGGCACCGAGGATCTCAGACAGCAAGTCGCCGAGCTCACGGAGTTTGACGTGATCTTTGTTAGTGAGCTTGGGGAAACTCTCAAGACGCTGAAAAAGTGACTTCTCTATGATCTCTGGGGCGGCGTAACACTCACGGAGACGTTCCCATGCTCTGTTTAGCGCCTCTGTGGGATTGCTCACATACACTGAGCGTATACGTTTCACGTATTCACCTGATTCTTTGCCAAGCCACTTTGTCATGAGGTCGAGTTGCTGGACTGGACTCAAATTAATATCGCTTATTATATTGGTGAACGAGGCGTACCATACGCGATAGTTTTCTGGCTTGTCATCAAAATGGTACAGGCCGGAGTTTGTCAGATCTCGTCTGGCTAAGTACTGTGCCAAGGGTTCTGCCACAGGTGTCGAGACTGCTGGAGAAGCTTGTTTCGGGATGAAGGGCTGAGCGTGAACGTTCACTTGTTCTGGAGTGTATGGTTGAAATGTTTTATCTGCTTGCTGACGTAAGTATGGTTGCATGTTTCCATCGGGGTGAGGAAATGCTTTGAAACTCCCATCCAATTCTATATGAGATGGATCCTCAAAAGGTGAGTGACGGGAGTGAGAACCTTGTTTCAGGGCATTTTGTGAACGAACATATTCACTGGTGCGTTTTATTTTATTTCCACACTCTGTTGCTGCAACTTCATCCATCACTTGGGAACCTTCTTCCATTTCCAAAACCTGTGCTTCCGCTGTAGCTGCTTCTGCTTCACACTGTAGCTTTAAAACTTCTAGTTCTAATAAGATTCTTGTTTTTTCAAATTGTGCCTCAGCATCCCTAGCGCGTACCTCAGCATCCCTAGCGCTTGCTTCCAAATCCCTATTAGCTGACTGTAGCTTCAGCTTTAGTTCTTTTGATGCGTACGCTGCTCTTATCTTGGCTGCTTCAGCCTTAGCCCGGGCACGTTGTGCATTGCAAGACGAAGAGGATGAAGAGCAACCAGAGGTTGCTGGTTTTCCACTTTTTTTGGAAGACATTTTGATCCTTGCAAATACTGATCTGTATCTGTCTTTTCACTGTAATGTTCTCGTAAGGGTGTGACTACCGCAAACTAAACATCGAGTTAAACTCCACTCAAAATGAAATAAAGAGTCGTCGTTGTAGTAGTTGAAGAAACGTTTACTGCTAACTCCTTCACCATGACATGGAGTGAAAACTGCAGAGATAAATTACAGAAAACAAATACAATGAATCTTGTGTCGTTTTTTACCAACCCAGAATTGTAACAAAGCATGAATTACATTGTACATACTTGTAAATAAAATCGTTTTTTATCTTAACTTATCATCCACAATTTTAACAACTAATCCCTAATATATTATCTTTAACATGTTACTGAAGAAATATTATTACTTACGACAATGATTTATCAGTCCTTTTGGGAGGATTCAAAAAGATCCTTGTTTAGTACATCACATGTGGCTCCATTATATTAAATGCATTTCCTGATTTCCTCACAGGAAGTGATATGCGACTAACAGGAAGTGATGCGTTCTAACTAACTAACTATTTTAAAGAAACAGTACAATTTAACAAATGCACTCCAAAGCAGTATTTAACATTAGTAAATAACAAATGATGTCTTGTAGACATCACACCAAACAACACAATTATCACACTAAACAACACAATTATCACACTAAACAACACAATTATCACACCAAACAACACAATTATCACACCAAACAACACAATTATCACACTAAACAACACAATTATCACACTAAAGATCTTGAAACACAAAATAACAAAGATGACTCATAAAATGAATCACAGTAAAGCGGTCGCTCGAGGGCAGAGCCCACTCATTCATCAATCACGGGCGTGGCTCGTAGACACGAGCAGAAAAGTAAGAGAACAGAGACTCCTAACAGAAATACACGAGCATAAGCTCACAAAGGAGAAAACAAAGAATCACCTTCGGAACGTTGACTATAACACCCGATAAGAGGTAAAAAATTAATTAAATTCAAATAAACCTCTTACTCTCAATATAGCAGAAAGTAGAAGAGAGTGAGACACAAAAATAGCAAAAGGGACTAATCCCTAAAGAGCTTCAAGGGCAGCTAAAGCCAATCTAGTAATGAAAATATAGAGCAGCTATATTCTAACCAACCCTGACTACAGGAAGGCACAAAATGACAAAGAAGCCCCAGGAAGCGGAAGTGAAGGGCTTAAATACCTAGCAGGTAATCGGACAGGTGAATAATAAGTGGGGAGAAGCAAAACCCAGAACTGACTGCTTACCGGAGAGAGAGGACGAGAATTGTAGCGAAACAGGAAAAAATAGCCACGGACCATGACAATTCTGTTATTTCATCAATCACTGATCCCGTTATTTAATCAATTACTGATTCTATTATTTCATCAATCACTGATCCCGTTATTTCATCAATCACTGATCCCGTTATTTCATCAATCACTGATCCCGTTATTTCATCAATCACTCTTGTAGCGGCAACGATATGGAAGCGATTGTTTGGACCTCACGTCCAGTGAACAGGTAAAAACAAACCATCGTCCAGCACAAATGTGATGTTCTTAACCCGGAAAGTGTTTAATTTCTCTGAAATCATATTCAACCACAATAATAACATTTAAAGCACATTGGGTCTATTTTCTCTCAAACAAAGATTCCGTTTTGTAAACCAGGTCCTTACGCAAGCAAACGAGTTTCAAGGTTCTGGCAGAACAAAAGCATTGTGAACTTTGGTTGAAGAAAAATGTAGGCCATACCTGGGCTCTGTTGGGATACTTTGAAAATCTTTTCTTCCTTCTTTCCTCCCAGAAGGGACTAACTGGCTGCCATGACAGGGACTCCTTCGTTGAAGTATCCAAACATACAATTGAATGGATCTCTATCGGAATTGTGGGGGCGGGACTAGATTAAGTTTAAAATTACACAGGAATAGTATAGAACACGTGGTTGGCGAAATGTTTGTCATCAAGAGTCTGAGGTATCAAAAAAGCCTCAAACCATTACTCTGCTGCCAGATATGCAGTAGATATGAATGGATCACTTTAAGGGTTGTTTCTTCTGATTAATTTTTCTATAGAGTTCAATAGGAAAATAGGTCAGGAGAAACAACCCTTAAAGTGATCCATCCATATCTACTGCATATCTGGCAGCAGAGTGATGGTTTTAAGGTTGTTTGATACCTCAGACCCTTGATGACTTACATGCAGAGTGCATTTTGCAGAGTTGAGGATCGTCTACACTCGGATTCAGATAAGCGTATCTTATTTCATTGCTTTCAGCTGTTGTTAGTTAGTTTGAACAGATTGCAGCCACTCGGTTACTTAGTTTATTTTGAATTGCTTAATAGAAAGTTTGTAGCTCGCGCTGTGATTGGGCTGGCTACCTGTGTTTTGTGTTGCTAATTAGATCTAGTTGAACCAGTTTCAGCTGTGTACTAACTCCGCAAACAGCTGAGTGCAATTAAGTAACTGCATAAAGCTGTTTTTCTCCACCAGAACAAGCTGCTCGACCCTCATCAGTCCGGCTTCAGAACCGGCCACTCAACTGAAACTGCACTCCTGGCTGTGACCGAGGCACTCGCCACTGCTAGAGCCTCCTCCCTCTCCTCTGTCCTGATTCTCCTTGACCTGTCTGAAGCATTTGATACGGTCAACCACAAACTCCTGATCTCCACACTGGCTGAGATGGGCATCTCTGGAACTGCTCTCTTGGTTTACAGATCTCACAGATAGATCCTTCCAAGTCTCCTGGAAGGGCTCTATCTCTGCACCGTATCCTCTTTCTACAGGAGGTTGGTCTTGGTTTGGTCATTAATCCACATGGCTTCTCCTACCGTTGTTATGCTGATGACAACTCTTCCTCTTTCCCTCCCTCTACACCACAGATTAAAGAGAGGATATCTGCTTGCCTGGCTGACATCTCTGAGTGGATGTCTAGCCATCACCTGAAGCTCAACCTCGACAAGACTGAGCTGCTCTTCATGCCACACAAGACATCCCCGCTTCTAGACCTGTCCATCACCGTCGACGGAACTATGGTGACCGCCTCCCGCTGTGAAAGAAACCTGGGGGTGGTCCTGGACGACCAGCTGGACTTCAGAGAGCACATCAGGGCAACGGCACGGTCCTGCGGGTTCCTCCTGTACAACAATAGGAGGATTCGGCCGTACCTGACCACCTACTCTGCCCAGCTCCTTGTTCAGACCATCGTCTGGACTACTGCAACTCCCTTTTCGCAAGCCTGCCAGCCTGCACCATTCTGCCCCTTCAACTGGTCCAGAACGCGGCTGCTTGGCTTGTGTTCAACCTCCCGAAGTTCACACACGTCACCCCCCTGCTGAGGTCACTCCACTGGCTTCCAGTCGTGGCCAGGATCAGATTCAAAGTTCTGACCCTGGCCTACACTGCAGCCAAAAGGTCAGGCCCCTCCTACCTACAGGACTTGATCCAGCACTACGCTCCAGCCCTGCTTAGCTTCAGTACTAACCAATCACAGCCCTGCTTAGCTTCAGTCCTAACCAAGCCCAGCCCTGCTTAGCATCAGTCCTAACCAAGCCCAGCCCTGCTTAGCTTCAGTACTAACCAAGCGCAGCCCTGCTTAGCTTCAGTACTAACCAAGCCCAGCCCTGCTTAGCTTCAGTACTAACCAAGCCCAGCCCTGCTTAGCTTCAGTACTAACCAAGCCTAGCCCTGCTTAGCTTCAGTACTAACCAAGCCCAGCCCTGCTTAGCTTCAGTACTAACCCAGCCCTGCTTAGCTTCAGTACTAACCAAGCCCAGCCCTGCTTAGCTTCAGTACAAACCAAACCCAGCCCTGCTTAGCTTCAGTACTAACCAAGCCCAGCCCTGCTTAGCTTCAGTACTAACCAAGCCCAGCCCTGCTTAGCTTCAGTAATAACCAAGCCCAGACCTGCTTAGCTTCAGTACTAACCAAGCCCAGCCCTGCTTAGCTTCAGTAATAACCAAACCCAGCCCTGCTTAGCTTCAGTACTAACCAAGCCCAGCCCTGCTTAGCTTCAGTAATAACCAAACCCAGCCCTGCTTAACTTCAGTACTAACCAAGCCTACGCCTGCTTAGCTTCAGTACTAACCAAGCCCAGCCCTGCTTAGCTTCAGTACTAACCAAGCCCAGCCCTGCTTAGCTTCAGTACAAACCAAGCCCAGCCCTGCTTAGCTTCAGTACTAACCTAGCCCAGCCCAGCTTAGCTTCAGTACTAACCAAGCCCAGCCCTGCTTAGCTTCAGTACTAACCAAACCCTGCCCTGCTTAGCTTCAGTACTAACCAAGCCCAGCCCTGCTTAGCTTCAGTACTAGCCCAGCCCTGCGTAGCTTCAGTACTAGCCCAGCCCTGCTTAGCTTCAGTACTAACCAAGCCCTGCTTAGCTTCAGTACTAACTAGTCCAGCTTAGCTTCAGTACTAACCAAACCCAGCCCTGCTTAGCTTCAGTACTAACCAAGCCCAGCCCTGCTTAGCTTCAGTACTAACCTAGCCCAGCCCTGCTTAGCTTCAGTACCAACCAAGCCCAGCCCTGCTTAGCTTCAGTACTAACTAAGCCCAGCTTAGCTTCAGTACTAACCAAACCCAGCCCTGCTTAGCTTCAGTACTAACCAAGCCCAGCCCTGCTTAGCTTCAGTACTAACCAAGCCCAGCCCTGCTTAGCTTCAGTACTAACCCAGCCCTGCTTAGCTTCAGTACTAACCAAGCCCAGCCCTGCTTAGCTTCAGTACTAACCAAGCCCAGCCCTGCTTAGCTTCAGTACTAGCCCAGCCCTGCTTAGCTTCAGTACTAACCCAGCCCTGCTTAGCTTCAGTACTAACCAAGCCCAGCCCTGCTTAGCTTCAGTACTAACCTAGCCCAGCCCAGCTTAGCTTCAGTACCAACCAAGCCCAGCCCTGCTTAGCTTCAGTACCAACCAAACCCAGCCCTACTTAGCTTCAGTACTAACCAAGCCCAACCTTCAAACTATAATTTGTTAGACTCAACCTGAGGATGGACCTGGGAAACCTGTTTATTTTTAAAAAAATATATAATTCATGAGAAAAGTAGATTTCTCTCTTTCTCTCTTTGTGTGTGTGTGCGTGTGTGTGTGTGTGTGTGTGTGTGTGTGTGTGTGTGTGTAGAGTCTCAAATGTGGAAGTTAATTTGAAGACTGAAAGGAAGAAATCACTGCAGCCAGAGTGCTGAGCTCATTCACACTGAATGACTCGATTGTTATGACAATATTAATGTTATGTTTGTGCAGTTATGCAATAGCTTGGTCTTTGCATCATAAATTATCCAAAGCCCCAGTGGAGAGGGGGAGGAGGGTAATGTTAAGCCTGATAAAGAAGGCGAGGAACCTCGTCTAAATCAGCCGCTAAAGGATGTCATTTTAATCACAATCAGGACATTTTCTATCCTGGAGTTTCCTGGAACCCTCACGAATATGCAAACACGGAGCGACTGCACACAGAGAGAAAGAGAGACAGTGCGAGTACTCTGTGTGTGTGTGTGTGTGTGAGAGAGAGAGAGAGAGAGAGATTGAGTGTGTATGTGTGAGAGTGTATGTATGTGAGAGTGAGAGAAAGCGTGTGTGAGAGAGTGTGTGTGAGAGAGAGAGAAAGAGAATGTGTGTGTATGTATGTATGTGTGAGAGAGAGTTTGTGTGAAAGAGATTGAGAGTGTTTGTGTGAGAGAGAGAAAGAGTGTATGTGAAAGAGCGTGTGTGAGAGATTGAGAGTTTGTGTGAGAGAGAACGAGTGTGAGAGAGATTGAGAGAGTTTGTGTGAGAGAACGAGTGTGAGAGAGATTGAGAGAGTTTGTGTGAGAGAGAACGAGTGTGAGAGAGATTGAGAGAGTTTGTGTGAGAGAGAACGAGTGTGAGAGAGATTGAGAGAGTTTGTGTGAAAGAGATTGAGTGTTTGTGTGAGAGAGAGAAAGAGTGTATGTGAGAGAACGTGTGTGAGAGAGATTGAGAGAGTTTGTGTGAAAGAGATTGAGAGTGTTTGTGTGAGAGAGAACGAGTGTGAGAGAGATTGAGAGAGTTTGTGTGAAAGATATTGAGTGTTTGTGTGAGAGAAAGAGTGTATGTGAGAGAGCGTGTGTGAGAGAGATTGAGAGAGTCTGTGTGAGAGAGAACGAGTGTGTGTGTGTGTGTGAGAGAGAGAGATAGACAAAACATTTTACGTGATTGAACAACAATCATCCATTTAAAAACATGACAATAACAGAACCCTGATATAATGGGATGACCCTGAGCCTCTGCATGTAGGGAGTGTGCACACAATACCCCCCACCTTATTCCTCACGCACACAATACCCCCCACCTTATTCCTCACGCACACAATACCCCCCACCTTATTCCTCACGCACACAATACCCCCCACCTTATTCCTCACGCACACAATACCCCCCACCTTATTCCTCACGCACACAATACCCCCCACCTTATTCCTCACGCACACAATACCCCCCACCTTATTCCTCACGCACACAATACCCCCCACCTTATTCCTCACGCACACAATACCCCCCACCTTATTCCTCACGCACACAATACCCCCCACCTTATTCCTCACGCACACAATACCCCCCACCTTATTCCTCACGCACACAATACCCCCCACCTTATTCCTCACGCACACAATACCCCCCACCTTATTCCTCACGCACACAATACCCCCCACCTTATTCCTCACGCACACAATACCCCCCACCTTATTCCTCACGCACACAATACCCCCCACCTTATTCCTCACGCACACAATACCCCCCACCTTATTCCTCACGCACACAATACCCCCCACCTTATTCATCAGTACATTCATAAACTAAACGAACTATAATAAAACACAGATCATCTCGACAGGCCCTTTCACACACACTTCTATATTGTTTGTCTGGTGATACATCATATTCATATTCTATTGTTGATTTCACCATGACCTGAAAAAACATGTTGGTCCCTATTTTATGTTATTTTAACCAGTCTACATTTTAGCCTGTCCTAGAATGAAGGTTCCTTCACCAGCCGTGTCCTTTGATTTTACGGAACTCTGTACACCAGAAGTATAAACATTGTGACTAAAAACATAAATGGTAAATGGACTTCACTTATATTGCGCCTTTATCCAAAGCGCTTTACAATGGCCTCTCACTCACCCGTTCACACACACATTCACACACCAATGGCGGCAGCCACCATGCAAGGTGCTAGCCTGCTCATTGGGAGCAATTTGGGGTTCAGTGTCTTGCCCAAGGACACTTCGACATGTGGACAGGAGGAGCCGGGGATCGAACCGCCAACCCTGCGATCAGCGGACAACCCGCTCTACCTCCTGAACCACAGCCGCCCCTCCTGAGCCACAGCCGCCCCGCCCCACATAAAAAGAAACTTTTTCAAAAGAGTATAAAAAAAATAAATAAAAATAAAAATAAAAATTTAAAATTAAAAACCTTTCAACTGCTGCCACTCCCAGAAACAACAGAAAACAGTTTGTGCTCCTCCACAGACCAGAATGAGCGGTGATAATACTGCCTCGATCCGGATCCCCATGTCTCCCCCACAGTGAGGGGACGGTTCTGGTTCATTCCACACTGAGAGGTTAGGAGACCCCCTCGTACTGCCTCTAGGGGGTGAAACAATGGCTAGCCTGTGGCGGAGTGCACGAGTCACAATCCTGTTGATCTCCAGCGCCCTGCCCTGTATGAAGGGAGCAGCCAGTGCCGGCATGTGGGGACAGTAGATGTTGTATTTTATAACAGTAGATGTTGTATAATGGTAGGGGCTATATTGTATAACAGTAGATGTTGTATAATGGTAGGGGCTGTATTGTATAACAGTAGATGTTGTATAATGGTAGGGGCTGTAGTGTATGTGTGGGGCTGTGATGTATAACAGTAGGGGCTGTAGTGTATGTGTGGGGCTGTGATGTATAACAGTAGGGGCTGTATTGTATGTGTGGGGCTGTGATGTATAACAGTAGGGGCTGTATTGTATGTGTGGGGCTGTGATGTATAACAGTAGGGGCTGTATTGTATGTGTGGGGCTGTGATGTATAACAGTAGGGGCTGTATTGTATGTGTGGGGCTGTGATGTATAACAGTAGGGGCTGTAGTGTATGTGTGGGGCTGTGATGTATAACGGTAGGGGCTGTAGTGTATGTGTGGGGCTGTGATGTATAACAGTAGGGGCTGTATTGTATGTGTGGGGCTGTCATGTATAACAGTAGGGGCTGTATTGTATGTGTGGGGCTGTCATGTATAACAGTAGGGGCTGTATTGTATGTGTGGGGCTGTCATGTATAACGGTAGGGGCTGTAGTGTATGTGTGGGGCTGTGATGTATAACAGTAGGGGCTGTAGTGTATGTGTGGGGCTGTGATGTATAACGGTAGGGGCTGTAGTGTATGTGTGGGGCTGTGATGTATAACAGTAGGGGCTGTATTGTATGTGTGGGGCTGTGATGTATAACAGTAGGGGCTGTATTGTATGTGTGGGGCTGTGATGTATAACAGTAGGGGCTGTATTGTATGTGTGGGGCTGTGATGTATAACAGTAGGGGCTGTATTGTATGTGTGGGGCTGTGATGTATAACAGTAGGGGCTGTATTGTATGTGTGGGGCTGTGATGTATAACAGTAGGGGCTGTATTGTATGTGTGGGGCTGTGATGTATAACGGTAGGGGCTGTATTGTATGTGTGGGGCTGTGATGTATAACAGTAGGGGCTGTATTGTATGTGTGGGGCTGTGATGTATAACAGTAGGGGCTGTATTGTATGTGTGGGGCTGTGATGTATAACAGTAGGGGCTGTAGTGTATGTGTGGGGCTGTGATGTATAACAGTAGGGGCTGTGATGTATAACAGTAGGGGCTGTGATGTATAACAGTAGGGGCTGTGATGTATAACAGTAGGGGCTGTGATGTATAACAGTAGGGGCTGTGATGTATAACAGTAGGGGCTGTGATGTATAACAGTAGGGGCTGTATTGTATGTGTGGGGCTGTGATGTATAACAGTAGGGGCTGTATTGTATGTGTGGGGCTGTGATGTATAACAGTAGGGGCTGTGATGTATAACAGTAGGGGCTGTGATGTATAACAGTAGGGGCTGTGATGTATAACAGTAGGGGCTGTGATGTATAACAGTAGGGGCTGTGATGTATAACAGTAGGGGCTGTATTGTATGTGTGGGGCTGTGATGTATAACAGTAGGGGCTGTATTGTATGTGTGGGGCTGTGATGTATAACAGTAGGGGCTGTGATGTATAACAGTAGGGGCTGTGATGTATAACAGTAGGGGCTGTGATGTATAACAGTAGGGGCTGTATTGTATGTGTGGGGCTGTGATGTATAACAGTAGGGGCTGTATTGTATGTGTGGGGCTGTGATGTATAACAGTAGGGGCTGTATTGTATGTGTGGGGCTGTGATGTATAACAGTAGGGGCTGTATTGTATGTGTGGGGCTGTGATGTATAACAGTAGGGGCTGTATTGTATGTGTGGGGCTGTGATGTATAACAGTAGGGGCTGTATTGTATGTGTGGGGCTGTGATGTATAACAGTAGGGGCTGTATTGTATGTGTGGGGTTGTGATGTATAACAGTAGGGGCTGTATTGTATGTGTGCGGCTGTGATGTATAACAGTAGGGGCTGTATTGTATGTGTGGGGCTGTGATGTATAACAGTAGGGGCTGTATTGTATGTGTGGGGCTGTGATGTATAACAGTAGGGGCTGTATTGTATGTGTGGGGCTGTGATGTATAACAGTAGGGGCTGTAGTGTATGTGTGGGGCTGTGATGTATAACAGTAGGGGCTGTAGTGTATGTGTGGGGCTGTGATGTATAACAGTAGGGGCTGTATTGTATGTGTGGGGCTGTGATGTATAACGGTAGGGGCTGTAGTGTATGTGTGGGGCTGTGATGTATAACAGTAGGGGCTGTATTGTATGTGTGGGGCTGTGATGTATAACAGTAGGGGCTGTATTGTATGTGTGGGGCTGTGATGTATAACAGTAGGGGCTGTATTGTATGTGTGGGGCTGTGATGTATAACAGTAGGGGCTGTATTGTATGTGTGGGGCTGTGATGTATAACAGTAGGGGCTGTAGTGTATGTGTGGGGCTGTGATGTATAACAGTAGGGGCTGTATTGTATGTGTGGGGCTGTGATGTATAACAGTAGGGGCTGTATTGTATGTGTGGGGCTGTGATGTATAACAGTAGGGGCTGTAGTGTATGTGTGGGGCTGTGATGTATAACAGTAGGGGCTGTATTGTATGTGTGGGGCTGTGATGTATAACAGTAGGGGCTGTAGTGTATGTGTGGGGCTGTGATGTATAACAGTAGAGGCTGTATTGTATGTGTGGGGCTGTGATGTATAACAGTAGAGGCTGTATTGTATGTGTGGGGCTGTGATGTATAACAGTAGGGGCTGTAGTGTATGTGTGGGGCTGTGATGTATAACAGTAGGGGCTGTAGTGTATGTGTGGGGCTGTGATGTATAACAGTAGGGGCTGTATTGTATGTGTGGGGCTGTGATGTATAACAGTTGGGGCTGTAGTGTATGTGTGGGGCTGTGATGTATAACAGTAGGGGCTGTATTGTATGTGTGGGGCTGTGTTGTATAACAGTAGGGGCTGTATTGTATGTGTGGGGCTGTGATGTATAACAGTAGGGACTGTATTGTATGTGTGGGGCTGTGATGTATAACAGTAGGGGCTGTATTGTATGTGTGGGGCTGTATTGTATATGTGGGGCTGTGATGTATAACAGTAGGGACTGTATTGTATGTGTGGGGCTGTGATGTATAACAGTAGGGGCTGTATTGTATGTGTGGGGCTGTGATGTATAACAGTAGGGGCTGTATTGTATGTGTGGGGCTGTATTGTATGTGTGGGGCTGTGATGTATAACAGTAGGGGCTGTATTGTATGTGTGGGGCTGTGATGTATTACAGTAGGGGCTGTATTGTATGTGTGGGGCTGTGATGTATAACAGTAGGGGCTGTATTGTATGTGTGGGGCTGTGATGTATAACAGTAGGGGCTGTAGTGTATGTGTGGGGCTGTGATGTATAACAGTAGGGGCTGTAGTGTATGTGTGGGGCTGTGATGTATAACAGTAGGGGCTGTATTGTATGTGTGGGGCTGTGATGTATAACAGTAGAGGCTGTATTGTATGTGTGGGGCTGTGATGTATAACAGTAGGGGCTGTATTGTATGTGTGGGGCTGTGATGTATAACAGTAGGGGCTGTATTGTATGTGTGGGGCTGTGATGTATAACAGTAGGAGCTGTATTGTATGTGTGGGGCTGTGATGTATAACAGTAGGGGCTGTAGTGTATGTGTGGGGCTGTGATGTATAACAGTAGGGGCTGTATTGTATGTGTGGGGCTGTGATGTATAACAGTAGGGGCTGTATTGTATGTGTGGGGCTGTGATGTATAACAGTAGAGGCTGTATTGTATGTGGGGCTGTGATGTATAACAGTAGGGGCTGTATTGTATGTGTGGGGCTGTGATGTATAACAGTAGAGGCTGTATTGTATGTGTGGGGCTGTGATGTATAACAGTAGGGGCTGTATTGTATGTGTGGGGCTGTGATGTATAACAGTCGGGGCTGTAGTGTATGTGTGGGGCTGTGATGTATAACAGTAGGGGCTGTAGTGTATGTGTGGGGCTGTGATGTATAACAGTAGGGGCTGTATTGTATGTGTGGGGCTGTGATGTATAACAGTAGAGGCTGTATTGTATGTGTGGGGCTGTGATGTATAACAGTAGGGGCTGTATTGTATGTGTGGGGCTGTGATGTATAACAGTAGAGGCTGTATTGTATGTGTGGGGCTGTGATGTATAACAGTAGGGGCTGTATTGTATGTGTGGGGCTGTGATGTATAACAGTCGGGGCTGTATTGTATGTGTGGGGCTGTGATGTATAACAGTAGGAGCTGTATTGTGTGTGTGGGGCTGTGATGTATAACAGTAGAAGCTGTATTGTATGTGTGGGGCTGTGATGTATAACAGTAGGGGCTGTAGTGTATGTGTGGGGCTGTGATGTATAACAGTAGGGGCTGTATTGTATGTGTGGGGCTGTGATGTATAACAGTAGGGGCTGTATTGTATGTGTGGGGCTGTGATGTATAACAGTAGGGGCTGTAGTGTATGTGTGGGGCTGTGATTTATAACAGTAGGGGCTGTAGTGTATGTGTGGGGCTGTGATGTATAACAGTAGGGGCTGTAGTGTATGTGTGGGGCTGTGATGTATAACAGTAGGGGCTGTATTGTATGTGTGGGGCTGTGATGTATAACAGTAGGGGCTGTATTGTATGTGTGGGGCTGTGATGTATAACAGTAGGGGCTGTAGTGTATGTGTGGGGCTGTGATGTATAACAGTAGGGGCTGTATTGTATGTGTGGGGCTGTGATGTATAACAGTAGGGGCTGTATTGTATGTGTGGGGCTGTGATGTATAACAGTAGGGGCTGTATTGTATGTGTGGGGCTGTGATGTATAACAGTAGGGGCTGTATTGTATGTGTGGGGCTGTGATGTATAACAGTAGGGGCTGTATTGTATGTGTGGGGCTGTGATGTATAACAGTAGAGGCTGTATTGTATGTGTGGGGCTGTGATGTATAACAGTAGAAGCTGTATTGTATGTGTGGGGCTGTGATGTATAACAGTAGGGGCTGTAGTGTATGTGTGGGGCTGTGATGTATAACAGTAGGGGCTGTATTGTATGTGTGGGGCTGTGATGTATAACAGTAGAAGCTGTATTGTATGTGTGGGGCTGTGATGTATAACAGTAGGGGCTGTAGTGTATGTGTGGGGCTGTGATGTATAACAGTAGGAGCTGTATTGTGTGTGTGGGGCTGTGATGTATAACAGTAGGGGCTGTATTGTATGTGTGGGGCTGTGATGTATAACAGTAGAAGCTGTATTGTATGTGTGGGGCTGTGATGTATAACAGTAGGGGCTGTAGTGTATGTGTGGGGCTGTGATGTATAACAGTAGGGGCTGTAGTGTATGTGTGGGGCTGTGATGTATAACAGTAGAGGCTGTATTGTATGTGTGGGGCTGTGATGTATAACAGTAGGGGCTGTAGTGTATGTGTGGGGCTGTGATGTATAACAGTAGAGGCTGTATTGTATGTGTGGGGCTGTGATGTATAACAGTCGGGCTGTATTGTATGTGTGGGGCTGTGATGTATAACAGTAGGAGCTGTATTGTGTGTGTGGGGCTGTGATGTATAACAGTAGGGGCTGTATTGTATGTGTGGGGCTGTGATGTATAACAGTAGAAGCTGTATTGTATGTGTGGGGCTGTGATGTATAACAGTAGGGGCTGTATTGTATGTGTGGGGCTGTGATGTATAACAGTCGGGGCTGTATTGTATGTGTGGGGCTGTGATGTATAACAGTAGGAGCTGTATTGTGTGTGTGGGGCTGTGATGTATAACAGTCGGGGCTGTATTGTATGTGTGGGGCTGTGATGTATAACAGTAGGAGCTGTATTGTATGTGTGGGGCTGTGATGTATAACAGTCGGGGCTGTATTGTATGTGTGGGGCTGTGATGTATAACAGTAGGGGCTGTATTGTATGTGTGGGGCTGTGATGTATAACAGTCGGGGCTGTATTGTATGTGTGGGGCTGTGATGTATAACAGTAGGGGCTGTATTGTATGTGTGGGGCTGTGATGTATAAGAGTAGGGGCTGTAGTGTATGTGTGGGGTTGTGATGTATAACAGTAGGGGCTGTATTGTATGTGTGGGGCTGTGATAGAAGCTGTATTGTATGTGTGGGGCTGTGATGTATAACAGTAGGGGCTGTAGTGTATGTGTGGGGTTGTGATGTATAACAGTAGGGGCTGTATTGTATGTGTGGGGCTGTGATAGAAGCTGTATTGTATGTGTGGGGCTGTGATGTATAACAGTAGGGGCTGTATTGTATGTGTGGGGCTGTATTGTATGTGTGGGGCTGTATTGTACGTGTGGGGCTGTGATGTATAACAGTAGAGGCTGTAGTGTATGTGTGGGGCTGTGATGTATAACAGTAGGGGCTGTATTGTATGTGTGGGGCTGTGATGTATAACAGTCGGGGCTGTATTGTATGTGTGGGGCTGTGATGTATAACAGTAGGAGCTGTATTGTGTGTGTGGGGCTGTGATGTATAACAGTCGGGGCTGTATTGTATGTGTGGGGCTGTGATGTATAACAGTAGGAGCTGTATTGTATGTGTGGGGCTGTGATGTATAACAGTCGGGGCTGTATTGTATGTGTGGGGCTGTGATGTATAACAGTAGGGGCTGTATTGTATGTGTGGGGCTGTGATGTATAACAGTCGGGGCTGTATTGTATGTGTGGGGCTGTGATGTATAACAGTAGGGGCTGTATTGTATGTGTGGGGCTGTGATGTATAACAGTAGGGGCTGTAGTGTATGTGTGGGGTTGTGATGTATAACAGTAGGGGCTGTATTGTATGTGTGGGGCTGTGATAGAAGCTGTATTGTATGTGTGGGGCTGTGATGTATAACAGTAGGGGCTGTAGTGTATGTGTGGGGTTGTGATGTATAACAGTAGGGGCTGTATTGTATGTGTGGGGCTGTGATAGAAGCTGTATTGTATGTGTGGGGCTGTGATGTATAACAGTAGGGGCTGTATTGTATGTGTGGGGCTGTATTGTATGTGTGGGGCTGTATTGTATGTGTGGGGCTGTATTGTACGTGTGGGGCTGTGATGTATAACAGTAGAGGCTGTAGTGTATGTGTGGGGCTGTGATGTATAACAGTAGGGGCTGTATTGTATGTGTGGGGCTGTGATGTATAACAGTAGGGGCTGTATTTTACGTGTGGGGCTGTGATGTAGAAACACTGGAGGTCAAACGGGTCTTCCTCAGTGACAGGCTACAATATCTCTGTTGTTTTATGAGTGAGTTTTTATCACAGGGTTTAATGATCCCAAAGCAACAGCCCTTCTTTCAAATTAATAATCGCCATGGTGATGAGGCTCTGACCTCTGGCTGATAAGTAACCGTACACTCTGTACTTTATGTTCAGTCTCACATCGAGGCTGGCTGTTCCTCATACGTGTTTAAAAACGTGTGTCACCACATTCTCAGATCCCAATGTGGACACATCAGCCTTGACTTCTCAACTCAATCATCTGCCTGTTTATCGTTCACTGAGGGCAGAACATCACACCCCTTTTCAGCCCGTTAATTTCGGACTACGACAAAACTGTAGTTAGAATTTGCTGGGTAGAATGTCGGGACAGACGCACAGACTCAGCGGGACAGACGCACAGACTCAGCGGGACAGACGCACAGACTCAGCGGGACAGACGCACAGACTCAGCAGCGGGACAGACGCACAGACTCAGTGGCGGGACAGACGCACAGACTCAGCGGGACAGACGCACAGACTCAGCGGCGGGACAGACGCACAGACTCAGCAGCGGGACAGACGCACAGACTCAGCGGCGGGACAGACGCACAGACTCAGCGGCGGGACAGACGCACAGACTCAGCAGCGGGACAGACGCACAGACTCAGCGGGACAGACGCACAGACTCAGCAGCGGGACAGACGCACAGACTCAGCAGCGGGACAGACGCACAGACTCAGCGGCGGGACAGACGCACAGACTCAGCAGCGGGACAGACGCACAGACTCAGCGGCGGGACAGACGCACAGACTCAGCGGCGGGACAGACGCACAGACTCAGCAGCGGGACAGACGCACAGACTCAGCAGCGGGACAGACGCACAGACTCAGCGGCGGGACAGACGCACAGACTCAGCGGGACAGACGCACAGACTCAGCGGGACAGACGCACAGACTCAGCGGCGGGACAGACGCACAGACTCAGCAGCGGGACAGACGCACAGACTCAGCAGCGGGACAGACGCACAGACTCAGCAGCGGGACAGACGCACAGACTCAGCAGCGGGACAGACGCACAGACTCAGCAGCGGGACAGACGCACAGACTCAGCAGGACAGACGCACAGACTCAGCGGCGGGACAGACGCACAGACTCAGCAGCGGGACAGACGCACAGACTCAGCAGCGGGACAGACGCACAGACTCAGCGGGACAGACGCACAGACTCAGCGGCGGGACAGACGCACAGACTCAGCGGCGGGACAGACGCACAGACTCAGCAGCGGGACAGACGCACAGACTCAGCGGCGGGACAGACGCACAGACTCAGCAGCGGGACAGACGTAATAAACATTTTTTATTTAAAAATAAGCATTTTTTCCATATTACAAATATATAGTAATCATCATGACATAACAGATGAATGTATGTTTGGGGTTCAGCGTGTTGAGCGCAGTGTTGAGCGCAGTTACAGTCCGAAGGCACAGCTTGCTCTTGCACAAAGAGCTAAACACAGTTAATTTTTTTGTTTATTTTTTTGTTGTTGAGAGGATGTAAAATCCCATACAATGTCATCCCGTGTGTGTGTGTGTGCGCACGCGTGTGTGTGTGTGTGTGTGCGCGCACGCGTGTGTGTGTGTGTGTGTGTGTGTGCGCGCACGCGTGTGTGTGTGTATGTGTGCGCGCCTACGTGTGTGTGTGTGTGTGTATGTGTGCGCGCCTACGTGTGTGTGTGTGTGCGTGCACGCGTGTGTGTGTGTGTGTGTGTGTGTGCGCGCACGCGTGTGTGTGTATGTGTGCGCGCCTACGTGTGTGTGTGTGTGTGTGTGTGTGTGCGCGCACGCGTGTGTGTGTGTGTCCGCATGTGTGTGTGTGTCTCAGAGGTCGATTCCATTCCAATTTAGTCAAGTCATTAATTGAAACCCAAGACAAAGCAATCAATGCAACAGGATCAATTAATTTGATTGAAATTGATGGAATTGACGCTAACCCTGGTGCGTGTGTGTGTGCGCATGCAGTGTATAGTGCGTGAGTGTGGGTTTCTGTGTGTGCATATGCAGTGTGTGTGAGTGTGTGAGCGTGCAGTGTGTGTGTATAGTGTGTGTGTAGTGTGTGCGTGTGCACGTGCAGTGCGCAGTGTGTAGTGTGTGTGCAGTGTGCATGAATACATGCAGTCGTACGCTTAAGTGAGGTCCTCCTGCATGCAGTGTGCACGAGTGTGTGTGTGAGTGTGTGTGTGCGTGTAGTGTGTGTGTGAGTGTGTAGTGGGCAGTGTACAGTGAGTGTGCAGTGTGTGTGCAGTGTGAGTGTACAGTGAGTGTGAAGTGTGAGTGTGCAGTATGCAGTGTGTGTGTGTGCAGTATGCAGTGTGTGTGAGTGTGCAGTGTGAGTGTGCAGTATGCAGTGTGTGTGAGTGTGAAGTGTGAGTGTGCAGTATGCAGTGTGTGTGAGTGTGAAGTGTGAGTGTGCAGTGTGTGTGAGTGTGCAGTGTGAGTGTGCAGTATGCAGTGAGTATGCAGTGTGTGTGAGTGTGCAGTGTGAGTGTGCAGTGTGCAGTATGCAGTGTGTGTGAGTGTGCAGTGTGAGTGTGCAGTATGCAGTATGCAGTGTGTGAGTGTACTTAAGTGAGGTCCTCCTGCTCACTTCGTCGCTGCTGTTTAGCCTTCAGCTGCTGCTCAATCATCAGGTCAAACTCCTCCCTTTCTCTGAAACACACCAATACCGCAGCTCCGTCATCAGCTCAAGCTCCTCCCCCTCCCTGCTAATACCACGCACGCACGCACGCACGCACGCACGCACGCGCTCCTTTTACCTTTCACTTTTGCAAGCGCCATTTAAGTATTTACTTTCAGCCTCCTTCAGAGATAACTTCTCAACCTCTGCGATGGCATGAACTATAGCCTGGAGAGAGAGAGAGAGAGAGAGAGAGAGGGGAGGGGGGGAGAGAGAGAAAGAGAGAAAGGGAGAGAGGAGGGGGGGAGAGAGAGAAAGAGAGAGGAGGGGAAAAAGAGGGAGAGAAAAAGAGAAAGAAAGGGAGAGAGAGACCCTATTATTCAGATTGTTCATCCTGCAAGCACACACACACAAGCTTTGTGCTGATAGGCAGAGATAAGCTCACTCTCAGGGCTGATTGGATGCTCACCTCGGGCAGAAGCACGTCCGTGATGAACCTGACTTTATCCACCTGTGACAGACAGCGCGACACGTAGGGGGCGGAGTTGTACACCTGCTTCAGATACTGGTATACCTGGTCGACCTGTCCATCGTCCTCCAGGTACACGCCCATTACCGAGCGGCCAGCCCTCAGGAACGAGCGCAGCCACCGGGACGACTCGCGCCCGCTGATCACCGCCTGCAGGGGGCAGGAGAGAACCCCAGTGATCAGGGAATGCAGCTCATTATCAGGTTTATCAGGGGTACCACGTTAATTCAGCCAATTCAGGAAATCAACTGAAATTCAGGGAAATTATTGTTCAAATCCTCATAAAACATTAAGCGCATTCAATTACTGCTCAGGTACAGCTCAGGTGTGATCAGGTGCTGTGCAGGTGTGCTCAGGTGTGCTGAAGAGTGCTCAGGTGTGATCAGGCGCTGTGCAGGTGTGCTCAGGTGTTGTTCTCAGGAGGTTAAATAAGGTCTGTGGTTGGAGCGTTTTGGGGGGTGGCTGACCTGCAGGCGATGCTCTAGAGCCTGTTTCTGAACGATGAAGTTGACCAGCCTCTGGTTGGCTCGGTCGCGGCCGGCCTTCTCCCGGTCAGGCATTAGCTTCCTGCTGTGCTGCCGTTTGGCCACGCCCTGCTGGTCACCCTCAGGACTGCTGGCCACACCCTGCTCCTCCTCCTCCTCCCACTTGGTGGGGAAGGTCACCTCAGCTCCTCCTGACATGCACCTCCTGCGCACCGGCAAACCTGAGCGGTGGCAGGCAACGGCGAAACAGGAAGTGATGCGTTAAGCAGAGGGATTAACACCTGTACTGCTGACACCCTAAACGACTGCTTACAACCCCTCCCTGAGATAAGCCAATTCCCCCTTTACTCCACTACCACCTCCTCTCCTCCTTTCCTCCACTACCACCTCCCCATCCTCCTTTCCTCCACTACCACCTCCTCTCCTGCAATACCACCTCCTCCTCTCCTCCACTACCACTCCTCTACTCCGTGCCCCAGAAACTAATCTTTGTGTTTTAATCTAATGTCGCTGATTACATCTTAATTACGTATTAACGGTTACATATTAATTCATGTCCTGACGCAAACCGCAATTGTATACTGTACATGTAAATACTTGTACTCCAAATGTTCAGGCAGTTTTGCATACTTCTGTCTAGGAGAGGAGTGGTAGTGGGGGAGTGAAGAATATTGGGACGCAGCCCCACACTCTTATGTTCTTATGAGTTAATGAAACATGAGTGCAGAGATTCAGATTCAGCAGGGAATCGGATTCAGATTCAGATTCAGCAGGGATTCAGGTTCAGATTCAAACTCACTGATGTCATCGGCAAAATATTCAATGAAAGAGCCTGAAAACGATCCACTACCTGGAGGAGAAAACAAACCCAGATCCGTTAATCAATAACTTATGTCATTCATCTTTTTATCAATTAATTAATCAAATCATTCATATTTTTACGTCAGTTAAACTGTACTAAAACATTTACAATATGAACATAAAACGTGCTGCTAAATGCTCACATTTTCAACAACTGAATGTTAAGAATTTAGTGACAAATTTAAATGACGACTAAAAGGTCAAACATCTTACAAAACAAATTTTTTTTGCAGCAAAAACAGTTCTTGACCCTCCTCATATTTCACTTATATCTACTTTGAAAGAAGTGGGTTACCCTGTGGTAATGGTAGAGTGGGTTACCCTGTGGTAATGGTAGAGTGGGTTACTCTGTGGTAATGGTAAAGTGAGTTACCCTGTGGTAATGGTAAAGTGGGTTACCCTGTGGTAATGGTAGAGTGGGTTACCCTGTGGTAATGGTAGAGTGGGTTACCCTGTGGTAATGGTAGAGGGGGTTACCCTGTGGTAATGGTAAAGTGAGTTACCCTGTGGTAATGGTAGAGTGGGTTACCCTGTGGTAATGGTAGAGTGGGTTACCCTGTGGTAATGGTAGAGTGGGTTACCCTGTGGTAATGGTAGAGTGGGTTACCCTGTGGTAATGGTAGAGTGGGTTACCCTGTGGTAATGGTAGAGGGGGTTACCCTGTGGTAATGGTAAAGTGAGTTACCCTGTGGTAATGGTAGAGTGGGTTACCCTGTGGTAATGGTAAAGTGGGTTACCCTGTGGTAATGGTAGAGTGGGTTACCCTGTGGTAATGGTAAAGTGAGTTACCCTGTGGTAATGGTAGAGTGGGTTACCCTGTGGTAATGGTAAAGTGGGTTACCCTGTGGTAATGGTAAAGTGAGTTACCCTGTGGTAATGGTAGAGTGGGTTACCCTGTGGTAATGGTAAAGTGGGTTACCCTGTGGTAATGGTAGAGGGGGTTCATTCTGGATTCTTACCCATGTGGGTTCTGTATCATTCTGGATTCTTACCCATGTGAGTTCTGTATCATTCTGGATTCTTACCCATGTGAGTTCTGCATCATTCTGGATTCTTACCCATGTGAGTTCTGTATCATTCTGGATTCTTACCCATGTGAGTTCTGCATCATTCTGGATTCTTACCCATGTGAGTTCTGCATCATTCTGGATTCTTACCCATGTGAGTTCTGCATCATTCTGGATTCTTACCTATCCGGATTCTGTAGTCATGTATCAGTTTCAGGCACCAGCTAATAGCGGTGTTGTACTTTTCTCTTGCTTTGACCTTAAAGAAGGAGAACAGTAACCAGACATGGCCAAAAGAAAAACAAAACCCAAAACAAAAGATGAAAGCTTGGTTTTGACACAAAAGTAATCATAGATGTTAAAGCACCATCCCTGCTTCTGTAAGGAGATCCCTAGAGACTGTGTGGCTCTACCGCTGCACAATATGAATATTTATTATACTACCAAATTACACACTGTAAAATATTAATACTGGATTGTGAAGAGGGGAAAAGACCAGCTTCTGTGCAGAGGAACATGGCCAATAAAACAGAACTTAACTTCAATAATTATTTTCATAATCACTCACCACCAGCTCATCCATCTCCACACAGTCGAAGGGTTTTAATGTGTGTAAGGACACACGAATGCTGAAAGAGACAACACCGTTACACAGCAGCCGAGACACAACAACACCGTTACACAACAGCCGAGACACAACAACACCGTTACACAGCAGCCGAGACACAACAACACCGTTACACAACAGCCGAGACACAACAACACCGTTACACAGCAGCCGAGACACAACAACACCGTTACACAACAGCCGAGACACAACAACACCGTTACACAGCAGCCGAGACACAACAACACCGTTACACAACAGCCGAGACACAACAACACCGTTACACAGCAGCCGAGACACAACAACACCGTTACACAACAGCCGAGACACAACAACACCGTTACACAGCAGCCGAGACACAACAACACCGTTACACAACAGCCGAGACACAACAACACCGTTACACAGCAGCCGAGACACAACAACACCGTTACACAACAGCCGAGACACAACAACACCGTTACACAGCAGCCGAGACACAACAACACCGTTACACAACAGCCGAGACACAACAACACCGTTACACAGCAGCCGAGACACAACAACACCGTTACACAACAGCCGAGACACAACAACACCGTTACACAGCAGCCGAGACACAACAACACCGTTACACAACAGCCGAGACACAACAACACCGTTACACAGCAGCCGAGACACAACAACACCGTTACACAACAGCCGAGACACAACAACACCGTTACACAGCAGCCGAGACACAACAACACCATTACACAACAGCCGAGACACAACAACACCATTACACAACAGCCGAGACACAACAACACCGTTACACAACAGCCGAGACACAACAACACCGTTACACAGCAGCCGAGACACAACAACACCGTTACACAACAGCCGAGACACAACAACACCGTTACACAGCAGCCGAGACACAACAACACCGTTACACAACAGCCGAGACACAACAACACCGAGACACAACAGCCGAGACACAACAACACCGAGACACAACAGCTGAGACACAACAACACCGTTACACAGCAGCCGAAACACAACAACACCGATCCACAACAACACCGTTACACAACAGCCGAGACACAACAACACCGAGACACAACAACACCGTTACACAACAGCCGAGACACAACAACACCGAGACACAACAACACTCTTACACTACAGCCGACAACAGCCGTGACACAACAATACGATTCCACTACAGCCAAGACAACCCCGTTACACCACAACCAAAACAACAATGCCATTACACAACAGCTGAGACACAACAGCTTTACAATTTACAGTACAGCTGCTTTCGCCCGTGCAAACACAGCAAAATTATTCTTCGAGTCAGAACCTCTGTCTTTTCCTTTAAAAACACATCAGCATTAAATCCAAGTTCACATCGAGGCCTCCTCCTACCCAAATGGAGCGCTCAGGGTTTATAGCAGTCATAGCATCGGGTGCGGAATGAGACAGCCTATGCATAATTTATACAGACAAATCAAACTGTACCTACTGTGCACCAAATCATACTGGACATGAGGCAGCTGGGGAGGGAAAGGCCGTTGCGCTAACGAATGCTAATGGGGGCTTAGCGCACGGTCGTACTCCACAGAGAGGAGCGAATGCTAAGGGGGGCTTAGCGCACGGTCGTACTCCACAGAGAGGAGCGAATGCTAATGGGGGCTTAGCGCATGGTCGTACTCCACAGAGAGGAGCGAATGCTAATGGGGGCTTAGCGCACGGTCGTACTCCACAGAGAGGAGCGAATGCTAATGGGGGCTTAGCGCACGGTCGTACTCCACAGAGAGGAGCGAATGCTAATGGGGGCTTAGCGCACGGTCGTACTCCACAGAGAGGAGCGAATGCTAATGGGGGCTTAGCGCACGGTCGTACTCCACAGAGAGGAGCGAATGCTAATGGGGGCTTAGCGCACGGTCGTACTCCACAGAGAGGAGCGAATGCTAATGGGGGCTTAGCGCACGGTCGTACTCCACAGAGAGGAGCGAATGCTAATGGGGGCTTAGCGCACGGTCGTACTCCACAGAGAGGAGCGAATGCTAATGGGGGCTTAGCGCACGGTCGTACTCCACAGAGAGGAGCGAATGCTAATGGGGGCTTAGCGCACGGTCGTACTCCACAGAGAGGAGCCCAGCCCTGCTGCGCTAAGTGCAGCTCCCAGACAGCGTGGGTTCGGCTCTCACCCCTTCTTCCTGTCCAGCAGCAGGTTGTCGATGAACACCACGCTGGCCTTCTTGTCCTTGCGATTGACACTTTTGACCTGGAGGAGGGAGGGGGACAGACAAGCATTAAATCCACTGGCCTTCTCCCCCACCCCCACTTTCAAACAGACGGGCTGGAAGTGGGGGCGTCACACTCTCCCAGCTCTCAAGCTCAGTGTGATTGAGTCACTAACTCAGTGTGAGTGAGAAACTGGTGACAGAAACGCTAACACACAGTGGGGAGATATTTTATTTTTTTCTTGAGTGTACATACCATGGCCGGCCAGAAGGGGTAGCTCCTGAGCTTACACCACACACAGATCCCCTCAGTGATGGACAGGGGTTCTGAGTAGAAGAACAAGAAAAATCATCAATATTACAAATATAGAAAGAGTTCAATGACAGCAAATTCGCACACTCCTGCTCACAGTCGCTCAAACAGTCAACTCTTTCACAATGAATCACTTACTCACTCCCACTCGCTCACTCTGAATCACACACAACAATTACACTGAATTACTTACTCCTTCATACTGAATCACTCTCACAATGAATCACTCACTGACATGGACTCACTCTTCTCAATCTGCAGGAGGAAGCTGGGCAGCTCCTCGTCCTCGCCTTCATCCTCTCCCTCCTCCTGCGGGAAGGAGGAGTCTAAGGGGGCAGAGTCTTCCAGAAAGCTCAGCTCGATGGACAGGTCAGAGGACAAGGATGTCTCCCCTGGGCACAGACAGATGGATGTACGCTCACCGCAAACACAATCCCTACATCTCCTCAGTACAGCAGCATCGCTCTCGCTAAAGATGCACAGCCTAAAGGCCCTGATTCAATCAAACTGCAGTGTGCTTTCCCCTCAATCTGAGGCCTTTTCTCTGAACAAGAAACCAACAAGAACAAGCCGCACTGCGATTAGACTGAACAGACCACTCAATACAGACTCTTTCATCAGCCTCTCTGTAACCCGCTGAGCTCAGGCCTGCCACACTCACTGTTCATACACTTCCACAATCCCGTCCCCTCAAATTCATAACCAAACGCCCAGAGCTCTACAGTAGGCGGCATCACAAATGTTACGGGCTATCGAGAAAAGGAAATATAAAAATGATGTCAATATCCCTGAAAATAAAATACTGTCCCAGGAACCACAATTCAGGTCTTGAACCAGGATTATTTCCAAAGGGCATTCATAATATTAAACACTGACATTCTTGAGATAATCATCAGAGAGCCAAGTAACTGTTTTCAAAATGGTTCAAGTCTTTCATTTTATTTTTCTAAGCTTGAGGACTCAGAACCCACGTCAGCTATGAAATTCTCCATTGTATTTTATGCAGGTAAACAGAGGAAACAACAGAAGCCATTTTGGGTCTGTGTTTATCTGGCCCTTCTGATGAACGGGAGCCATTTTGGCTCTGTGTTTATCTGGCACGCTGATGAAGGGTAGCCATTTTGGGCTTGTGCTTACCTAGGCCCTCTGATGAATGGGAGCCATTTTGGTTCTGTGTTTACCTGGGCCCTCTGATGAATGGGAGCCATTTTGGTTCTGTGTTTACCTGGGCCCTCTGACTCCTCTGCAGGTTCGAACCTGGCTCTGTGACGAGCAGGAGGCCGGTTGCCAGAGCTGCTGGACTGGGCAAGGCTGGCAACAGTTTTCCCCGCTTCTACACAGAACCCCTTCCTGCGCTTCGAGGCTGGGGAAGTGTCCGAGGCCCCGCCTTTCCTCTGGCCCCTCCTCCCCTTCAACTGGCCACACCCATTTGTGACCGGCGGCCCCCTCGCTTGGTTCCTGCGCTTCCTGTGGCTTAACTTCACCTCTGACTCTGAACCCTGGCGAGAGAATGTTACAGATATAACATCAGAGGCAGCCTATCAGCAAACAGCTTAGATACAGAACGCCCAATCAAAACGCTGGAAACAATTCAGTCAAGCTGCTTCCTGTCCATACATGCAGTTGCACCCGACTCTCGGTAGGTCAGTATTACCCGTCTCTGTGGCTGTGTCAGAATTGAAGCCTTATCTACTGCATACTGTGTACTAGCATACTGTGTACTGCAAACTGCATACTGTTTCATACGCAACATGCAGTATGCAACAACAACAAAAAAATCCTCCCTACTATTATCAGCAAAAACAACACCGTACATTTAAGAACATTTTTTTTTTTCTTCATCCCAGTACTCAAACAAACATACTCAAAAGTATGGAAGGGCGCTGATTCAGACTGTCGTACCTGTGCAGGTGCAGAGTCAGGTGACTCAGAGGGGTGCGGAGAGGGGCACAAGTTTGTGAGCCGCGAGCCATCCGGCGTCGAGCTGAGCAAGTGTTTCCGCAGCAGGCGATGCGTCGGAGTGCTCGAGTCTGAGCCACACTTTATAGGGGAGGGGAGAGCCGCGATCCTCTCTGCTGCAGGATGAGATGACGAGGCCCGGTGGGGGCTCCTCCTCCCTCTGACGGCGCTGGTCCACCTCGGTGTGGGCGTGGCCATGGGCGTGGCTGACGGTGGGCATGTGGCCGTGGTTATGGTAGTGGGCGTGGCTTCTGCAGAGTCACAGCCCAGCATGTCTGTGTGCCCCGCCTCCACGCTCACACCTCCCCGCTGCCCGTTCCTGCTGGGATCCCCCCTCTTCCTCTGCTTCCT
The DNA here is from genome assembly GCA_022702515.1 of Ilyophis sp. 1 JC-2022. Classification (NCBI taxonomy): domain Eukaryota; kingdom Metazoa; phylum Chordata; class Actinopteri; order Anguilliformes; family Synaphobranchidae; genus Ilyophis; species Ilyophis sp. 1 JC-2022. The sequence continues at coordinate 151,365,761 of CM040395.1, forward strand.
GTTTGTGCGTGAGCCCTGCCCACTCTTCACCTGCGCGGGATTCGGAGAGGCGTTTCCTCTCCCCGCCCTCGCCCCGCCCTGGTTTCTGCCTCCGCTGCTCCCCGTCTCTGCCTCGGTCGAGCCGCTGCTCGCTGCTGCACCCTGCTGGCTTCCCGGTGTACTGCGCATCTTTGGCACGGTTTGAGCCGCCTGCTTTGGTGTGCCAGGCGGGCGGGGGGACGGCACTGGGTGGGGCATTGTGGTGGAGGCGGGGCTAAGGCGGTAGGATCTCCGTGGTGACTGGGAGCTGTCAGCAGGGAGAATTTCCAGGGGCAAACGCAGAGCCTTGCGGTACCTCAACTCCTCCATGGGCTGACGCACATGCTGAGCTTCAGAGGATGAACCACATGGAAGACATATTGTTATTATTATTATTATTATGATTATTATTATTATGATTAGTAGCAGTGGTACTAGTAAGTGATATTACTATTCCACAAATTCTACCAAAATAAAATCTGAATTTTTTTTTATTTTATCGTGAAAAAGTTCAATATTTTTTGTCACTCATTTCAGAAAGTGAAACTCATATATTATATAGATTCATTACATATAGAGTGAAATATTTCAAGCCTTTATTTCTTGTAATTTTGATGATTATGGCTTACAGCTAATGAAAACCCAAATTCAGTGTCTCAGAAAATTAGAATATTTTGCTTTAACATATTTTTAAAGTATCATATTTAATATTTGGTCGCATATCCTTTGCATGCTGTTAAATTACGCTGGTACAGTATGGAACACATGACTGGCGAAATGGCTGTACCTCATCAAGGGCCTGAGGTATCAAACGAGCCCCAAACCATCACTCTGCGGCCAGATATGGAGTAGATGTGGATGGATCACTGCAAGGGTTATTTCTCCTGACTCATTTTCCTATAGAACTCTATGGGGGGAAAAGTCAGGAGAAACAACCCTTAAAGGGATCCATCCACATCTACTCCATATCTGGCTGCAGAGTGACGGTTTGGGGCTCGTTTGATACCTTAGACCCTTGATGACGTACAGCCCACTGTCACTCTGTAAATAAACAGTGTTTATTTACAGCCCACTGTCACTCTGAAGGAGTTCCACTCACTCTCTCTCCTTCCTGTTCACTCGAATGAGAGATAATAATTATCTCTATTGATTTTTCCGCAGGTACAAGGACATCTTCAGGAGGAAACCCACCGTATTTAGCATCTGGGTTCTGCAGGCACAATCAATAGATCGGAAAACACAAAGTGCTGCCTTAGTCACACCTTGTGCCGCCTGTGTCTGTCCAATCAGGAGCCAAGGGTGGCAGGCGGGCGGAGCCTCACTGCTACACAGGAGAGTGAAGAGGGGGGTTTTTGGGGTGCAGATCAATGAGTGAGAGGTATAGTGGGGGTGTATGGGGGTACAGGTAGGGTAATGAACATCCCAAACTCTGCAGTGGGATTCTGCAACCTTTTAAAAAATTGAACGAGGCAGTGCGATGACCAGCGTCCCGTTGCGTGGCCAGGAGAGCTAAATTACATTTTTTAAATGGCTGCATAAATAATTAACCACAAACAATTTAAATCTGCATTCTCTGAGAACAAGGGGGAAATGTGATGTTGTTGAAACTGAAAAGTTTAACCGCCGTTAATTTGATCTTCGGCGATTCGCCGTCTTTCTCAAACGGCGGCACGATGAGCTGGAAAATGAAGCATCGATTTTGAGCAGGCTGTAATTTATCTGTGATCTTTGGGGTTACGGTTTCCCTCGTAAGAAGCAGAGAATGTGAGACACGCTGCCGGCGGAGTTTCAGTGCCGCTGAAATTGATTCACCAGAATCATTTAAAACACAGGCCTGTTACAGCAAGAATCATTTAAAACACAGGCCTGTTACAGCAAGAATCATTTAAAACACAGGCCTGTTACAGCAAGAATCATTTAAAACACAGGCCTGTTACAGCAAGAATCATTTAAAACACAGGCCTGTTACAGCAAGAATCATTTAAAACACAGGCCTGTTACAGCAAGAATCATTTAAAACACAGGCCTGTTACAGCAAGAATCATTTAAAATACAGGCCTGTTACAGCAAGAATCATTTAAAATACAGGCCTGTTACAGCAAGAATCATTTAAAATACAGGCCTGTTACTGTGACGTCCAGCAGGTCAGGACCCAAATGCACAACGAGACAGTCTTTCTTTTGAAAAGAAGGTTTTTTATTCGTAATTCCGGGTCAGATCCACACCGGGAAATCAGGTTTAAACAACAAATAATAAGCTGTGGAACCCGTAGAGAGCTGGCGATCGAGATCCAGCGAAGTGGCCAGGAGTGGTCGTAGCCTGGATCGGGTAGCAGAGTCAGGCGGAGGTAGAGCTGGGATCCACACTGGGAAGCAGGTGTGGCAATTCCAGACCAGGGTAGTCAACTTGGCTCAGCAAGCTAGCATATGGAGAGACAAGTACAACGCGACAAGGACTGTGTACTCTGACAAACCGTAATACTTTGACAAGGAATCACAGGAACAGCACGGTTATATAACTAGTGTCATTAGAGCTGATAAGCGGCAGCTTGCGGGAAATGCGTGCGAGATCAGCGAATTGATTGAACAATTAGGAAATGCATGAGGAATGCGGTGAAGGCAATTAAGTGTGAGTTGTGTCATTAAGATGTGGTGCAAGTAATAATGTGCAATGTAGACACAATCAGGCAATGAACGCAGACATGATACAATCAGGTTCGGGGAAAACAGAGGAAAACATCAAGGAAGGAACGGGGAGCGGAGCGGATCGTAACAGTTACAGCAAGAATCATTTAAAACACAGGCCTGTTACAGCAAGAATCATTTAAAATACAGGCCTGTTACAGCAAGAATCATTTAAAACACAGGCCTGTTACAGCAAGAATCATTTAAAACACAGGCCTGTTACAGCAAGAATCATTTAAAACACAGGCCTGTTACAGCAAGAATCATTTAAAACACAGGCCTGTTACAGCAAGAATCATTTAAAACACAGGCCTGTTACAGCAAGAATCATTTAAAACACAGGCCTGCAGGTATTGTAGAAAAAGTTTGGACTTAAGTATCATCTTAACTTTAACATAATAAAAGTGAGACAGTTTGTTACTTTATTGTGGCACTTGGGGAAATGAAGTTGGCCACTTGCGTGCACGTTGCGCACGTAGTAAAATACAAGATGGAGGACAGAAGAACCGAATGGAAAAACCTCTCGTATAACAGCAGGAATAACAGAGAGGCCGCTCCGCTGCTGGAACATTTCTACTGTTATATCTGAGCTCCGGAGCATGGTAGAGAACACCCTGCTCTCTCCTCTCTTTCTCTCTCCCTCTATCACTCTATCCCCTTCTCTTTCTCACTCTCTACCTCCCTCTTTCTCTCTTTCCCTCATTCTTTCCCTCTCTATCTCTCCCCCTATCTCTCTTTCTCTGTCTCTAACTCTCTCCCTTCCCCTCTTTTCTCTCTCTCATTGTCTCTCTCTCCCTCCACTCTCTGAGTCTCATATCAGAGAAGCAAAGTAAAGAATAGCATATGCTGTGATGTTTTATGGATAAATGGAGAAGCATCTCTCTTCACCGCAGGTTAGGCTGCCGATACCATTCATATGGGACAGAACTCACTGAGCAAACATTGAGCAAAATATGAGAAAACCTCCTTCCCTGAGCTAATGCTCTCCAGCCTCAGGAGGGCCCAGAAACAGTCGACTAACACAAGCAACCCAAACCGTAGGCTTTCAACAAACTCACCGAATACGCGTACACGCGTAGCATACGCTTCCGAGAGTGTGGTAACACGTGCGTAACCAACACGTATGCCACACGTATGCCACACGATTAAACAAAGAGACCGAAGACAGGACAAAGCAGCTCAGGGCTTCTCTTCACGTGACACACGCATGTTACACGCCTGTTCCACTCCTCTCGCCTTTAATGAATTTCCCCGCAATTCCCGGGAAGATTCACCTCTCGCAAAAGTAATCCTGTGGCGAAATTTCTTTCGCATTGATTAATTGATTGGCCGAATAATTGGTATTTGAAAGACATTACTGCTATTCTTACATGGTTGGAAGTAACAGAGTGAATTTTTCTACAGATCATTAAGCTTGCAGAGAGGGCTAAGGATGGGGTGGTGGAAAGATAATGTGGGATAAGGGGTGAGCAGGCCTGAGACAAAAGGGAGAGAGAGAGAGAGAGAGAAAGAATCTGTACAAACCTCCCTGCATCTGTACAGACCCCCTACATCTGTACAGACCCCCTACATCTGTACAGACCCCCTACATCTGTACAGACCCCCACCATCTGTACAGACCCCCTACATCTGTACAGACTCCCACTGCATCTGTACAGACCCCCTACATCTGTACAGACTCCCTACATCTGTACAGACCCCCACTGCATCTGTACAGACCCCCTACATCTGCACAGACCCCCTGCATCTGTACAGACCCCCTACATCTGTACAGACCCCCACTGCATCTGTACAGACCCCCTGCATCTGTACAGACCCCCACTACATCTGTACAGACCCCCACTGCATCTGTACAGACCCCCTACATCTGTACAGACCCCCTACATCTGTACAGACCCCCACTGCATCTGTACAGACCCCCACTACATCTGTACAGACCCCCACTGCATCTGTACAGACCCCCACTACATCTGTACAGACCCGCTACATCTGTACAGACCCCCTACATCTGTACAGACCCCCACTGCATCTGTACAGACCCCTGGATCTGACAGGAAGCTCCGGGATATGAGATTGTAGGCAGCACCTACAGTATGTCACTCCCCCAGCTCAGTGGGGGGCTGGGGGCGTGGCCAAACACACCTGGGGGCGTGACCAAACACACACACACACACACACACTATACAAACACACACATGCACACAATATAAACTTGGGGACTCAGGTATAGATCAGCAGTCAATGAATAAATGTATCAGTCGATGAATCATACCCTCTTTATTTGTACACAACACCATTTACAATTTGGTTATCAAAGCATTTTAAAAAATTATAAATATATAAATAAAAAACCAAAAGAACACAATTAAAAAAATAGAATTGGGAAATTATTCCCTGATCCTGGAAAAGGCGACGAAGCAGATTTCCTGTAAAATGGCAGGATGCTGAAAAAGCCTGAATAAATATAAACATGCTGGAGAAACCAGGCCAGGTTATTAGGGGTTGGTCCTGTAATGTGCATAGATTGTTGTGGACACATTATCAAAATGGCTGCTCCATTTTATCATTTGAACTGAACTTGGCCCTGAGGCCAGAAGACCAGTGTTTAAACCAAAAACCAGGAATCTGGTCCGTCATTACAGAAAACACACACTCACTCACACACACACACACACTCACTCACTCACACACACACACACACTCACTCACTCACTCACACACACACACACACACACACACACACACACACACACTCACTCACTCACTCACTCACTCACTCACTCACTCTCTCTCTCTCTCTCACTCACTCACTCACACACACACACACACACACACACACATAATACGGTCATAGAGAGACACTCTCTGAAATAACGGCTAACAGTAATCCTAAAAGAGAAAAGACTCCAATCCTATTATGAAGCATTCTGGGACATATGCATTGAGAGGAATCCACACACTGATAGTAATTGATTGGCACAGTTGTGTTGAATGAACACATTGGTGTTTTGGCTCACGAGCGAGCAGGTTTTACTTTCTATGTGAGGAAAACTAATCCTTTACCAGCATCCTTTGCTTCATACAGACTATAATTATGCAGAAGCTTGTAAACACACAGACACACTCACGCATGTGTACATGTAGGCTCACACGCTAACACACGCATGCATGCGCACACACAAACACACAGACACACTCAGACATGTGCACACACAAACACACTAATACATAGACACACTCAGACATGTGCACACACAAACACACAGACACACTCAGACATGTTCACACACAAACACACAAACACACAGACACACTCAGACATGTGCACACACAAACACACTAATACATAGACACACTCAGACATGTGCACACACAAACACACAGACACACTCAGACATGTTCACACACAAACACACAAACACACAGACACACTCAGACATGTTCACACACAAACACACAAACACACAGACACACTCAGACATGTTCACACACAAACACACTAATACACAGACACACTCAGACATGTGCACACACAAACACACTAATACAGACACACTCAGACATGTGCACACACAAACACACTAATACACAGACACACTCAGACATGTTCACACACAAACACACTAATACACAGACACACTCAGACATGTTCACACACAAACACACTAATACATAGACACACACATACGCACACACATTAAACACACACACGTGCATGGATGTGCACACACAAACACACACGAACACATACACACACATGCATGTGCACACACTAACACACAGAGATGCATACAAGCCAACATTAACACAGACACACAGACATGCATGCACGCCCACACACACACACACACACACACACTCACATGCGTTTAAATAATTGTGATCATAATTCCAGTGCTGCTCTGTGAATGCTTAAAATGCCACACATTTAATTAAACATAAAAAAATAAAATAACTGCAGTTTGTTTTATCTAGAATATACAGGCCATGATAACCAGCATGGTAGCCATGGTGGTTTAAACATACCATAGATTGTTGTGTGTTTTGAGTGTGCGAATCGCCCTGACAACTGAAATATCTGCACACATTGATGAGGTCATCAGTTTGAATGTGGAGTTCAGAAAATATGACTGTGCTCAATGTTGCCATTAATATTATATTTTGCTCTTGGCAGATCCAAAATGAACAGGATACCAAGCAAGTACAAAAGCTATATGTGTGTTTATGTGCAGGTTTATAAAACACCAGGAAAGAATGCTTACGAGATCAGATCATTTCAGCCGTTATTACGCCGCTTCCTGATCTGGTGAATTCTACCATGAAATTGGTTATTGAATAATACAATAAATTTTAAAGATTGAATTTGAAGGATTGATTGGGTGTTTTACAAGTTTTCGTTATTAAAATATAACTTCAAAGCCTCGAAGCTTTCAAAGTTTTACTGCATAGAACAGTGAAATGAATGGCCTGATTGTGTCTGTCCAATCACAGCCCTGCATTACTGGCTTTGGCAGCATTGCTGTGTGAGGGATTGATTGATTGGTTATGTTTTATATTGTCGTGCTGTTGGGTTACAGGGGCCTATTTTGGTTTAAATTCAAATGAATTTACTGCAACAACATGCTGATAGGATTAAAAAGAAAGCTGAAATTATTAATCACAGTACATATTATTATTATCATTATTTCATCTTGTTTAAACTACAGGTTCACATAGCAGAATGCAGAACATAGTTTCATGGATTTATAAATATTTTATGCATGTAGAGTACTGCAGTGGAGCTGGGTTCCTGTGATATAATAAAAGGAAGTAGTTTGACTTTCGGATGCGCTTCTGGAACGAAGCTGTTCTCGAGATACATTAGAAAGTGTTTCAAAGCCTAATGTGCAAAATGCAGAGTTCCCTTTCAGTTTCAATGCATTTTCAACACACTGCCGACAGTTTCAACTGCACACCATCCAAACACAACTGCACACCGTCCAAACACAACTGCACACCGTCCAAACACAACTGCACACCGTCCAAACACAACTGCACACCGTCCAAACACAACTGCACACCGTCCAAACACAACTGCACACCGTCCAAACACAACTGTGACGGTCCAAACACAACTGCACACCGTCCAAACACAACTGTGACGGTCCAATCGCAACAGGGCAGGGCTCTGTCTGTTCCCCTCTGATCCCCCAACACAGTAAAACCTGCAGTATCTAGAGAAACAGGATCTGAGCAGTTCATCAACAAGACAGGGTGAAGGGGGGGGTTCTGTTACCTTTGAAAGGTGAAAGATAACACTCTCTCTCTCTCTCTCTCTCTCTCATACAAGGAATGAGCATCAATCGTGGCTACGCTCTGTTTGCTCACATCCTCACTACAGACAGTCGTGGCTACGCTCTGTTTGCTCACATCCTCACTACAGACAGTCGTGGCTACGCTCTGTTTGCTCACATCCTCACTACAGACAGTCGTGGCTACGCTCTGTTTGCTCACATCCTCACTACAGACAGTCGTGGCTACGCTCTGTTTGCTCACATCCTCACTACAGACAGTCGTGGCTACGCTCTGTTTGCTCACATCCTCACTACAGACAGTCGTGGCTACGCTCTGTTTGCTCACATCCTCACTACAGACAGTCGTGGCTACGCTCTATTTGCTCACATCCTCACTACAGACAGTCGTGGCTACGCTCTGTTTGCTCACATCCTCACTACAGACAGTCGTGGCTACGCTCTGTTTGCCCACATCCTCACTACAGACAGTCGTGGCTACGCTCTGTTTGCTCACATCCTCACTACAGACAGTCATGGCTACGCTCTGTTTGCTCACATCCTCACTACAGACAGTCGTGGCTACGCTCTGTTTGCTCACATCCTTACTACAGACAGTCGTGGCTATGCTCTGTTAGCTCACATCCTCACTACAGACAGTCAGGGCTACGCTCTGTTTGCTCACATCCTCACGACAGACAGTCGTGGCTACGCTCTGTTTGCTCACATCCTCACTACAGACAGTCATGGCTACGCTCTGTTTGCTCACATCCTCACGACAGACAGACAGTCGTGGCTACGCTCTGTTTGCTCACATCCTCACTACAGACAGTCGTGGCTACGCTCTGTTTGCTCACATCCTCACTACAGACAGTTGTGGCTACGCTCTGTTTGCTCACATCCTCACTACAGTCGTGGCTACGCTTTAGCATCGGAGAGCGCTGAACACGTAGCATCGGAGAGCGCTGAACACGTGTTTAACACGCTCTTGGTCTTAATCACACCCACAGCATCGGAGAGCGCTGAACACGTGTTTAACACGCTCTTGGTCTTAATCACACCCACAGCATCGGAGAGCGCTGAACACGTGTTTAACACGCTCTTGGTCTTAATCACATCCACAGCATCGGAGAGCGCTGAACACGTGTTTAACACGCTCTTGGTCTTAATCACACCCACAGCATCGGAGAGCACTGAACACGTGTTTAACACGCTCTTGGTCTTAATCACACCCACAGCATCGGAGAGCGCTGAACACATGTTTAACACGCTCTTGGTCTTAATCACACCCACAGCATCGGAGAGCGCTGAACACGTGTTTAACACGCTCTTGGTCTTAATCACACCCACAGCATCGGAGAGCGCTGAACACGTGTTTAACACGCTCTTGGTCTCAATCACACCCACAGCATCGGAGAGCGCTGAACACGTGTTTAACACGCTCTTGGTCTTAATCACACCCACAGCATCGGAGAGCGCTGAACACGTGTTTAACACGCTCTTGGTCTTAATCACACCCACAGCATCGGAGAGCGCTGAACACGTGTTTAACATGCTCCAGATCAATGGCAGTCATGCAGCTCAAAAGGGGATTGTTCAATATAACCATCATCGTCCTTAATTCTGAGCCATGGGGTTTAGTCCATGGGTTGAACTCCAGTCCAGATGCCTCATTTATAAGATGGCCAAATTATCAAATTGTATTTTAAATAGTAGCTTACGCAGAAAAACATGACTAAATAGTTATTTATAAAATCCCACAGGTAAAGTTTACACTAGCCGTGAGTTAATACCTGCGGGTTATGTGGGGGGCAATGCACGTTTGAGGGCTTCAGGTGAAACCCTTAAGTGGGCTGTGCATGAGCTTTAACAATAACATTTCATTGATAGTCCATGCTTGCTATCATCAACATTTTGAAATGCAAACTTATTTAGAAGAAAGTGCCTGTTACTGGCCACATTCACAAGACGGGGTCATTGAAAAGCACGTTTGCATGGGTTTATATGGAAGTTAATTTGAGAATTATTATATACCATCACTCAATTACACACTGTGAGACTCAATCAGACACTGTGACTCTCAATCAGACACTGTGACTCTCAATCAGACACTGTGACTCTCAATCAGACACTTTAACTCTCAATCAGACACTTTGACTCAATCAGACACTTTGACTCTCAGACACTTTGACTCTCAGACACTTTGACTCTCAATCAGACATTTTGACTCAATCAGACACTGACTGTGATTCAAACTTTGCCTTCTTAGATGATGGTAAGAGATTTGAGGTCACTGATGCTGGTAAGAGTTTTGGGGTCACTGATGCTGGTAAGAGTTTTGGGGTCACTGATGTTGGTAAAAGTTTTGGGGTCACTGATGCTGGTAAACGTTTTGAGGTCACTGATGTTGGTAAGAGTTTTGGGGTCACTGATGTTGGTAAGAGTTTTGGGGTCACTGATGCTGGTAAAAGTTTTGGGGTCACTGATGCTGGTAAAAGTTTTGAGGTCACTGATGTTGGTAAAAGATTTGGGGTCACTGATGCTGGTAAAAGTTTTGGGGTCACTGATATTTATGAAAAATATTGTGAGCTTTAATATCAAAGTAATTTTTTTCTTAATGCTAGTATGTAACACACTGAGGAAGTGACTGTGCTGGTACTTTATCATGGATAAACTGAAACCCTGAAGCATTATGGGTAGGGGCCCATGTCCTATTCCTGGTTGGCACCAGGGATAGCACAGACATGTCATCATTTTTTGCATAGAAACCAGCATAAGAGCTCTCTACCAATCAGAGAGCACATTGGTAGCAACAATGGCAGCAGTAATTGGTGGATACGGTCTGGCTGTGCTGCCTAGATACCATCAGGGAAGTAAAGCCAGAGCGTGTCACCGCCTGAGTGACTCTGTTTCTTATTATCAAAGTGCTCTGTGATTGGCTGAGCTCCTCTCTGGTTTCTATGCGAAAAGGGGACGGCCATTTCATTATCCCCCACTGGCAGTGAGCGGTTATTCAGCACCTCACTAATTTATCCCTCCTCCAGTTTTATCCCCTCAATGCTGTGTTAGGTACAGAGTACTCCAGTCATTAGACCAAATACCTATCTAAGGGCTGCAGTCTGCTCTTACGGCTGAATTAAACATTTTACCACACACTTTCCTAAGGGAGAGGGGAGGAGATGGGGTGTGGAGTGATAAACTCTCTCTCTCCCTCTCTCTTTCTCCCTCTCTCTGTCTCTCTCTATCTCTCTCTATCTCTCTCCCTCTGTCTTCAGCATTTGAAATCCTCTATGCTGATTGGATCATTTGATCATGTGTTAAGTGGTCTGTAGCGTACTATCCAGCGATGTCACATCTGGACAGAAAGTTTTCAAGTGCACACAGGAATCGGGCCTAAACAGACCATGTGAAGTTTGGAGATTACGATAAGACCTGTAAAACAGGATATCATTCGGACACATTACAGTCACGTTACACCTCAAAAAAGAGCAGCTACACACCAACAGATAGCTACTCCCTAGCGAAGGTAGTCAGATAGTCAGAGTTAATGCCCTAAAATATTTGTTGTGGTTTACAGGTTAGACAGCGAGCTGAAATCTGTAGTACAGTGGGAACTGCCAATTAAAGGGGAAAATATCATCAGATTATTTATTTTTTTAGCAACTTTTTATCTTCCTGAGAATTAAAAAAAACATTACTTATCTGGGATGACCAATCATCATCTGGGATGGTTTGCTCTCCCTGAAACGAAAAAGCTCGCCCACACGATACAGGACATCCAGCAGTTCCTTACCAGCTTTACACAGGGTTAAACTCCAGCTCCGTACATTCTTTAACGCTGCAGTTCTGTGAAACTGAAACACTCCAATTTATTTCATGCATGCACTTAAAAGTTAATTAAGGATTGTTACCAAGCACTTGTGGCCTTTCTGTACTGTAACACAGCACCAGAGACTCTCGTTGCTACCAACCAGAGCCTCCTGTAGTCGAGAGGCAGAGCCTCAGGAGCTGAGTCTATTGGAGCTCCCTTGCTGTAGTAGTGCTTTCCTGGGTGCGGCATTCAGGTGGTGTCTTAGAATCGGGTTAAAAATAAATAAATAAATAAATAAACCCAAACAGTGCACGCTTGCGCTCTGAAACGTCTTACAGGCGCATCACAAACGATGCTCTCCCCCTGTGAGGTTTGCGCTTGGGGAAACGGTCTGGCAGTCGCAGAATCCCGCCGCTATAATCTTCCTGTCAGAGGGACTGTGGCCAATCTGCGAGACGTGCCGCTTTTCCGCGGGACGCGATAAAGAAAACCCAACCTCCGCTGCCGCGGCTCATCAGTCACCGTCGCCGAGAAGGACCGTTCTGCCGCCCTCGCCGAACACAACGCCGCTGTCCTTAATGGAGTTTTTTAAAGCGGGGAGATGAGGGCCATCCACAGTTCATTCCAGGTCTCCACCGTTCCTCTCGCGGGCAGAGCAAAACGTGCAAACGCCGTGTAAACAAAATATAAATAAAGACACGCTTATTCAGTTTTATGAATTTGGCTTTTTATTTTATTCTTATTATTAGAGAAGTGTGATTTGCGAAATTAGCGGAGGAGGTGTTATGTTCTGAGTCTGTTTTGTTATTCTGTCATGTTTAGTATTGTCAGTTTCTGTAGCATACACTTTTCCATGTTTTCCGCAGCCTTGCGTTCTGTGCTGTATCTCTCGCTTCCTCTCACGGAGTTTTATTTTCGTTTCTGTACACTTTGTTTGTATTACCCTGCACTACTAATTATTATATAGGACTTATTAATTACTAACTGGCTAAACACGGGTGTGGTTAACTAATCTACTAATGTCAGGGTTTAATAGAATTATTACTAACACAAACTAACAATTTAGTTCTCATCACGTTTCCACAGCTGTTTAGTGTTTCCTTACGTATCCAGTCATTGTCATGTTAACTAATTTACTAACGACAGGGCTAGGATAGGATAACTACTAACGATTTACTAATTGCCTTGTTACGTGTCTCAGCTCTCAAGCTGTTTTCCATTTCCTGCTATTCTCAAGCTAAGTGTTTGCACCTGTCTACACATGCATTTATACCTGCTGTCTTTGTCCCTCTGTGGCGAAGAGAGCTCTTACGGCTCGGGAATAAGACACAGCAGTCAGTTTCGAGATACCGAACGTTTATTAGTTCGTTTCACTTTCCAAAGATACACAGGCGACACGTCCCTGTGTCCAGTTCTCCCTGTACTCTTCTGTCCCCGGCCCTTTTGAAGACCTCAGGCTCACTGTTGAACAATCAAGGCAATTGGTTAATTGACAATAACAAATCTATAATCAATCGCCCCCAATTGCCCGATTGCCAACAGCTGTGCCGGTTCCCTAAACCACCCGCGTTCACTCTCTCTCTTGCTAGCTGCGCCTAAAACCACGCCCCCCTACCACATACCCCCACCGCCCGACTTAGGCCGGGAAGCCATCCGGCCAATGCTCAACTCCCCCCCCCCTCCTCCTCCCCCATCGGACGGGAGAGAAAATCGGCCACCACCATCTGCGCTCCCGGCCTATGAATCACCTTGAAATTAAAAGGCTGTAAAGCCAGATACCACCGAGTGATTCGGGCGTTGGTATCCTTCATGCGGTGAAGCCATTGGAGGGGCGCATGGTCCGAGCAGAGGGTGAATGAGCGACCCAGCAGATAATAACGGAGGGACCCGACCGCCCATCTGATGGCCAGGCACTCTTTCTCGACCGTGCTGTACTTCGCTTCCCGCTGTGATAGCTTTCGGCTAATGTACAGCACTGGTCGGTCGACCCCCTCCACCTGCTGAGTCAAAACGGCCCCCAGCCCTCTGTTCGATGCGTCTGCAAATTAAAAGGGAGAGAGAAATTAGGGGTGAACAAGAGCGGTTTCCCACACAAAGCTTCCTTTACCCTCTCAAACGCCTGCTGACACAACTCCGTCCACTGGACCGGATCTGAGGCACCTTTCCGAGTCAAGTCGGTCAGGGGACTGGTCAGGTCCGAGAAAGCTGGGATAAACCTTCTGTAGTACCCAGCCAGTCCCAAAAACCTCCTCACCTCTTTTTTTGTCTTCGGTCGTGGACAGGTCGCGATCGCCGCTGTTTTGTCCACCAGAGGTCGCACCTGTCCACTTCCCAAGTGGTACCCCAAATACCGTACCTCCGCTCTGCCAATCGCACACTTCTTTGGGTTAGCCGTGAGTCCCGCCTGTCTCAGGGACTCCAGTACCGCCCCCACATGCCGCACATGCTGAGCCCAGTTGTTACTATGTATTATTATGTCGTCCAAATATGCTGCAGCGAAAGCCGCATGCGGACGCAGTACCCTGTCCATGAGACGTTGGAAAGTGGCAGGGGCTCCGAATAACCCAAACGGAAGTGTCCGGAATTGGTACAAACCGTCCGGAGCGGAGAAAGCCGTTTTTTCCTTGGACTCTGGCGACAAGGGAATCTGCCAGTAGCCCTTGGTCAAATCCAGTGTCGAAAAAAACCGAGCTGTGCCCAGCCGATCCAATAGGTCATCGACCCGAGGCATGGGATAGGCATCGAATCGTGACACTTCATTTACCTTTCTATAGTCCACACAGAAGCGAACAGATCCATCCGGCTTACTCACCAGCACGATGGGGCTATTCCACGCACTGTTAGACTCTTCTATTACGCCCAACTCCAACATTGTCTTTATTTCTGCCTGAACCACTTTCTTTTTATGTTCAGGCAGTCGGTAGGGGCGCGAACGCACCGTCACCCCCGGGGTTGTCTCAATGTGGTGACTTATCAGATTGGTGTGGCCTGGTAGGGGGGAAAACACATCAGCGAACTGCTTTTGCAACTTGGCAAGATCCGTTCTCTGACTCGGTAAGAGATGGCTATCACAAAGGGGGGAGGTTTGATTGTTCGAATTTGGCACCTCCGGTCCCAGCTCATCTCTCTCCTGATCTACCGACACCAAGGAGACCGGTATCACCTCTTTCCACAATTTTAATAGATTGAGGTGATAAATCTGTTTCGCCCCCTCTCTATCAGACCGCACCACCTCATAATCGACTTCCCCCACTCGTCGTGTGACCACAAAGGGTCCTTGCCACTTGGCGAGTAATTTTGTGCTGGAAGTCGGTAGTAATACCAAGACTTTCTCTCCCGGTGAAAATTGCCGTAGTTTTGTTCCTCTGTTATAGTGTTTTTGCTGACGTTCCTGGGCCTCGAGCAAATTCTCCCGTGATACTCTCCCCAGTGTATGGAGTTTTGCTCGCAGGTCCATAACGTATTGAATTTCGTTTTTACTGGGGCTTGGACCCTCCTCCCAGCTTTCTTTAACCAGGTCCAAAATACCCCGTGGTTTTCTACCGAACAGCAATTCAAAAGGAGAAAATCCCGTGGAGGCCTGGGGAACCTCTCGCACTGCAAATAACAGAGGAACTAACCACTTATCCCAATTTCGGCTGTCATCGTGTACAAACTTCCGAATCATGGATTTCAAAGTCCTATTAAAACGTTCCACGAGCCCATCCGTTTGTGGATGGTACACGCTCGTTTTAATTGACTGAACACCCAAAAGTTCGTACAGTTCGCGTAGTGTGCGTGACATGAACGAAGTGCCTTGATCAGTCAGAATCTCTTTCGGGATTCCAACTCGGGAGATTATTTGAAACAATGCCTGCGCAACACTCTTAGCCGAGATATTGCGCAACGGCACTGCTTCGGGATACCGGGTTGCATAATCCACCAGAACTAATACAAATCGGTATCCCTGAGTGCTTCGTTCAAATGGTCCGATGAGGTCCATGCCCACTCTATCAAACGGGACCTCAATTAATGGTAGGGGCCGCAACGGGGCTTTTGGGATGGCTGGGGAATTTACCAGCTGGCAATCTGGACAGGATGCACACCACCTACGTACGTCCGCCCAGATGCCCGGCCAATAAAATCGGGCCATTATCCGGTTTAGTGTTTTTTCATACCCTAAGTGTCCAGCCATGGGGTTGAAATGAGCCGCCTGGAAAATCATTTCCCGGCGGCTTTTCGGTACCAACAACTGGGTCGTCTCCTCACCTGTCTGAGTGTCACGACTCACTCGATATAACCTATCCTTAATGATACAAAAATACGGGTGAGAGCGTGCCGCGTCAGGGCGCACCAACTGACCATCAACACATATCACCTGGTCGAAGGCAAAGCGTAGGGTATCGTCTCGAGACTGGGCGAGTGGAAAATCCTCCATGGGTTGGAACACCGGTACCTGGGGAGTCTCCACTGGAGGCTCTCCCGGAGCCGTCCCCCACCCGTCAGTGTCGGACGACCCCGCGTCACCACTTTCCGCGGCACACACCTCACACTTCCCTACCAGTCGTGATCGTACCCCCATCAGTTTTTCCGCTATTAATTTAAACCCCGCCCAATCTGTACCCAAAATCAGAGGGTGCGAGAGGTGGGAGCTAACCGCAGCCTCTATGATATGCTTTTTTTCTTTTATCCAAATTTCCACTGGTACTATTGGGTATTTGTGTCGATCCCCATGCACACACCTAATTACCACCCAACGTGCCGATCTCAATGCCTCGGTTCGAACCAGGCTCTGGTGAATCATGGTCTGCATAGCCCCTGAATCCAACAGCGCCCGGTGTTCACTCCCTTGCACCCTTACCGGAATACAGTACGCCCCTTCTGAATCGGGAGCGGAGGTGGGCGGTCCGACCACCCGGACCACCTGCCCCACCTCCATGAGCGGACAATTGCGGCGCAGGTGGCCCAGTTGTCCACACCGCCAACACTCCGGTCCAGGCGTTTGAGGCACTCCCTGTGGGCCGGACTGCACCGCCACTGAGCCTGAGGAGGGAAAAGAGGGCAGAGCGTTATGGGGGTTGACAGCAGTGAAGGAGGGGTTCTGGGGACGGTAAACAGAAAGGGGGGCGGAGCGAGCGGCGAATTTCTTCCTGGGCGCCGGCTCCGGCTTCTGCTGCTGGGTGACGGGGTATTGTGCCAGGTGGTCCTCCGCCAGGGTGACGGCGCCATCCAGGTTGGTGGGTCTGTGGCAGCGGACCCAGCTTGCGGTCTCCGCCGGCAACCCCACAATGAACCTTTCCAGGACCACCTGCTCCACGACCCCAGTAGCGGATCTTATTTCCGGGCGGAGCCAGCGCCTCGCCATGTCCGCCAGCCGCTGGGCGTAAGCAAACGGTCTGTCCTCGCCCGTCAGGTCCAATTCCCGGAATTGCTGCCGGTGCTCCTCCGGGGTACGGCCCGTCCGGTCGAGGATCGCCTTCTTCAGGTTCCGGTACTCCGCCCTCACGGCTGTCGGTAGGCTATGTGCCGCTCGCTGCGCCTCTCCTGACAGGAGGGGTAAGAGCCGCACCGGCCACTGCTCCATCGGCCATCGGGAGGTTTCCGCCGCCAGCTCGAATGCCTCTAGGAAGGCTTGAGCGTCATCCTCCGCCGTCATTTTAGGGATATTAAATTTCGGGAAGGATACGCTCTGCCTTCCCGTGGCATCCCCTCTGCCTATCAGCTGTGTTAATGTCTGAGCTTGGAGGCTAGACTGCTCACGCAGTGTTTGAATTTGTTCCGCATGTGCCGCGGCTTGTCGCTCCTGCATTGCAGCTAGCCCCTCCAGCACTCTGCCCAATGTTGTCTTCGACATTGCTTGCTCCGTCGTTTCCGTCTCCATTTTACGGTCTGTTTTCTTTTCCTTTCTTCGCCTTTTTATTTTCTCCCCTCGTACGGGCCACCACTGTGGCGAAGAGAGCTCTTACGGCTCGGGAATAAGACACAGCAGTCCGTTTCGAGATACCGAACGTTTATTAGTTCGTTTCACTTTCCAAAGATACACAGGCGACACGTCCCTGTGTCCAGTTCTCCCTGTACTCTTCTGTCCCCGGCCCTTTTGAAGACCTCAGGCTCACTGTTGAACAATCAAGGCAATTGGTTAATTGACAATAACAAATCTATAATCAATCGCCCCCAATTGCCCGATTGCCAACAGCTGTGCCGGTTCCCTAAACCACCCGCGTTCACTCTCTCTCTTGCTAGCTGCGCCTAAAACCACGCCCCCCTACCACACCCTCGTTGCGAGTTCGTCTGACAAAATTTATACGCGTGAGTCTGTTGCCTGTTTTTTCCCCCCCGAGTTAGCTTATCTGTGTCCGAGTACTTCTTGTTTGAGTTGTCTTCCGAGTTTTTTTTCGTGAGTTAGTATTTTAGTATTGGGTTGTCCCAGAGTTTTCTTTGTTTAGTTTTGTCGTTTTATGTTTAGTGTCTCTTTGATCTCCTGGTTTTTTTACTTCTGCCCGTGTTCTCGCGACCCTGTTCCTGGACTGTGATTGTGTACCTCTGCCGTGCCTTCCTGTTTTTGACCTCTGCCTGTTTGACCTTCCTTTGGATTGTGTTTTTGTACTTTTGCCGAACATTAAACCTCGGTTTTCTGCATCCTGCCTGCTTCTGGATCCCTATATCCCACCGATCGTAACAGGAGGACCTTGATTCTCAGCGGGAATGTCTTGCTTCGTTGGTAGCCTACTGTTTTTTTTGTTGTGGTCGTTTGTTCCTCTCGCGGGCAGAACAAAACGTGCTAACGTGAAATAATAAACGAAATAATAAAAACACGCTTTCTCGGTTTTATGAATTTGGCTTTTTATTAATATTATTAGAGGTGTGGAGGACAGGGAAACCCTGGCGGGAATGTCTAGCTTTGTTTTTGTTCGATATTTCGCTCTCTGACTCACCCCGGTCTACGAGCAGTCCCCAGCAGCGCTCCGATTAGCGTGTATGTAAACCCGACACGCACAGCAGCGGGAGGAGAGCGATAAGCAGCGTAATTGTATGGAGGTAGATTTCTATCAAAAATAAACAAGCACAAAAGTATAATCTACAATTGTATTTACCATCCACACACACACCTCAATTTGTGTTCGTAGATATAATCCACAATTGTATTTACCATCCACACACAAACACCTCAACTTGTGTTTCGTAAATCATCATTTGCATGAATGCAAAAATTATATTCACAAATGCAAATAACATTTACAGATATGTTCACATGTACAAATCAAAAGCTTGGCTTGCGAACTGGCGAATCTACATTTGCCGATCGAAAGACACGCTTGATCTGCTTGGATTTACGGACAGAACTTTGAGACAAATTTTCCAAGTATACATAGCTGCAGCTGCAGACTCCAAGAAACGCCCCTCCAAGAAAAGCCCCTCACTACAAGTAATGCCCCTACTAACTGACGTAGTTACTTCAGCTGCTTATTGTCAGAGAGCAATGCAGGGCAACGTTAATGTTAAATGATGTCATGCTGTAGGCCTATCTGTCTGGAATTGTGTATTTTTGTAAGCGGCACTAATGAGCCAAATCTGGTTCAGTCGACTGAGGTCATTAGACTACGTAAAGTATGCCGTTACCAGCCTATTCGTTCATTTTCAGCAATGCCACTTATACTTGCAATTATTATGAAATACAAAGTTTGTTCAGAAACACGTCTAATCCAGTGCTGAAACTAGCTACTAAAGTGATGTGTCAAACTAAAGAATGTTGTGCTATCAGTCAGACACCATCTGCCAATCACAACTTGTTCTTCCCTGCGGAGAGGGGTACCCTAAATTACCCCAGACCTTATCAGAATGCCCATTTGTATTATTGATAGAAGCATGGCGCAAATAATCAGAAATAGCTTTACTTTTCATGATGTGATATAGGCCAACTACACTACAATAATGACATTCCTGGTTAGTGAAACTAAGAGTAAGATTTTCAATTAAAATTATTAATTTATAATCCACCAGGCAATAGCCTACATTTTAGATTAACGTTAGCTACACCCATGCTGCAAATTTCTCATTGTGTAAATAACGTTATTTAATGACGGTTTTAGGACGAAATAAGACATATATATATATATTTGTTTCACGGAACATTTTAGTTGGGCTATTCGTTTTTCACGATCAGCCTTAAAACAGTACAGTGATATTTACTATTAACCCTGAGAATTAGGTTACCTATTGTCTCCCAGCTCCCAGTCGCAAGAGCGTGGAGGAGATATTACACGAGGAGTTAATTAAGTGTTCCCTTAATTTCTTTAAGCAGTGTATATATATATATATATATATACTATATGGCTAAAAGTATGTGGACACCCCTACTAAGTATTGAGTTCAGGTGTTTCAGCCTCCCCCACTGCTAAGAGGTACATAAAATCAAGCACATAGCCATGAAATCTCCATAGATAAACATTGGCATTAGAATGGGTCGTACTGAAGAGCTTAGTGACTTTAAACATGGCACTGTCATAGGATGCCACCTAGAAAAGGTTTTATCATTTCTAAACCGTTCATCCGATATGGATGGAAATACCCTCAAATTACAGCTGACAGTCTGCACTTCAACCTCATTGTCATTGTATCCTTTCAAACTCAAAGTGCTAGAGTACGGAACCGAAATAACGAGACAACTGATAATTTTGCAGTGGTCTCTTAATTTTTTCCAGAGCTGTATATGTAACTCCAACCTGCCCATTAGTTAGGCCAACAAATTGACGTGAACAATCATGTCTGTCAATATGTGCATTTTTTTTCAATTTTTTTTTTCAAGTTAGGTTTAAGAAAAGGCTATAAAATGTATTATGCTGGAAGTCGTTTTCCTATTCCAATTGGCCAATACAGCCCATTAAAATGCTACTGTTGCACTAAAGAATCTCAGAGTGGACTTAGGAGTGACATTTAAAAAAGAGGGGTTGTTCTGTTTTATTCTGGAGGGTTTAATAATGAACAAAATGAAACGGCTGGCACAGCTGGTGGTAACAAGCTTGCTCGAATGAGAACCTGCCCAATGATTAAACAATAATGATTCAGAAATACAAAAATAACAATTAGGTTACACATAGGTTAATTGAACAGTTATAAATTGCATTAACGAATGAGTTTCATTCATAAAATATTCTCCTTTTGTCTTCAATACAACGAAATAACAATGTAATAAATTGCTTTCGATATGAATATCTTCAGACACAGCACCATATTATTCCATTGAAAAAAGTGAACGCTGTGGGCCGCTTAAGCGTCCGAAAACAATCGAGTAATTCTGAAAGTTTATATATTCTGGCACTTCATCTCTCCACAAATATCAGCCGGCTGGGGCAGGCTATGAACGGTTCGCCTTAATCCATACTTTTAGCGAGCTATAACAGATAATTTCAATACAAACTACTGACTTCTTCAATAAACTCCCCGGCCATGTTCATTTTCACTAGCTTGTATTGTAAAAATATATAGCACTCTAACGTAATTAATTTGGCTCATGACAGAAATATGAGTGGTAACAATGGATAGAATGGATATGGATAAAACGGACTGTTAAGCAGGTTTACATACATTTAAATACTTTCATCATATACCCATTTATATTAGTGTGCATAATTTTGCTGCGGATTAACAGCAGCGAACCAACAAGATCCCCCAAGGCCACCGTAGTTGGTTGGGGGCGTTTCTTGGAGTGAGGGGCGTTTCTTGGAGGGCGTTTCTTGGAGTCTGCAGGCTGCAGCTATACCCTACTCAAATTTTCCGCTGTTTTTCACCGTGTCGATTCACGCGCTTAATTTGCGATTCGTAAAATAAACTTCTTCTTCTTCTTTGGTGCTACATAACACGGCGAATGTGTGTGTGTCGGCTCATCAGCGCCACTTTTGGAACAAGTGGCCAAAACTGCACATTATCTTTAAGAAGTGGATTCATGGTCAATTTAATTAAAACAACCGAGTTTTGAGTTTATTTAGGTTGTAAAGTTAACCCCACGCTAATCTTGCGATGGCAAGTTTTTTAAACAGTCATTGCACAAAACTATCAGATTGCATGTAGCTAGCTCGCTAGATTACATTACACAGGGGTGGGTCCGTAGTAGCTACATAACTCTTTCGCCACTCATGGAAAAGATTATGTAAAACAAACTCAACCATGTGAAGTATTGTAGCCAATTAAATTAATTTGACAGCTATTCTCACTGATACCGATGTCTCCTATGAAATCTTTTATTTGTTCAGCTAGCTAGCTCAGGGGTTCCCAAACCTTTCCATGCCAAGGACCCCCAAATAGTCGTAGCCTCTGGCTGGGGCCCCCCTATTGCGAAATGGCTTTTAAAAAAAAACTTTTAAATTACACTGGCAAATATAAAAAAATCTAACATACAGCTTCTTAATACACAACACAATACTTTTGACCCTATTTTGATTCCATAATCGGGCCGTTAGTAGCTCAACGTAACGCTTTGACTGACAGGCAGACGGTTAGTTATTGGCTGCGATTGAAAGAAGGGCATGGCAAAGACCTAATTTCGATATGAAAGGATTTATAACAATTTATATCTTATTTTAAACCGGCACAGCAATCTTATGAATTGAAATTAATTTTTGAAATAAATAAATAAATGTATTTTATTTTTATTTTTTTTGCATTTCCCATTTTCCTCTCCCTTCCAATTGGCCCCCCTGGCGCCCCCTGGCGGCCCCCCGTTGGGCCGCGGCCCCCACTTTGAAAACCCCTGAGCTAGCTAGTAGATAAGACACCTAAATGAAAATGATCATTCAAATTGCATGGAGTGCTCTCCTTATTTTAGCTCAGTGTTGTACTTCCTAGTTCCTATCAATGTACGGACCTACCCCTGTGTAATGTAATTATTTATTTTACTTAATTTGCGTCTCGCCGACTTGCTCTGAAATCCGAGACTATGATTTCAGTTTATTACATTTCATTTAGGCACAGAAATGCCGTGGTGCTGATACAAGCAGTGACAGACCACTCTGCTGTTCAATAAATACAATCATGAGGATTGCTTTGAATTGTGTGGCATCCAGTGGGCACATCAATTACATTCACAAGTGTACATTTAATTGTGCCACAAAAACCACGTGCAGACGTTTAAATCAATTATAGGCCACAATAAATACAATAACGACAATTACTTAGCATTTTGTAACATTGAGAGCAACGCTCTATGGTCACAGAGCGAAATGCAATGGGTATGTGGATTACATTCCGAGGTCAGTACTACATTTAATTGTGGCATGAAAACTGCGTACTGGTATTGAAAAACAATGCACCCCATTTTGTATCTCGGTATTTTTCACAGAACATGAAATCCAATGCAATATGCGTTTTATTTTTAATTACGGTGTGATAAACGCAAACGTCTATCACTGCGTAGTGGTAGAATAAATAAGTATTTGTGTTCTTAACCAGTCAGCTACATCTGTTAACTCCTGTACTCCCCTCTCACAAACTGTCCAAGGCCTGCAGGGTGGAAGATATGACAAAAAACTACCTGGGAGCAAAAGCCTCTTTAGTGAGCAATGGAGCCGAATGGGAAGGGCTTTGCCACAGAACTGCAAAAAAAAATCCATAAAGAGATCAGCAGGAAAGGAGGGTGTGGAGAGTGGTCTGGGATGGAATAATGAGTCCTGGAGTTTGTACTGCTCTCCCTTCAGTGACTCCTTCTTGCACAATAATGAGGACACTGACATCCCTGTTCCCACTTCCTCCAAAAATAGGAGTGTACCTGGATCACAGGGCAGGAACTCTGTCCTTCTACAGCGTCTCTGACACAATGACCCTCCTGCACAGAGTCCAGACCACATTCACTCAGCCCCTCTATCCTGGGTTTGGGGTTTATACTAAATCCTCTGTAAAACTGTGTGATCTGGGATGATACAGAGTGAAGATCAGCTGTAATTAGAGAGAAATTATTAAATTAATTTAAAGGGATAGTCCACTGTAATGAACTTTTAGGCTAATAAGAATTTCTGAAAATGTTGAGCAATTTTCAAAGCTTTTTCTCTGATATGAGCATGGACGATGTGAACTATGTGATGTGATGTCATTGAATTGACCGTACCTGACCGTACATTGACCGTACCTGACCACCTACTCCAGCCAGCTTCTGGTCCAGACTATGGTCACCTCACGCCTGGACTACTGTAACTCCCTGCTCGCAAGCCTACGCCATCCTGCCTCTTCAACTGATCCAGAACGCAGCTGCCCGGCTTGTGTTCAACCTCCCGAAATTTTCACAAGTCAGCCCCCTGTTGATCTCACTCCACTGGCTGCCAGTTGCAGCTAGGATCAGGTTAGATAGATAGATAGATTGCTTTAATAATCCCCAATGGGGAAATTATTTTGCCACCAAGCCACATCACACAACAGCATACAATCAACAGAACACAGTTCAACATACAATCATACAATCATCAGGACAAATAGACACATCAATACAGGGCACAATGCAACATACACTAGAGCAACGCAGAGGTGTGCCGCATAGACACTGTCAGGACACAGAAATCACAGCAATACCAATAAATGAATTTTTAAAAATAATAATAAATAAATAAATAAAATAAATCACCCCATCCTAATTTGGTCAACAGCTCTTATTATAGAGTCTTACTGCTGTGGGAACAAAGGACCTCCTAAATCTCTCAGTGGAGCATCTGGGTAGAAGGAGCCTTTTGCTCCTACCACTCATAGTGAAGATGCTGTGCAAAGGGTGATCATCCCTTGACAACACACTCCTCATCTTCCTCATCACCCTCTTTTCAACTATTTCCTCCACAGAACTTGGGCATGAGCCAAAGATGGAGCCTGCCTTCCTTATGAGTTTGTTAAGCCTGTTCCTGTCCTCAACAGTTATGCTACCACCCCAACACACAACAGCATAAAAAAGGACACTTTCCAGTATTCCATGATAGAAAATATTTAAAATAGGCCTGCCCATATCAAATGACCTCAGTTTCCTCAGAAAAAATAGTCTAGACCGGGCCTTCTTGAAGGTAACTCTACTGTTCTCCTTCCAGTCTAGTTTACTATCTAGATGAACACCAAGGTATTTATATGAGGGAACTACCTCTACTGGCTGACCTCTAATAAAAATAGGGGCTAACTCACCCTTTTTTCTTTTAAAATCAAACACCAGCTCCTTAGTTTTGTCTATATTTAAAATGAGATGGGCATCGTCACACCAACTGACAAAGCTATTCACCTCATTCTGATACTCTGCATGGTCATTATTGGTAATGTAGCCCACCAATGCAGAGTCATCAGAAAACTTCTGTAAATGACATGAAGCGCTGCTATGTCTGCAGTCAGAAGTATACATTGTAAATAAAAAAGGAGATAACACAGTGCCCTGTGGTGCCCCTATGTTAGTGGTGATGACCTCAGACTTGGTGTCATGAACCCTAACATACTGAGGTCTACTTGTGAGGTAGTCAGTAATCCATGCAACAGTAGATGAATTAAGATTAAAACCATAAAGCTTTTTAGTTAAAATATGTGGCTGTAAAGTATTAAAAGCACTAGAAAAATCTAAAAACATTATTCTCACAGATGCAGCAGTCAGCTCTAGATGACTGTGCACCCTGTGCAACAAGTAAAGGAGTGCATCATCTGTACCTACGCCCCTCCTATATGCAAACTGAAGTGAGTCCTGAAAGGCACTGACCTGTGCCCTTAGGTGCCCCAGCACAGTCCTCTCAAAACATTTCATGACATGTGAGGTCAGTGCAATAGGTCTGAGGTCTTTAAGTGCCTTAGCATTAGGTTTCTTGGGTACAGGTACAATGCAAGATGTCTTCCAGATTGCTGGAATTTTTGACACAGACAGAGACAAGGAATAAAGATTATGTAGCACCTCACACAGCTGATCAGCACATGCTTTAAGAACGCGCGGCATGATCCCATCTGGGCCAGGGGCCTTTTTTACATTAAGCCTCCTCAGCTGACAGCGTACCTCCTCAACAGTGATAGTTATTGGGGTTCAAAGTTCTGACCCTGGCAAAGGTGTTGTATGGGGTCATTTGTGGCGTAGCTGTATTTTAAACTTCACAGACGTCCACTTACCTCAGGCTCTAAAATGAGAAGTGAGTTTTTTTTATGTGTTTTTTTTTCTCCATTTTTAGGGATAAAAGATTAGTCAATTGGTCGTCATAAAATGTCAAGATAATCTGAGGGTTAAGCCTCTAGCTGCCAGTGGGACAAAGCCTTCTTCCCCACAAATAGAGAGAAATAAAAAAACCTTGCGTTGTCATGCACTTCTCTTCATGGCCACATGGGGTCGCTGTCATACACATTACAGTTGACAGCCTCGGCAGTTCAGCAATGATCAGGGAAGTGTCTTTCTAATATGTCAACACCTGTATATATCTTCTTTATGGTTTCCCATTCTCTTTATTCCTTAATATGTTCTTGTTAAACTCTTTCTTGCACTAGAGAGCAGTGCAAAGATTGGGTTACAAAAACAGTGGTATTTACTCCTGGTTTAAATGTTTAAAAGTGCTGTTTGACAGACTGGCCTGTCCAGTGGAGTCCAGCCACATTCCTGCTGCACCTGATTCTGTCAGTGGCACTAATATCAAGTCAAGTGAAACTTTATCATTTTTGAAGAAAATTTTATTTGGTTGCCATTTCCATACCTTAAACAATCACAATATAAAATATTTTTTAAGATACAAAATGCAGAAGTGTAAAGCCTCATGCCTGCAGGAGTGAATGAGCGTTCAAGTCTTGTGTGTATTTTGTGTTTAAGTAACAGTCAGCCACTCCCCCATGTACTCTTATTGCATAGGCTGGTATAGTGTAGTATATTGCAAGGGGTAGCTAGTTACTGCCCTGCCTGTTCTTGCACACCTAATGTTAGCCAAACTACTTAAAAATCACATTACATTACAATCAGTGAGCAGATGATCTTATCCAGAGTGATGCACAGAAGGGGAGAACATCAGTGTTAGTCTCAGGAATACAAAGTGTGACATCATCAAGAAGGGACAGAAGGCCTAATAATAATTTCACGGGGTGCGTCCCAATAGTCGAAAAATGCATCCTCCTTTCCTCCACTACCACCTCCTCTCCTCCGCGCACCGGAAATTGATCTGTGTTTTAATCTAACGTTGCTGATTAAATCTTAATTTTGAATTAATGGTTACATATTAATGAATGTCTTGACGCAAACCACAATGCCAGGTACATATCCAGAATAGGCAAATACAAATACTTGTACTGGAAACGTTGAGGCAGTCTTGCATACTTCCGGGTAGGAGAGGAGGAAAGGAGGTGAGGAGTGAAGAATATTGGGACGCACCCCAGGGCCGTGTCCGAATCAACACTCTTCCACACTATTGACTAGCCTTAGTGAGGCGACAGGACAAGAAAGTCGTTGAGTAGGCAAACATTTTTCATATTGCAGTATAGTTGAAACACCCGGATGACTTACTTCCGGGGTTTCGCTGAGTACATTCGGGAGCACACTTTATAAGGAGTACACAAATGTTTTGGTCACATAAATATGACGTGGTTTTTTTTTAAATGAGGCGCAGCATCACTGACGTTTTCCTTCAAAGACAACAAAAACAACACATGACATGGCAGCGCAGGGGCGCCAGATCTTGCAAAACATTCCAGCCAAACAGCAACTCAAAATTAGCCAAAATATATTGTTAACTAAAACCAACGTATTGCAAATAGAAATAATCTTATTTTTACTTTTTAAAATAAGTTTGTGCTTTGCAACTTTACATTTTTAACCGTGACTCCCAATTTAGCTATAAATTCGCAGATGTCTAATGACCTGCTTATGACACTTCCACAGTACAATTGGAAAATAGTATCGCTAATATTTTTCACGGACTGCTAAACAGTGCAGATTAAACAGCACATTTTTGCCAGTGTACTGTATGCAGGAGACAGGGTGCAGTAGATAGGGCTCAGTAGACAGGGCTCTGATTCAGACAGTGCACTGTATGCAGGAGACAGGGCGCAGTAGATAGGGCTCTGATTCAGACACAGTGCACTGTACGCAGGAGACAGGGCGCAGTAGATAGGGCTCTGATTCAGACACAGTGTACTGTATGCAGGAGACAGGGTGCAGTAGATAGGGCTCTGATTCAGACACAGTGTACTGTACGCAGGAGACAAGGCGCAGTAGACAAGGCGCAGTAGACACAGTGCACTGTACACTGGAAACAGGAGACGGGGCACAATATGCCGTCTTGTGCACCGCACCTCTCAATTTCCCCTTAGGCCAGGGGGCCTCAATCTTATCCAGTAAGGGCCGGTGTGGGTGCAGGTTTTTGTTCCAACCAAGCAGTAACACGCCTGATTCCACTAATAAAGGCTCTTAGCAAAGACTCTAGTGGTTAGTTAGTAGAATCAGGTGTAACTGCTTGGATGGAATAAAAGTCTGAACCCACACCGGCCAAAACAAAAGCACAAACACTAATAATAAGAGCAATCGGGGTGAAAAGTTACACGCGGCTAAAAGCAGGTTTGTTCAGATTCCTGTGTTTTCTGACGTGTGATTAAATATCAGCTCAGATCACTCCTCCCAAAGGGACTGTTATTAGGATGTGTTGCCATGGAAACACAGTTAATGAGGGACACACCTGGACCGGCACCAGAGGTTCTGCTGGATCACTCACAGCTCATGAGATTAATATTGAGACCAAAAAATAAATACATTTGTTCCATTTTAAGCAGATTTCATTTATTTATGGAATTTGAATTCAGTACATTTATGTCCTTTTGTTTCATATCAACATCTTTACATTTATAATTTCTGCAACAGATTCCCCAAAAACTCAGAAAAGTGTTTATACCACTTGAATTAATACATTTTAAAAACAGTCATATTTTATTTACCCATTTATGAATTCAGTTTGAAATCTTTTTTGCAATAAAATGTTGTGTTAAATCAACTTAGAGGACATTTGATTTCTGCTAGAACTGAATGAACACTTTTGAAAATGTAGATTTTACTGTGCACTCGTATATAATATTGGACACATGCATAAGAGTGGCTGTTTAACCCTTGTGTTGTCTTCATATTATATCTGCACCCCGTGTCCACAGGGTCAAAAATGACCCCCCTCACCAGACCCCCTGTGATGAGCCTCTTCACTGAATTATAATGAAATAACCCGTCATTCTTCACTAAACCAGCCAATAATTGTGCTTTCCTTCTTCACAGTCCAGACAGACTGGATTTCTTCAGTCTACACTCATTTTTACTAGAAAACAAACATAACTGATCTTTTTGCTGTAATAGATCCGTGGCACTTAATTATGATGACATATGATTTCATAACTGCAGGGTTCATAAGACTCATAAAACAATCTTTGTACCTGGATGATGTAACACTTTTATGAAAATGTACAAAAGTGCAATATTTACCTTTTTTAACTGTAGGGTCACTCCAGGAAAAGCCATCAAATTAATTGAATGCTGAGAAAATTACATTTAAGGGGATTTTTACTGCTGACCTCAGAAAATGGTCAGTTTTGACCTGAGAGCAACACAAGGGTTAAATATTGCAACAAATATTGAGAAAAACAACAAGTTTTATTTATTTAAATTTCCTTTGTTTTTCTGTCTCATTTGAGTGTTTTTCTCTCTTTAATTACAGCTGATCTTCCCTTCACTCTCTGCCTCATCCCAGATCACAGTTTTACAGAAGATCCATAAAAATAATAATTAAACCCAAACCCAGAATAGAGGGGCTGAGTGAATGTGGTCTGGACTCTGTGCAGGAGGGTCATTGTATCAGAGACGCTGTAGAAGGACAGAGTTCCTGCCCTGTGATCCAGGTACACTCCTATTCTGGAGGAGGAGGGACCAGGGATTTCAGTGTTCTTATTATTGTGGAAGAAAGAGTAACTGGAGGGAAAGCAGCACAAACTCCAGGACTTGTTATTACATCCCAGAGCAGAGTCACCACCTTCCCTGCTGATCTCTTTATACGAGACTGCTATAGAAACCCCTCCCCCACTCCTCTCAGCCTCCCAGTAACAGCGTCCAGACAGACCCTCTCTGCACAGCACTTGGGCATAGCACTCAAATCTCTCTGGATGATCAGGATATGACTGGATCTCTTCCACACTGGTCACCTCTCTGTTCCCCTCAGACAGACGGAGGCGTTTATTCGCTGTGTTGGGGTCCAGTGTGAGCCGACAGGAATCTGAGAAGAAGGAGAGAAGAGAGCTCAGTGATCATTATAATAAACTTACATATTTTACAAACATTTTAATTTCATATTTTAATCCTTTCTTATGTTATTATTATAACCCCCTGAATGTGGGGCTGAGCATGTCCAATTCCCTCCCCAATTAGGAACGGCCGCGTTCATGCGCCAATCCAGCTGCGGGGAGAGTTAAATACAGCACCATTGGGGCGGCTGTGGCTCAGGCGGTAGAGCGGGCCGCTGATCGCAGGGTTGGGGGTTCGATTCCCGGCTCCTCCTGTCCACATGTTGAAGTGTCCTTGAGCAAGACACTGAACCCCAAATTGCTCCCAATGAGCAGGCTAGCCATTGGTGTGTGAGAGGCCATTGTAAAGCGCTTTGGATAAAGGCGCTATATAAGTGCAGTCCATTTACCAGAACAGTACTGCCCCAAACAAGGGCAAATACAGCACAACTGCACCAGAGACAGCACCGCTAACCTATGCTACAATGCTAATGCTACCAGGCTGTTTAAAATCAACACCCGTCCTCTAAAGGAAACCTGTGGAAGAAGCCATTTCCACCTTGATATCCTGGACCTGCCTTTTCCAGCTTCTCTGCATATACTGTCAAGTCTCCAGATGCGTCCCCAAAACAAGTATGTCATGAATATAGAAAATACTGCAGCGAGCGGAGAATGAGGGAGGGAGACAGCGGCTTGCAGTTCCGAATCGCTCCAGCTGAGCTTCGTTTTAATAGCGCTACCTTACCAGCTCTGAAAAGAGCCCTAAGACAATGTTCTCAGCTCTAAAACACTTTTTCACTAACAGTAACACCGAATCGCTTCAGATACCGCTTTATAAAGGAACTAGTCGGCTGTGATTGGCGCACACACTTACAGATTCCTAGCCAATCACAGCCACACAACAGTTAAAATGGACAGTTACGTTTAAAACAAAAGTTGACACAAGACGCGGCTAACAAGCTAACGACACAATTAGAACACAGCTATTTACATTTATGTACACATCGACCAGGTAGCGGCTCACTACCCGGTCCTAGCTGGCCAGTTGGTAATCTCCAGGCCGCCACATTGCCCCCACCCAAAGGGTCACAAGTCCCCGACGACCCCGCAGTCCACCCACAACTCACATCAAAGTCCCGCAAGTGGCCTGAGGGCCGCCGGTGTCGTTTAGGTCTCCCGGTAGCACTCAGCGGAGTGTCGCTGGGCTCAGGCTCACTGGGTAACACGGTAACACGCTGCCCCGCCTCCAGCCAGTCCCGCAACTTGCGGTCTGCTTCCTGGGCCTCTCGCAGCGCCATGGGCGTCAGCGGCAGCCACCTCTCCGCTGGCTCTGACCACCGCGACATCTGGGCTCACCTGGTCCCGTTACTTTTGGCGGCTTTGGTGCTGGAGCTGGGCAGTCACGTGCGATATGGCTCGGCTCGTCGCACCGGTGTTGTGTCGAATTCTGTTCCCCCACGAAATCATGTTTCCCCTAGCGTTGCTGCGCAGTTATTTCAGGAAATAGCGTAACGTGCGCGCGACCTGAAATCAGCTCGCTCCCAGGGAGGAATGTTCGTCCCACTTATGTGAATCTCAGTTTGTATAGGCTACGTTTTAAGCGATTTGTTCTTTTGCGACAAGGAAATCTTAAGATCAGAAGCCGCGATATGCAGGTCAGCCTATAAGTAAAACAGTGAAATACGTTCAGAAAAGCAACAAGTGTTCTGGTGGCTTTGTCCTCAGTTTGTATGGTGTCAGTGACTTGGTTAGTAAAAACATTCGTTCGCTTAGTCTTGTAACGTGTACGTTACATAACCGACTGTATAAAATGTATATGAAGCCCAATGAACATGATCAGACTGTTTATGAGTAAGATATACAATAAACGTCATACTAGTTATTTTGACCTTGTCTGAGTATATTATTATTAGTAGCCTACTGTCATTATTATTCCTACGAGTAGAAGAGGATGTGGTGGGGTATTAATGATGGTGGTATTACGAATAGTGGTAACGTTAGTGGTAGCTACAAGATACGTGATGCTACGGTTATTTTCTTTATCTGGCATAAGTATATTTTTGCATTTTATATGTGTGTGTATATATATGTATATGGATACATGTATATATGCAGTATATATATATATATATACATACACACACAGTATATATGAGAGTGTGTGTGTGTGTGTGTGTGTGTGTGTGTGTGTGTGTGTGTGTGTGTGTGTGTGAAAAACGCTATATATAAAGTGAATTAATTATTAATAGTAAACATTATTGTTATTAGTAGCAGTACATTACATTACATTACAGTTATTTGGCAGACACTTTTATCCAAAGTGATTTACAATAAAGGTTACATTCAACAAACTAATACTGGTAATGCATCACCCAAAATAGTCAATTCACCAAGTTTCACCATTTTACCACCTAATCTGTCCGTTTCCATAGGGGGAACGGGATCTGACGGCTGAATTTAAACCCATCAGATACCGTGCCCCCTATGATTCTGCAGAAAGGAAGGTCTCACATACACCAAACTAATAGTGGTAACTCATCTAACCATATAGAGATAATTCACCAAGTTTCACCATCTTACCACCTTATCTGTCCGTTTCCATAGGGGGAACGGGATCTGACAGCTGAATTTAAACCCATCAGATTCCGTGCCCCCTATGATTCTGCAGAAAGGAAGGTCTCACATACACCAAACTAATACTAGTAACTCATCTAACCATATAGACATCATTCACCAAGTTTCATTATCTTACCACCCTATCTGTCCATTTCCATAGGGGGAACGGGATCTGACAGCTGAATTCAGGCCTGTCAGATACCGTGCCCCCTATGATTCTGCAGAAAGGAAGGGCTCACATACATCAAACTAATACTGGTAACTCATCGAACCATATAGAGATAATTCACCAAGTTTCACCATCTTACCACCTTATCTGTCCATTTCCATAGGGGGAGCGATATCTGACGGCTGAATTTAACCCCATCAGATACCGTGCCCCCTATGATTTTGCAGAAAGGAAGGTCTCACATACACCAAACTAATACTAGTAACTCATCTAACCATATAGACATCATTCACCAAGTTTCATTATCTTCCCACCCTATCTGTCCGTTTCCATAGGGGGAACGGGATCTGACAGCTGAATTTAAACCCATCAGATAGCGTGCCCCCTATGATTCTGCAGAAAGGAAGGGCTCACATACATCAAACTAATACTGGTAACTCAACTAACCATATAGAGATAATTCACCAAGTTTCACCATCTTACCACCTTATCTGTCCGTTTCTATAGGGGGAACGGGATCTGACGGCTGAATTTAACCCCATCAGATACCGTGGATACCATCAGATGGTGAAACTTGGTGAATTATCTCTATATGGTTAGTTGAGTTACCACTATTAGTTTGGTGTATGTAAGCCCTTGCTTTCTGCAGAATCATAAGGGGCACGCTATCTGACAGGCCTGAATTCAGCTGTCAGATCCCGTTCCCCCTATGGAAACAAACAGATAAGGTGGTAAGATGGTGAAACTTGGTGAATTATCTCTATATGGGGAGATGAGTTACGACTATTAGTTTGGTGTATGTGAGACCTTCCTTCCTGCAAAATCATAGGGGGCACGGTATCTGATGGGGTTCAATTCAGCCGTCAGATATCGTTCCCCCTATGGAAACGGACAGATAGGGTGGTAAGATAATGAAACTTGGTGAATGATGTCTATATGGTTAGATGAGTTACTAGTATTAGTTTGGTGTATGCAAGACCTTCCTTTCTGCAAAATCATAGGGGGCACGGTATCTGATGGGATTAAATTCAGCCGTCAGATATCGTTCCCCCTATGGAAACGGACAGATAGGGTGGTAAGATAATGAAACTTGGTGAATGATGTCTATATGGTTAGATGAGTTACTAGTATTAGTTTGGTGTATGTGAGACCTTCCTTTCTGCAAAATCATAGGGGGCACGAAATCTGATGGGTTTAAATTCAGCTGTCAGATCCCGTTCCCCCTATGGAAATGGACAGATAAGGTGGTAAGATAATGAAACTTGGTGAATGATGTCTATATGGTTAGATGAGTTACTAGTATTAGTTTGGTGTATGTGAGCCCTTCCTTTCTGCAGAATCATAGGGGGCACGGAATCTGATGGGTTTAAATTCAGCTGTCAGATCCCGTTCCCCCTATGGAAACGGACAGATAAGTTGGTAAGATAATGAAACTTGATGAATTATCTCTATATGGGGAGATGAGTTACCACTATTAGTTTGGTGTTTGTGAGACCTTCCTTTCTGCAAAATCATAGGGGGCACGGTATCTGATGGGGTTAAATTCAGCTGTCAGATCCCATTCCCCCTATGGAAACGGACAGATAAGGTGGTAAGATAATGAAACTTGGTGAATGATGTCTATATGGTTAGATGAGTTACTAGTATTAATTTGGTGTATGTGAGTCCTTCCTTTCTGCAGAATCATAGGGGGCACTGAATCTGATGGGTTTAAATTCAGCTGTCAGATCCCGTTCCCCCTATGGAAACGGACAGATAAGGTGGTAAGATAATGAAACTAGGTGAATTATCTCTATATGGGGAGATGAGTTACCACTATTAGTTTGGTGTATGTGAGACCTTCCTTTCTGCAGAATCATAGGGGGCACGGAATCTGATGGGTTTAAATTCAGCTGTCAGATCCCGTTCCCCCTATGGAAACGGACAGATAAGGTGGTAAGATCGTGAAACTTGGTGAATTATCTCTATATGGTTAGATGAATTACCACTATTAGTTTGGTGTTTGTGAGCCCTTCCTTTCTGCAGAATCATAGGGGGCACGGTATCTGACAGGCCTGAATTCAGCTGTCAGATCCCGTTCCCCCTATGGAAACGGACAGATAAGGTGGTAAGATAATGAAACTTGGTGAATTATCTCTATATGGTTAGATGAGTTTCTAGTATTAGTTTGGTGTATGTGAGCCCTTCCTTTCTGCAGAATCATAGGGGGCACGGTATCTGATGGGTTCAAATTCAGCTGTCAGATCCCGTTCCCCCTATGGAAACGGACAGATAAGGTGGTAAGATGGTGAAACTTGGTGAATTATCTCTATATGGTTAGATGAGTTACCACTATTAGTTTGGTGTATGTGAGACCTTCCTTTCTGCAGAATCATAGGGGGCACGGTATCTGATGGGTTTAAATTCAGCCGTCAGATCCCGTTCCCCCTATGGAAACGGACAGATTAGGTGGTAAAATGGTGAAACTTGGTGAATTTACTATTTTGGGTGATGCATTACCAGTATTAGTTTGTTGAATGTAACCTTTATTGTAAATCACTTTGGATAAAAGTGTCTGCCAAATAACTGTAATGTAATGTAATGTACTACTACTAATAACAATAATGTTTACTATTAATAATTAATTCACTTTATATATAGCGTTTTTCACACACACACACACACACACACATATATACTGTGTGTGTATGTATATATATATATACACACACTTATAAAATGCAAAAATATACTTATGCCAGATAAAGAAAATAACCGTAGCATCACGTATCTTGTAGCTACCACTAACGTTACCACTATTCGTAATACCACCATCATTAATACCCCACCACATCCTCTTCTACTCGTAGGAATAATAATGACAGTAGGCTACTAATAATAATATACTCAGACAAGGTCAAAATAACTGTAGTATGACGTTTATTGTATATCTTACTCATAAACAGTCTGATCATGTTCATTGGGCTTCATATACATTTTATACAGTCGGTTATGTAACGTACACGTTACAAGACTAAGCGAACGAATGCTTTTACTAACCAAGTCACTGACACCATACAAACTGAGGACAAAGCCACCAGAACACTTGTTGCTTTTCTGAACGTATTTCACTGTTTTACTTATAGGCTGACCTGCATATCGCGGCTTCTGATCTTAAGATTTCCTTGTCGCAAAAGAACAAATCGCTTAAAACGTAGCCTATACAAACTGAGATTCACATAAGTGGGACGAACATTCCTCCCTGGGAGCGAGCTGATTTCAGGTCGCGCGCACGTTACGCTATTTCCTGAAATAACTGCGCAGCAACGCTAGGGGAAACATGATTTCGTGGGGGAACAGAATTCGACACAACACCGGCCTTGCAGCCTCGCTGGCCGTTGTAGTGGCGTGCGTGTCCAGCGGACCTCCTCGCCGTCGACCACTCTGACGTGCTGGCGGGTTGGTTGTGGAGTGGGCCGGATTGCTAGGGTGTCTTCCGCCCGAGTTGTCATCATTAGAGCCTCGCTTATGGAACCCGGTTGGGTTGGGCTAGGCTAGGCTAACGTGGTCACGTAGCCGCTCTGGCGTAAGGGCTCGCAGGAATGCATGCAGCGCTAGCTAGCTTCTCCTGCGCTGCTGCACGTCGGCCGCCACTTTCCCCCAGCAATCCTCCTCATAGCTGTAGCGGCTCAGTTTTTCCCGGCTTGGTGCTGGGTGAACCGCCGTTGGAGTGCTGCGGTCAGAGCCTGCAGGTCTTGTCGCTCCGCCGGCGGCAGGTCCAGAATCGCCTCCAGTGCTGTGCCCTTCAGGGCGAGTGCCAGGTGTCCCGCTGTCTGGTCCGGCGTCCAGCCACCCAGCTGAGCTGCTAGCTCTAGCTGCGCTAGGTACAACTCTAGTGACGCTGTTCCGTTAAAACGCGGTAGCTTCAGCTGCATTGTCGGTTTGGCGAGCGGGCCGTCGCGATTTACCGACACCGGATTCTCCCGTCTGCCGCTGAAGCCGTCCGGTCGCCTGGACACTCGCACCGCGGGAATCTGCCACTCGGAGCTGGTCATAGCCCCGGCTCTCCTTGCCTTCTTGCGGATCAGCTGTTCCCCTATCGCCCTCAGCAGGGCTCGTTACATCCCACTTCCGGACACCAATGTAGCGAGCGCGGAGAATCAGGGAGGGAGACAGCGGCTTGCGGTTCCGAATCGCTCAAGCTGAGCTTCGTTTTAATAGCGCTGCCTTACCAGCTCTGAAAAGAGCCCTAAGACAATGTTCTTAGCCCTAAAACACTTTTTCACTAACAGTAACACCGGATCGCTTCAGATACCGCTTTATAAAGGAACTAGTCGGCTGTGAGTGGCGCACACACTTACAGATTCCTAGCCAATCACAGCCACACATAACACACAGTTACAAATGACAGTTACGTTTAAAACAAAACAGTTGACACAAGACGCGGCTAACAAGCTAACGACACAATTAGAACACACAGCACGCTATTTACATTTATGTACACATCGACCAGGTAGCGGCTCACTACCCGGTCCTAGCTGGCCAGTTGGTAATCTCAAGGCCGCCACAATACTTTCAATAATATTTTTCTTCGTCTTACCTCACATTCACATGTTGCTTAATTGTTTTAATTTATGTTTAAATACAGACTCACATTGTAAGAAGTCCTCTCTGGTCCTGGGCTCTAGAATACGGACGTCTTCCACTGTAGAGAGAGATCACAAGAAAGATGAGCTCCTAAAGATAACCTTCATA
This sequence comes from Ilyophis sp. 1 JC-2022, assembly GCA_022702515.1. Lineage (NCBI taxonomy): Eukaryota > Metazoa > Chordata > Actinopteri > Anguilliformes > Synaphobranchidae > Ilyophis > Ilyophis sp. 1 JC-2022. The sequence goes on from CM040395.1 coordinate 151,403,258, forward strand.
TCATAATTCCTGGAGAATTTTAAATCTATTTTAATAAATAAAGTGCATGTAAATGAAACTGCAGCTCATTCAGGAATAATGTAAATATTAAATATAAAGTTTGATTAATATCACATATCTTGATGAAGCTGAAGGTTCAGTAGTTTTTGGCAGTTGGAAATTTTCCTGGTTGCCATGGCGAGCAGAGAGAGGGCAGGTAGCAGTGGCCCTGTTTACACTCATATCCAATACACACTCCCACACACTTATTATGGGATGTTTTTTGTCAGTAGATGGCTGACAGGAGAAGACACACACTCAAGCGTTTACATTCAGATCCGATACCAGCGGAACCCAACCCAAACTACCTCCAGATGCGATTCATATCACAAATCTCACCCATATCCTAAATTCTTACTTTTAGACTAAAGTGATCAAATGTAACATATTGCATTTGTAAATAACTTGGATATATGTGGCAGAAAAAGACAAGTTTTCACAGGGCCAGAGATACGTGTCGTACAGTAGAGTCACCAACGTTTCTCCCAGTGATGTCACTGGAAGTTGCAGGATGACATATTTATGTAAAGAAGCATCAGACAGCCATGTGAAAGCATGAGGAAGACCTAAATGTGCTTTCATCTCAATCAAAGGGAATAATGAGAAGAGATTCCACTCCCCAGGAATGCTGCATCTCTCCGCCCATCTCACAAATCTCTGCTGCTGTTTTACAGCAGTGCAGACTGCTTTACTGCACAGGATCAGCTATAAGATGCAGAAACACTAAAACCTTTGTGCTGCTATTAACTGTTATAACAGGAGATAAAGTGACATTTAAAAGGTATATGCATTAGAAAAAACCTGAATATACATTATAGTAGGTTTCTTCAGATTACAAAGATTGCTCAACTTAAACAAGCCCCAGCTATGACCCCTGTTTTATTGACAAGTTATCATGCTTCACTTTTTGCCCCATTTAAATATTTTTAAACCCAGCGTGGGTCTGGTTCTGACTGGGTTGTCATCTGTAAACCTTTTATAAATTCTTACTTACCATGTCTGGTGTTGTACTGTGGCAGGTGGGTTCATTGAAATAAATCATTGGGAAAAAGTTGTTTCAGCAGTTCTAACCTGTTTGAGAGATTTTGACAAATTCCTTCTTGAAGACGTCCTCCAGTCGCTCTTTCAGTTCAGAGACAGATTTCCTCACAGCCTCAAAAGAGATTTGTGGACTGACAGTGATGCTGGGTAAGTCTCCAGGTCCAGGAGCTGCACAGAGAGACTGACAGCTCTACAGACAGATAGAATAGACAGACAGACAACAGTCTCAATACAGATTCCTGTGCAGATGCCAGGAGCAGATATTTGTAAATGAGGAACACACCTCAACATATATGTGCAATGAACATAGTGCAGACCGTCAGAGAGCCAGTGATGTTACCTGGAGGAAATGGATGTGATCCTCTGTGTGTGAAAGCTGCTCCATCTCAGCATCTCTCCTCCTCAGCTCAGCAATTTCCTGCTCCAGTCGCTCCAGAAGTCCTTCAGCCCGACTCACTTCAGCCTTCTCCTGATCTCTGATCAGCTCTTTCACCTTAGAGCGCCTTTTCTCAATGGAGCGGATCAACTCAATAAAGATTCTCTCGCTGTCCTCCGCTGCTGCCTGTGCCGAGCGCTGTTAGGAGACACAGAGAGAGGAGGGCTGTATGTGCAGAGCGCTGTTAGGAGACACAGAGAGAGGAGGGCTGTCTGTGCAGAGCGCTGTTAGGAGCACAGAGAGAGGAGGGCTGTATGTGACAAAGCCACGGGTCCACACTAGGCCATAGCCTAAAAAGGCAGTCGTGTGTTGGTTTTGTAAGACTGGAATTGAGATCCCAGGGCACCTGGAAACATACCATCGGGGGTGAAAGCTGGTAACGACTCTAGGACGTTATAAACCAGAACTTCGGTGCCGTAAAGTCTGCTGGGACCATCTGGCTTGAAGTTTATGACGTCAAAGGATGTCCCAGGATTTAATGATTCTGGAAATAACGCTTGAACTGTCGTAAAAACCAGCATACGAACAGTGTCACCATCTGACGTTATAAGGGCAGGCCAAATCTCTCTCCTTAACATATTTTCACACACAACATCACATGGCTTTAGAGTGCTTTTGTCCTCAAACAGCCTAAAAACATACAGATGTGATACACTGGAACTAGTCTGGGCACTGGAACATACATTATACATTCTTTTTCCAGAGAGATAATCATGTATTGTTGAGTTTTTGAGTGTTACATTAGCAAATACATCCAGTTAACGTACCTGAATTAACAGGGACAACTAGGGTGTAAATGTAATATTCTCAACAGGAATTCTGGGACCTTTGTGGCATTAATATTAATCACATCTGAAAAACTATGTAGAGATGGGGATTCTCATGGCAACACAAACTTAGACCTACTCATGTTTGATATCATTGTGATGGTCTCGGTGTGAGTGGTGCAATGGTCTACATGTCCTAAATGTTCACCATGGATGGAATGTATATTTCATAACACAGGCGTAAGCTGCCGTTGTGGAATTTTCCTCGCAGGAAACCTCTCTGTGTAACCTCCTAGAAGGGGGAACTAAAGTACCATTTAACTCTTTCTGGCAGTTTATGGTTTTATGACCGTCTGCAGCCAGATCAGACGCAGAATTTGAGCATTTAAGCAAAGGAAACAAAGCCATTGGGGAAGCTGTATTCAGACTTTCCCACACATCTAACCTCAGGTCATTGTGTGTAGCGATTGCCAGGTATAACAAAGTATTTTTCTTCTGTACTATATATTGAATTTTGGCTGTTTAATCTGTAACTGTGTATTGATGATTTAAGTAAATAACCTACCTGGTAATAAATTAGTGAAACTTGATTTGTGTGGTTTCTCTGAAAATTGACGTACTATCTCTGTTCACCGGTAATGGGTTGATTAATTTCCTCAGTCATGGTTACCCCCTTAGCTGGTCTAGGGAGGTTGACTATTTAAGCTTAATGTATCACGGAGTATTGCACCCGTAGAACTATGTCTTAAAGTAGATCACCTACGCCTGGCGGTTATACATGTTGAGAACGGCGGTCGTCAATATTTATTTTGTCGGTCCCTGAGTCTTAACCATAGTCTATACCTCACGAAGTGGCTTCTTCCGCAACTTCTGAGATAACCGCAAATATCTAGTCAGCTGTGAGTCGTGTACATACCCGGCCGGATGTAATGCGCGGTGGAACAGACAGATCCAGTTCAGAGAACCGTCTTAAAAGTATGAGAGTCCTTTAGCAAATCAAGTGGAAATTTTACATCCCAAATTCTAAATTATAATGGAGTCAGATAAACGAGAACAGAATCAGCATTGGTGGCTGATGATTTAAGGCAATGCACACAGGCTGTCTTTTGGATAAATCGGGGTCAGGGTAGACCAGACTTAAAGCGGAAGGTAATGTGGTACGATTACCTTTGATATGTGGTCCCTTATTAGCTGATCCCGTGAATCTAAAGAGCAGTCTCACCCGGTTGCAAGAACATTATTATTTCTTTATTAACTTTCATAACTTTTCCCTTTTCCCACAGCAACAGCGGAATAAATCACGCTTAAACCTTCGCTCCGAGCTATTCCCTCATTGGTCTAGCTGTGCGGAGATTTACAAATTTGGTGACCCCGACGTGATTTCAGTTGCTGTTTCCAAGTTTTACAATTTGGTGAACCCGACATGATTTCAGTTGCCGTTTCCAGATTTACAGTTTCTTCTCCTCTCCATATTCCCTTCCTCTCCACTAGCTCCCCTTTCTAAACGTTTTTCTTCTCTTTCCGACATATGATTCCCATTATCTTCTCATCTACGCCGTTGTAGCAGTCTAACCAGGCTACATTCATGCTTCCTCACTGAAGCATCCTCCGGTAGCCTCCTCGTTCCCCACTCCTCTCTCCTCCAAGGAACATTTAGCGGTTTGGAATGTCCTTAAAGATGGCGAACCTCGATGGATTTCCGGGTCAGGCGAGGACCGAGGAGACGAAGACGGATAAAATAAGCGATTGGAATGAACCACAGGGCTGTGTCCGAATCAGCACCCTTCCATACTATTAGGTAGGCTTGTTGAGTAGACAGGGTTAAAAAGTCGTAATGTAGGCAAAATATTCTCTAAATATAGTATACTTACTTCCGGGGATGACACACTTACTTCCGGGGTTTTGCTGAGTATATTCGGGAGCACACTTTTCAAGAAGTACACAAACATTTTGGTCGCATAAATATGACGTGCAGCTTTGTTTTTAAAAAATGAGGCACAGCTTCGCTGACGTTTTCCTTCAAATACAACAAAAACAACACGTGACATGGCCGCGCAAAGGTGGGACGCAAGGTTGCCAGATCTTGCAAGACTTTCCAGCCAAATGGCGACTCAAAACTAGCCAAAATATATTTTTCACTGAAACCAACGTATTTTAAATAGAAATCATCATATTTTCACATTTTTACCCGTGACTGCACTTTGAAAGTTGCCCAATTTAGCTGTAAAACCGTGGACATGGCAACACTGGTGGGACGTCTTACGACCTGCTTACGACACTTCTACAGTATGGATGGAAAATGGTATTGCTGATATTTTTCCCAGACTGTACGTAGTGTGCTACACAGTGCACATTGAACAGCACACTTCTGCGAGTGCATTGTACGTAGGAGACGGGGCGCAGTAGATAAGGCTCTGATTCGGACACAGTGCACTATACGCATTAGACAGGGCGCAGTAGATAGGGGTCTGATTCGGACACAGTGCACTGTACGCAGGAGACAGGGTGCATAGATCGGGCTCTGATTCGGACACAGTGCACTGTATGCAGGAGACAGGGCGCAGTAGATAGGGCTCTGATTCGGACACAGTGCACTGTACGCAGGAGACAGGGTGCATAGATCGGGCTCTGATTCGGACACAGTGCACTGTACGCAGGAGACAGGGCGCAGTAGATAGGGCTCTGATTCGGACACAGTGCACTGTACGCAGGAGACAGGGCGCAGTAGATAGGGCTCTGATTCGGACACAGTGCACTGTACGCAGGAGACAGGGCGCAGTAGATAGGGCTCTGATTCGGACACAGTGCACTGTACGCAGGAGACAGGATGCAGTAGATAGGGCTCTGATTCGGACACAGCCCAGACCACTGTACCAGGGAGGGAGTAGGCAGAATTGCAGGAGTTGGATGAGAAGGAAGGTGATAATTCAGCTTAGAGTGGAGCCAGCAATGTGGTCCAGTTATTGATTTCTTTGGTGTGTGTGTTTTTTTTGTTTTTTTAAAATAATATATATATATTAAAAAAAAAAATTTGTCTCTGTTTGGATCATTCTAAATATGGAGTGGTGGAACACACTGTATATAATTTTGCACTTTTCTAGGACCACAAAATTGGCCACAAAATTGGTCACTTTGTCATTCCGACTGTTTGTTTTTGCCGGACACACGCCAGCCCTCACCTGACCACACTCGTGTTGTGTGACACTGAACAATAGCCTTTCACTCAGCCTATTCCCCACAGTGTGGCTCAGTGGGATTGAGCCTCACAGGACTGGAAAGTGGCCCAACACTGGGCTGCTCACTGGCTGACTGGAGGAGAGCCCTGACTGAGCCCTGAAATGGCTCTTCCAGCAGCACACTGTCTTCTCCTCTGGTCAGTACCCACCTTGTGTGACTGTACAGCCTGTCTCAGATCCTGCAGCTCCTTCTCTCTCTCCTGGATTCTCTGCTGGAATTTACTCTGTGTGGCCCGATGCTGCTTCTGTGGACAGATATTTCTCACATGATATTACAATATTCAGACGTTCAACTACATAGCAGAAGTAGAAAACTGTATTATCCCTCAGGGGGAAATTGGTTTTGCAGCCAGATAAAGTCAATAATGCAAACAAAAACCCAGTACATACAATACTAAACTCTGAGACATTACTTTACATTAAGAGCTTTAAAAGTGGATCCAAAAGGTTATTAAACTCTGTCTACAGGGGGTGGGTTGAATCATATAAAATAATCTCCACTTTCTTAAGTGTCCTAATTTTGTACAGGGCAGTCATGCTGTTTTGTGGCTGTCCTATGATTTTGCTACAGAATTTAAGAATTCTTCCCAGTCTGTTCAGGTTGGCTGTACTTGTATTTCCAAACCAACACGTAAAACAGCAGGTTAAAACTCTTTAAATGAAGGATCTATAAAACATTGTAAGTATGGTACAGTCCACATTAATTAATCTCATCAGCTTCCTTTAGAAAAAGAGGAGCTGCTGCCCTTTCTTGTACATCAGGTTGATGCATCTGTTCCCAACACAGCTTGCTGTCCAACAAGCCCCAGATATTTATATTCTTCCACAACCTGAATGTGTTCACCTCTGATTACTTGTATTGGGCCTTGTATTGTATTGTTTAGGCCTTGTACTGGTACTTGGCTTTCCTTGCGTCCCTTTGTACCTGTCTTTGGGCCTCCTTTTTCAACTGTTTGCATTTTTTTGTCACCCATAGTTTGTCATTTTTATATATTTGAAAACACAGTAGGTGTGACGGAGTCCACAAAAAAATAAATATAGCTTGATACTACTATCCATATTCCAAATTAAACTAAATAGCACTTCTACACACTGACAGCAGGCCAGTGTGTAAAGTGTACTGGCCTTATAGGTAAAGCTTCTGTGTGAGTGAACTAGCTGCTCCAGCCGTGTGTTGATTCATATTCAGGGAGTGAATAGGGGGGTGAGGGGTGTGAACAGAGCTGTCACAAAGAGCGGACTTGGGTTCACTTCCTGCTCTTACTGCTTTTATTACTGTGGACTACAGAGCTGGATATCACTGTGTTGTCATCTGTTGTTCAGACCTCAAAGTAACTGCGTTGTTCAGTATTTTTTCAAACTTATCAAGCATTTCAAAACATAATCTATCAATAAATACATGAATAAAATTAAATAAAAATTGAGTCCAGGTGGGGGTATTGCACCAAGCAGGATTACTCAGTTAGCCAGATAACTTCTAATATAGCATGCAACAACTTCTCTGAACATTTGTTAATAAATAGTAATAATCAATACTTATGACTAATTGAAACCTAATATATTCAAGTTTAGTTTTACAAATTCAGATTCAAAACATTAAAAACTATAGCCAAATATTTTTCACAGGTGAGCTGACAATCCAGCTTCCTGGAATACCCCTGAGACCTAAACCTGTCCTAAACAAAACAATCCCATCTGGGCTTTTCACAAGGACAACATTGCAAGTTATAGTTTCAGTAGTTAACTACACAAAAAATGTCTTTTAATGTTAATATAAATTTAATTTAACTACTTGAATCACTATGGAAATATGAATGTAGTTGAACTACCAGCAAGCTACTGCAAAATGTAGTTAAACTACTAGTTTAATTACAATGTAGTTCACTATTCCCCAACACTGATTATATCCAATCAATATAAAAGAGACAGTTTGCAACGCATCCTGGATCAGCATTGGACTGGTCACCTGGCTACGGTTTTAAAATGTTAAACATAATACAAAATATAACATTGCCGTCTAAAGAGTGCCCTGACCCTCCCTCCTGTCTCTCTCTGCCAGTCATGTGACACGTAGTTAGGAGCTCAAACTGCAATCAGGCCTGAGAACAAAGGTCATTTTATACAGTTCGGTCTGTTAATGAGTGAATCAAAACTTTAAAAATTTAAGAAAGTGTCGTCAAATTGAAGTGATATTTTCGAAAAAATCACAAGGTATTCCTTTTTACATCAAACAGATTAAATCAAAATTAACTATTTGCGTAGAATGCCATTTTGAAATGTGTGATAGACTAGGATAAAGTTGTTGGACCACCTCAAAGCACTTTTAGTACATCCCAATAATTTTGAATCCCAGTGAGTTTACAAAAGAAAACTGAAAATTCAATAAAGAAGTAGGTAAAATGTGAATTATATGTTATTTTGTAAAATCTTATTCATTTTATCTCAGACTTACCTTATACTCTTCTGCAGCCTCCTGAATTGGTAGCAGTTTGTGGTTTTCATGTTTTCTTGAAGTTTGACAGACAAGACAGATGGGTATTTGATCCTCCAAACAGAAGAGTTTGAGTTTCTCACTGTGCAGACTGCAGAGCACTTCAGATCCTGCTTTAGCTCTCTGACTTCTCTCCTTTAAGAACGCCTCACAGGTATTCCTCAGAGACAGGTTAAGGGGAGGATAATCCATAGAAGATCTTCTCCTGCAAACTGGGCATTCTCGAGATCCCTTCTGTTCCCAGCACTGCTGCAGACAGGCCTTACAGAAGCTGTGACTGCATCTCAGGACAACAGGATCCCTGAAGATATCAGTGCACACAGGACAGGAGAGCTCCTCTTCCAGGAGAGAAGATCCAGACGCCATTCTGTCTGTCTGTTCTGAGCTCAGTAATGGCTTCTGCTAAATTTGTAGTTTAGCTTCACTTTTACTTACTGCTGTTACACAAACGTTGCAAGTCAAAGTACGAGTCTCAAATCACCGTGCCTCTCATTCTGTTTTCATGCTTCTCTTAAAGTGTCTAGAAAGTCTTAATTTCTAAAAATATGAATTCAAATGCCATTATAAAGTCTCAAATGTAACTAACGTGTCCACCTGTGAAACACTGTACTTCCCACTTCCTGTTAGACACGCCTAATTATCAGAGACAGCACTTCCTGCAGGGGGCAGCATTGTATCACTGAGGTTTGAGTGTGGCTGATCTACCAGCAGTTTTACACCAGTCCTGTTTTTCAGGTTCTGTCAGTTCTCTCATGTGTCCAAATGTAATTTCATTGCTCAGCTAATCTCAAACACACACTCTTACAAACATGATTCAAACACAGACCCAGAGCTGGACTCCACAATCCATCACACTTTATAATATCCTCACTTATCATAGTAATGGAGAGAGCTGTGCTTTAGAATAGCTCATCTACAGCACTGATGAAGGTAATGGAGAGAGCTGTGCTTTAGAATAGCTCATCTACAGCACTGATGAAGGTAATGGAGAGAGCTGTGCTTTAGAATAGCACATCTACAGCACTGATGAAGGTAATGGAGAGAGCTGTGCTTTAGAATAGCACATCTACAGCACTGATGAAGGTAATGGAGAGAGCTGTGCTTTAGAATAGCACATCTACAGCACTGATGAAGGTAATGGAGAGAGCTGTGCTTTAGAATAGCACATCTACAGCACTGATGAAGGTAATGGAGAGAGCTGTGCTTTAGAATAGCACATCTACAGCACTGATGAAGGTAATGGAGAGAGCTGTGCTTTAGAATAGCACATCTACAGCACTGATGAAGGTAATGGAGAGCTGTGCTTTAGAATAGCACATCTACAGCACTGATGAAGGTAATGGAGAGAGCTGTGCTTTAGAATAGCACATCTACAGCACTGATGAAGGTAATGGAGAGCTGTGCTTTAGAATAGCACATCTACAGCACTGATGAAGGTAATGGAGAGAGCTGTGCTTTAGAATAGCACATCTACAGCACTGATGAAGGTAATGGAGAGCTGTGCTTTAGAATAGCACATCTACAGCACTGATGAAGGTAATGGAGAGCTGTGCTTTAGAATAGCACATCTACAGCACTGATGAAGGTAATGGAGAGAGCTGTGCTTTAGAATAGCACATCTACAGCACTGATGAAGGTAATGGAGAGCTGTGCTTTAGAATAGCACATCTACAGCACTGATGAAGGTAATGGAGAGAGCTGTGCTTTAGAATAGCACATCTACAGCACTGATGAAGGTAATGGAGAGAGCTGTGCTTTAGAATAGCACATCTACAGCACTGATGAAGGTAATGGAGAGCTGTGCTTTAGAATAGCACATCTACAGCACTGATGAAGGTAATGGAGAGAGCTGTGCTTTAGAATAGCACATCTACAGCACTGATGAAGGTAATGGAGAGAGCTGTGCTTTAGAATAGCACATTTACAGCACTGATGAAGGTAATGGAGAGAGCTGTGCTTTAGAATAGCACATCTACAGCACTGATGAAGGTAATGGAGAGAGCTGTGCTTTAGAATAGCACATCTACAGCACTGATGAAGGTAATGGAGAGCTGTGCTTTAGAATAGCACATCTACAGCACTGATGAAGGTAATGGAGAGAGCTGTGCTTTAGAATAGCACATCTACAGCACTGATGACGGTAATGGAGAGAGCTGTGCTTTAGAATAGCACATCTACAGCACTGATGAAGGTAATGGAGAGAGCTGTGCTTTAGAATAGCACATCTACAGCACTGATGAAGGTAATGGAGAGCTGTGCTTTAGAATAGCACATCTACAGCACTGATGAAGGTAATGGAGAGAGCTGTGCTTTAGAATAGCACATCTACAGCACTGATGAAGGTAATGGAGAGAGCTGTGCTTTAGAATAGCACATCTACAGCACTGATGAAGGTAATGGAGAGAGCTGTGCTTTAGAATAGCACATCTACAGCACTGATGAAGGTAATGGAGAGAGCTGTGCTTTAGAATAGCACATCTACAGCACTGATGAAGGTAATGGAGAGAGCTGTGCTTTAGAATAGCACATCTACAGCACTGATGAAGGTAATGGAGAGAGCTGTGCTTTAGAATAGCACATCTACAGCACTGATGAAGGTAATGGAGAGAGCTGTGCTTTAGAATAGCACATCTACAGCACTGATGAAGGTAATGGAGAGAGCTGTGCTTTAGAATAGCACATCTACAGCACTGATGAAGGTAATGGAGAGAGCTGTGCTTTAGAATAGCACATCTACAGCACTGATGAAGGTAATGGAGAGAGCTGTGCTTTAGAATAGCTCATCTACAGCACTGATGAAGGTAATGGAGAGAGCTGTGCTTTAGAATAGCACATCTACAGCACTGATGAAGGTAATGGAGAGAGCTGTGCTTTAGAATAGCTCATCTACAGCACTGATGAAGGTAATGGAGAGAGCTGTGCTTTAGAATAGTACATCTACAGCACTGATGAAGGTAATGGAGAGAGCTGTGCTTTAGAATAGCACATCTACAGCACTGATTAAGGTAATGGAGAGAGCTGTGCTTTAGAATAGCACATATACAGCACTGATGAAAGTAATGGAGAGAGCTGTGCTTTAGAATAGCACATCTACAGCACTGATGAAGGTAATGGAGAGAGCTGTGCTTTAGAATAGCACATCTACAGCACTGATGAAGGTAATGGAGAGAGCTGTGCTTTAGAATAGCACATCTACAGCACTGATGAAGGTAATGGAGAGAGCTGTGCTTTAGAATAGCACATCTACAGCACTGATGAAGGTAATGGAGAGCTGTGCTTTAGAATAACACATCTACAGCACTGATGAAGGTAATGGAGAGAGCTGCGCTTTAGAATAGCACATCTACAGCACTGATGAAGGTAATGGAGAGCTGTGCTTTAGAATAGCACATCTACAGCACTGATGAAGGTAATGGAGAGAGCGGTGCTTTAGAATAGCACATCTACAGCACTGATGAAGGTAATGGAGAGAGCTGTGCTTTAGAATAGCACATCTACAGCACTGATGAAGGTAATGGAGAGAGCTGTGCTTTAGAATAGCACATCTACAGCACTGATGAAGGTAATGGAGAGAGCTGTGCTTTAGAATAGCACATCTACAGCACTGATGAAGGTAATGGAGAGAGCTGTGCTTTAGAATAGCACATCTACAGCACTGATGAAGGTAATGGAGAGAGCTGTGCTTTAGAATAGCACATCTACAGCACTGATGAAGGTAATGGAGAGAGCTGTGCTTTAGAATAGCACATCTACAGCACTGATGAAGGTAATGGAGAGCTGTGCTTTAGAATAGCACATCTACAGCACTGATGAAGGTAATGGAGAGAGCTGTGCTTTAGAATAGCACATCTACAGCACTGATGAAGGTAATGGAGAGCTGTGCTTTAGAATAGCACATCTACAGCACTGATGAAGGTAATGGAGAGAGCTGTGCTTTAGAATAGCACATCTACAGCACTGATGAAGGTAATGGAGAGCTGTGCTTTAGAATAGCACATCTACAGCACTGATGAAGGTAATGGAGAGAGCTGTGCTTTAGAATAGCACATCTACAGCACTGATGAAGGTAATGGAGAGAGCTGTGCTTTAGAATAGCACATCTACAGCACTGATGAAGGTAATGGAGAGAGCTGTGCTTTAGAATAGCACATCTACAGCACTGATGAAGGTAATGGAGAGAGCTGTGCTTTAGAATAGCACATCTACAGCACTGATGAAGGTAATGGAGAGAGCTGTGCTTTAGAATAGCACATCTACAGCACTGATGAAGGTAATGGAGAGAGCTGTGCTTTAGAATAGCACATCTACAGCACTGATGAAGGTAATGGAGAGAGCTGTGCTTTAGAATAGCACATCTACAGCACTGATGAAGGTAATGGAGAGAGCTGTGCTTTAGAATAGCACATCTACAGCACTGATGAAGGTAATGGAGAGCTGTGCTTTAGAATAGCACATCTACAGCACTGATGAAGGTAATGGAGAGAGCTGTGCTTTAGAATAGCTCATCTACAGCACTGATGAAGGTAATGGAGAGCTGTGCTTTAGAATAGCACATCTACAAGCTGTGCTTTAGAATAGCACATCTACAGCAATGATGAAGGTAATGGAGAGAGCTGTGCTTTAGAATAGCACATCTACAGCACTGATGAAGGTAATGGAGAGAGCTGTGCTTTAGAATAGCACATCTACAGCACTGATGAAGGTAATGGAGAGAGCTGTGCTTTAGAATAGCACATCTACAGCACTGATGAAGGTAATGGAGAGAGCTGTGCTTTAGAATAGCACATCTACAGCACTGATGAAGGTAATGGAGAGAGCTGTGCTTTAGAATAGCACATCTACAGCACTGATGAAGGTAATGGAGAGCTGTGCTTTAGAATAGCACATCTACAGCACTGATGAAGGTAATGGAGAGAGCTGTGCTTTAGAATAGCTCATCTACAGCACTGATGAAGGTAATGGAGAGAGCTGTGCTTTAGAATAGCACATCTACAGCACTGATGAAGGTAATGGAGAGAGCTGTGCTTTAGAATAGCACATCTACAGCACTGATGAAGGTAATGGAGAGAGCTGTGCTTTAGAATAGCACATCTACAGCACTGATGAAGGTAATGGAGAGAGCTGTGCTTTAGAATAGCACATCTACAGCACTGATGAAGGTAATGGAGAGAGCTGTGCTTTAGAATAGCACATCTACAGCACTGATGAAGGTAATGGAGAGAGCTGTGCTTTAGAATAGCACATCTACAGCACTGATGAAGGTAATGGAGAGAGCTGTGCTTTAGAATAGCACATCTACAGCACTGATGAAGGTAATGGAGAGAGCTGTGCTTTAGAATAGCACATCTACAGCACTGATGAAGGTAATGGAGAGCTGTGCTTTAGAATAGCACATCTACAGCACTGATGAAGGTAATGGAGAGAGCTGTGCTTTAGAATAGCACATCTACAGCACTGATGAAGGTAATGGAGAGAGCTGTGCTTTAGAATAGCACATCTACAGCACTGATGAAGGTAATGGAGAGAGCTGTGCTTTAGAATAGCACATCTACAGCACTGATGAAGGTAATGGAGAGAGCTGTGCTTTAGAATAGCACATCTACAGCACTGATGAAGGTAATGGAGAGAGCTGTGCTTTAGAATAGCACATCTACAGCACTGATGAAGGTAATGGAGAGAGCTGTGCTTTAGAATAGCACATCTACAGCACTGATGAAGGTAATGGAGAGAGCTGTGCTTTAGAATAGCACATCTACAGCACTGATGAAGGTAATGGAGAGCTGTGCTTTAGAATAGCACATCTACAGCACTGATGAAGGTAATGGAGAGAGCTGTGCTTTAGAATAGCACATCTACAGCACTGATGAAGGTAATGGAGAGAGCTGTGCTTTAGAATAGCACATCTACAGCACTGATGAAGGTAATGGAGAGAGCTGTGCTTTAGAATAGCACATCTACAGCACTGATGAAGGTAATGGAGAGAGCTGTGCTTTAGAATAGCACATCTACAGCACTGATGAAGGTAATGGAGAGAGCTGTGCTTTAGAATAGCACATCTACAGCACTGATGAAGGTAATGGAGAGCTGTGCTTTAGAATAGCACATCTACAGCACTGATGAAGGTAATGGAGAGAGCTGTGCTTTAGAATAGCACATCTACAGCACTGATGAAGGTAATGGAGAGAGCTGTGCTTTAGAATAGCACATCTACAGCACTGATGAAGGTAATGGAGAGAGCTGTGCTTTAGAATAGCACATCTACAGCACTGATGAAGGTAATGGAGAGAGCTGTGCTTTAGAATAGCACATCTACAGCACTGATGAAGGTAATGGAGAGAGCTGTGCTTTAGAATAGCACATCTACAGCACTGATGAAGGTAATGGAGAGAGCTGTGCTTTAGAATAGCACATCTACAGCACTGATGAAGGTAATGGAGAGAGCTGTGCTTTAGAATAGCACATCTACAGCACTGATGAAGGTAATGGAGAGAGCTGTGCTTTAGAATAGCACATCTACAGCACTGATGAAGGTAATGGAGAGAGCTGTGCTTTAGAATAGCACATCTACAGCACTGATGAAGGTAATGGAGAGAGCTGTGCTTTAGAATAGCACATCTACAGCACTGATGAAGGTAATGGAGAGAGCTGTGCTTTAGAATAGCACATCTACAGCACTGATGAAGGTAATGGAGAGAGCTGTGCTTTAGAATAGCACATCTACAGCACTGATGAAGGTAATGGAGAGAGCTGTGCTTTAGAATAGCACATCTACAGCACTGATGAAGGTAATGGAGAGCTGTGCTTTAGAATAGCACATCTACAGCACTGATGAAGGTAATGGAGAGAGCTGTGCTTTAGAATAGCACATCTACAGCACTGATGAAGGTAATGGAGAGAGCTGTGCTTTAGAATAGCACATCTACAGCACTGATGAAGGTAATGGAGAGAGCTGTGCTTTAGAATAGCACATCTACAGCACTGATGAAGGTAATGGAGAGAGCTGTGCTTTAGAATAGCACATCTACAGCACTGATGAAGGTAATGGAGAGAGCTGTGCTTTAGAATAGCACATCTACAGCACTGATGAAGGTAATGGAGAGAGCTGTGCTTTAGAATAGCACATCTACAGCACTGATGAAGGTAATGGAGAGAGCTGTGCTTTAGAATAGCACATCTACAGCACTGATGAAGGTAATGGAGAGAGCTGTGCTTTAGAATAGCACATCTACAGCACTGATGAAGGTAATGGAGAGAGCTGTGCTTTAGAATAGCACATCTACAGCACTGATGAAGGTAATGGAGAGAGCTGTGCTTTAGAATAGCACATCTACAGCACTGATGAAGGTAATGGAGAGAGCTGTGCTTTAGAATAGCACATCTACAGCACTGATGAAGGTAATGGAGAGAGCTGTGCTTTAGAATAGCACATCTACAGCACTGATGAAGGTAATGGAGAGAGCTGTGCTTTAGAATAGCACATCTACAGCACTGATGAAGGTAATGGAGAGCTGTGCTTTAGAATAGCACATCTACAGCACTGATGAAGGTAATGGAGAGAGCTGTGCTTTAGAATAGCACATCTACAGCACTGATGAAGGTAATGGAGAGCTGTGCTTTAGAATAGCACATCTACAGCACTGATGAAGGTAATGGAGAGAGCTGTGCTTTAGAATAGCACATCTACAGCACTGATGAAGGTAATGGAGAGAGCTGTGCTTTAGAATAGCACATCTACAGCACTGATGAAGGTAATGGAGAGCTGTGCTTTAGAATAGCACATCTACAGCACTGATGAAGGTAATGGAGAGCTGTGCTTTAGAATAGCACATCTACAGCACTGATGAAGGTAATGGAGAGAGCTGTGCTTTAGAATAGCACATCTACAGCACTGATGAAGGTAATGGAGAGAGCTGTGCTTTAGAATAGCACATCTACAGCACTGATGAAGGTAATGGAGAGCTGTGCTTTAGAATAGCACATCTACAGCACTGATGAAGGTAATGGAGAGAGCTGTGCTTTAGAATAGCACATCTACAGCACTGATGAAGGTAATGGAGAGAGCTGTGCTTTAGAATAGCACATCTACAGCACTGATGAAGGTAATGGAGAGAGCTGTGCTTTAGAATAGCACATCTACAGCACTGATGAAGGTAATGGAGAGAGCTGTGCTTTAGAATAGCACATCTACAGCACTGATGAAGGTAATGGAGAGAGCTGTGCTTTAGAATAGCACATCTACAGCACTGATGAAGGTAATGGAGAGCTGTGCTTTAGAATAGCACATCTACAGCACTGATGAAGGTAATGGAGAGAGCTGTGCTTTAGAATAGCACATCTACAGCACTGATGAAGGTAATGGAGAGCTGTGCTTTAGAATAGCACATCTACAGCACTGATGAAGGTAATGGAGAGAGCTGTGCTTTAGAATAGCACATCTACAGCACTGATGAAGGTAATGGAGAGAGCTGTGCTTTAGAATAGCACATCTACAGCACTGATGAAGGTAATGGAGAGAGCTGTGCTTTAGAATAGCACATCTACAGCACTGATGAAGGTAATGGAGAGAGCTGTGCTTTAGAATAGCACATCTACAGCACTGATGAAGGTAATGGAGAGAGCTGTGCTTTAGAATAGCACATCTACAGCACTGATGAAGGTAATGGAGAGAGCTGTGCTTTAGAATAGCACATCTACAGCACTGATGAAGGTAATGGAGAGAGCTGTGCTTTAGAATAGCACATCTACAGCACTGATGAAGGTAATGGAGAGAGCTGTGCTTTAGAATAGCACATCTACAGCACTGATGAAGGTAATGGAGAGCTGTGCTTTAGAATAGCACATCTACAGCACTGATGAAGGTAATGGAGAGAGCTGTGCTTTAGAATAGCACATCTACAGCACTGATGAAGGTAATGGAGAGAGCTGTGCTTTAGAATAGCACATCTACAGCACTGATGAAGGTAATGGAGAGAGCTGTGCTTTAGAATAGCACATCTACAGCACTGATGAAGGTAATGGAGAGAGCTGTGCTTTAGAATAGCACATCTACAGCACTGATGAAGGTAATGGAGAGAGCTGTGCTTTAGAATAGCACATCTACAGCACTGATGAAGGTAATGGAGAGCTGTGCTTTAGAATAGCACATCTACAGCACTGATGAAGGTAATGGAGAGCTGTGCTTTAGAATAGCACATCTACAGCACTGATGAAGGTAATGGAGAGAGCTGTGCTTTAGAATAGCACATCTACAGCACTGATGAAGGTAATGGAGAGAGCTGTGCTTTAGAATAGCACATCTACAGCACTGATGAAGGTAATGGAGAGAGCTGTGCTTTAGAATAGCACATCTACAGCACTGATGAAGGTAATGGAGAGAGCTGTGCTTTAGAATAGCACATCTACAGCACTGATGAAGGTAATGGAGAGCTGTGCTTTAGAATAGCACATCTACAGCACTGATGAAGGTAATGGAGAGAGCTGTGCTTTAGAATAGCACATCTACAGCACTGATGAAGGTAATGGAGAGAGCTGTGCTTTAGAATAGCACATCTACAGCACTGATGAAGGTAATGGAGAGAGCTGTGCTTTAGAATAGCACATCTACAGCACTGATGAAGGTAATGGAGAGAGCTGTGCTTTAGAATAGCACATCTACAGCACTGATGAAGGTAATGGAGAGAGCTGTGCTTTAGAATAGCACATCTACAGCACTGATGAAGGTAATGGAGAGAGCTGTGCTTTAGAATAGCACATCTACAGCACTGATGAAGGTAATGGAGAGAGCTGTGCTTTAGAATAGCACATCTACAGCACTGATGAAGGTAATGGAGAGAGCTGTGCTTTAGAATAGCACATCTACAGCACTGATGAAGGTAATGGAGAGAGCTGTGCTTTAGAATAGCACATCTACAGCACTGATGAAGGTAATGGAGAGAGCTGTGCTTTAGAATAGCACATCTACAGCACTGATGAAGGTAATGGAGAGAGCTGTGCTTTAGAATAGCACATCTACAGCACTGATGAAGGTAATGGAGAGAGCTGTGCTTTAGAATAGCACATCTACAGCACTGATGAAGGTAATGGAGAGAGCTGTGCTTTAGAATAGCACATCTACAGCACTGATGAAGGTAATGGAGAGAGCTGTGCTTTAGAATAGCACATCTACAGCACTGATGAAGGTAATGGAGAGAGCTGTGCTTTAGAATAGCACATCTACAGCACTGATGAAGGTAATGGAGAGAGCTGTGCTTTAGAATAGCACATCTACAGCACTGATGAAGGTAATGGAGAGAGCTGTGCTTTAGAATAGCACATCTACAGCACTGATGAAGGTAATGGAGAGAGCTGTGCTTTAGAATAGCACATCTACAGCACTGATGAAGGTAATGGAGAGAGCTGTGCTTTAGAATAGCACATCTACAGCACTGATGAAGGTAATGGAGAGAGCTGTGCTTTAGAATAGCACATCTACAGCACTGATGAAGGTAATGGAGAGAGCTGTGCTTTAGAATAGCACATCTACAGCACTGATGAAGGTAATGGAGAGAGCTGTGCTTTAGAATAGCACATCTACAGCACTGATGAAGGTAATGGAGAGAGCTGTGCTTTAGAATAGCACATCTACAGCACTGATGAAGGTAATGGAGAGAGCTGTGCTTTAGAATAGCACATCTACAGCACTGATGAAGGTAATGGAGAGAGCTGTGCTTTAGAATAGCACATCTACAGCACTGATGAAGGTAATGGAGAGAGCTGTGCTTTAGAATAGCACATCTACAGCACTGATGAAGGTAATGGAGAGAGCTGTGCTTTAGAATAGCACATCTACAGCACTGATGAAGGTAATGGAGAGCTGTGCTTTAGAATAGCACATCTACAGCACTGATGAAGGTAATGGAGAGCTGTGCTTTAGAATAGCACATCTACAGCACTGATGAAGGTAATGGAGAGAGCTGTGCTTTAGAATAGCACATCTACAGCACTGATGAAGGTAATGGAGAGCTGTGCTTTAGAATAGCACATCTACAGCACTGATGAAGGTAATGGAGAGAGCTGTGCTTTAGAATAGCACATCTACAGCACTGATGAAGGTAATGGAGAGAGCTGTGCTTTAGAATAGCACATCTACAGCACTGATGAAGGTAATGGAGAGAGCTGTGCTTTAGAATAGCACATCTACAGCACTGATGAAGGTAATGGAGAGAGCTGTGCTTTAGAATAGCACATCTACAGCACTGATGAAGGTAATGGAGAGAGCTGTGCTTTAGAATAGCACATCTACAGCACTGATGAAGGTAATGGAGAGAGCTGTGCTTTAGAATAGCACATCTACAGCACTGATGAAGGTAATGGAGAGAGCTGTGCTTTAGAATAGCACATCTACAGCACTGATGAAGGTAATGGAGAGAGCTGTGCTTTAGAATAGCACATCTACAGCACTGATGAAGGTAATGGAGAGAGCTGTGCTTTAGAATAGCACATCTACAGCACTGATGAAGGTAATGGAGAGCTGTGCTTTAGAATAGCACATCTACAGCACTGATGAAGGTAATGGAGAGCTGTGCTTTAGAATAGCACATCTACAGCACTGATGAAGGTAATGGAGAGAGCTGTGCTTTAGAATAGCACATCTACAGCACTGATGAAGGTAATGGAGAGCTGTGCTTTAGAATAGCACATCTACAGCACTGATGAAGGTAATGGAGAGAGCTGTGCTTTAGAATAGCACATCTACAGCACTGATGAAGGTAATGGAGAGCTGTGCTTTAGAATAGCACATCTACAGCACTGATGAAGGTAATGGAGAGAGCTGTGCTTTAGAATAGCACATCTACAGCACTGATGAAGGTAATGGAGAGAGCTGTGCTTTAGAATAGCACATCTACAGCACTGATGAAGGTAATGGAGAGAGCTGTGCTTTAGAATAGCACATCTACAGCACTGATGAAGGTAATGGAGAGCTGTGCTTTAGAATAGCACATCTACAGCACTGATGAAGGTAATGGAGAGAGCTGTGCTTTAGAATAGCACATCTACAGCACTGATGAAGGTAATGGAGAGAGCTGTGCTTTAGAATAGCACATCTACAGCACTGATGAAGGTAATGGAGAGAGCTGTGCTTTAGAATAGCACATCTACAGCACTGATGAAGGTAATGGAGAGAGCTGTGCTTTAGAATAGCACATCTACAGCACTGATGAAGGTAATGGAGAGAGCTGTGCTTTAGAATAGCACATCTACAGCACTGATGAAGGTAATGGAGAGCTGTGCTTTAGAATAGCACATCTACAGCACTGATGAAGGTAATGGAGAGAGCTGTGCTTTAGAATAGCACATCTACAGCACTGATGAAGGTAATGGAGAGAGCTGTGCTTTAGAATAGCACATCTACAGCACTGATGAAGGTAATGGAGAGAGCTGTGCTTTAGAATAGCACATCTACAGCACTGATGAAGGTAATGGAGAGCTGTGCTTTAGAATAGCACATCTACAGCACTGATGAAGGTAATGGAGAGAGCTGTGCTTTAGAATAGCACATCTACAGCACTGATGAAGGTAATGGAGAGAGCTGTGCTTTAGAATAGCACATCTACAGCACTGATGAAGGTAATGGAGAGAGCTGTGCTTTAGAATAGCACATCTACAGCACTGATGAAGGTAATGGAGAGAGCTGTGCTTTAGAATAGCACATCTACAGCACTGATGAAGGTAATGGAGAGAGCTGTGCTTTAGAATAGCACATCTACAGCACTGATGAAGGTAATGGAGAGAGCTGTGCTTTAGAATAGCACATCTACAGCACTGATGAAGGTAATGGAGAGAGCTGTGCTTTAGAATAGCACATCTACAGCACTGATGAAGGTAATGGAGAGAGCTGTGCTTTAGAATAGCACATCTACAGCACTGATGAAGGTAATGGAGAGAGCTGTGCTTTAGAATAGCACATCTACAGCACTGATGAAGGTAATGGAGAGAGCTGTGCTTTAGAATAGCACATCTACAGCACTGATGAAGGTAATGGAGAGAGCTGTGCTTTAGAATAGCACATCTACAGCACTGATGAAGGTAATGGAGAGAGCTGTGCTTTAGAATAGCACATCTACAGCACTGATGAAGGTAATGGAGAGCTGTGCTTTAGAATAGCACATCTACAGCACTGATGAAGGTAATGGAGAGAGCTGTGCTTTAGAATAGCACATCTACAGCACTGATGAAGGTAATGGAGAGAGCTGTGCTTTAGAATAGCACATCTACAGCACTGATGAAGGTAATGGAGAGAGCTGTGCTTTAGAATAGCACATCTACAGCACTGATGAAGGTAATGGAGAGCTGTGCTTTAGAATAGCACATCTACAGCACTGATGAAGGTAATGGAGAGAGCTGTGCTTTAGAATAGCACATCTACAGCACTGATGAAGGTAATGGAGAGCTGTGCTTTAGAATAGCACATCTACAGCACTGATGAAGGTAATGGAGAGCTGTGCTTTAGAATAGCACATCTACAGCACTGATGAAGGTAATGGAGAGAGCTGTGCTTTAGAATAGCACATCTACAGCACTGATGAAGGTAATGGAGAGAGCTGTGCTTTAGAATAGCACATCTACAGCACTGATGAAGGTAATGGAGAGAGCTGTGCTTTAGAATAGCACATCTACAGCACTGATGAAGGTAATGGAGAGAGCTGTGCTTTAGAATAGCACATCTACAGCACTGATGAAGGTAATGGAGAGAGCTGTGCTTTAGAATAGCACATCTACAGCACTGATGAAGGTAATGGAGAGAGCTGTGCTTTAGAATAGCACATCTACAGCACTGATGAAGGTAATGGAGAGAGCTGTGCTTTAGAATAGCACATCTACAGCACTGATGAAGGTAATGGAGAGAGCTGTGCTTTAGAATAGCACATCTACAGCACTGATGAAGGTAATGGAGAGAGCTGTGCTTTAGAATAGCACATCTACAGCACTGATGAAGGTAATGGAGAGAGCTGTGCTTTAGAATAGCACATCTACAGCACTGATGAAGGTAATGGAGAGAGCTGTGCTTTAGAATAGCACATCTACAGCACTGATGAAGGTAATGGAGAGCTGTGCTTTAGAATAGCACATCTACAGCACTGATGAAGGTAATGGAGAGAGCTGTGCTTTAGAATAGCACATCTACAGCACTGATGAAGGTAATGGAGAGAGCTGTGCTTTAGAATAGCACATCTACAGCACTGATGAAGGTAATGGAGAGAGCTGTGCTTTAGAATAGCACATCTACAGCACTGATGAAGGTAATGGAGAGAGCTGTGCTTTAGAATAGCACATCTACAGCACTGATGAAGGTAATGGAGAGAGCTGTGCTTTAGAATAGCACATCTACAGCACTGATGAAGGTAATGGAGAGCTGTGCTTTAGAATAGCACATCTACAGCACTGATGAAGGTAATGGAGAGAGCTGTGCTTTAGAATAGCACATCTACAGCACTGATGAAGGTAATGGAGAGAGCTGTGCTTTAGAATAGCACATCTACAGCACTGATGAAGGTAATGGAGAGCTGTGCTTTAGAATAGCACATCTACAGCACTGATGAAGGTAATGGAGAGAGCTGTGCTTTAGAATAGCACATCTACAGCACTGATGAAGGTAATGGAGAGCTGTGCTTTAGAATAGCACATCTACAGCACTGATGAAGGTAATGGAGAGAGCTGTGCTTTAGAATAGCACATCTACAGCACTGATGAAGGTAATGGAGAGAGCTGTGCTTTAGAATAGCACATCTACAGCACTGATGAAGGTAATGGAGAGAGCTGTGCTTTAGAATAGCACATCTACAGCACTGATGAAGGTAATGGAGAGAGCTGTGCTTTAGAATAGCACATCTACAGCACTGATGAAGGTAATGGAGAGAGCTGTGCTTTAGAATAGCACATCTACAGCACTGATGAAGGTAATGGAGAGAGCTGTGCTTTAGAATAGCACATCTACAGCACTGATGAAGGTAATGGAGAGAGCTGTGCTTTAGAATAGCACATCTACAGCACTGATGAAGGTAATGGAGAGAGCTGTGCTTTAGAATAGCACATCTACAGCACTGATGAAGGTAATGGAGAGAGCTGTGCTTTAGAATAGCACATCTACAGCACTGATGAAGGTAATGGAGAGAGCTGTGCTTTAGAATAGCACATCTACAGCACTGATGAAGGTAATGGAGAGAGCTGTGCTTTAGAATAGCACATCTACAGCACTGATGAAGGTAATGGAGAGCTGTGCTTTAGAATAGCACATCTACAGCACTGATGAAGGTAATGGAGAGAGCTGTGCTTTAGAATAGCACATCTACAGCACTGATGAAGGTAATGGAGAGAGCTGTGCTTTAGAATAGCACATCTACAGCACTGATGAAGGTAATGGAGAGAGCTGTGCTTTAGAATAGCACATCTACAGCACTGATGAAGGTAATGGAGAGAGCTGTGCTTTAGAATAGCACATCTACAGCACTGATGAAGGTAATGGAGAGAGCTGTGCTTTAGAATAGCACATCTACAGCACTGATGAAGGTAATGGAGAGCTGTGCTTTAGAATAGCACATCTACAGCACTGATGAAGGTAATGGAGAGAGCTGTGCTTTAGAATAGCACATCTACAGCACTGATGAAGGTAATGGAGAGAGCTGTGCTTTAGAATAGCACATCTACAGCACTGATGAAGGTAATGGAGAGAGCTGTGCTTTAGAATAGCACATCTACAGCACTGATGAAGGTAATGGAGAGAGCTGTGCTTTAGAATAGCACATCTACAGCACTGATGAAGGTAATGGAGAGCTGTGCTTTAGAATAGCACATCTACAGCACTGATGAAGGTAATGGAGAGCTGTGCTTTAGAATAGCACATCTACAGCACTGATGAAGGTAATGGAGAGAGCTGTGCTTTAGAATAGCACATCTACAGCACTGATGAAGGTAATGGAGAGAGCTGTGCTTTAGAATAGCACATCTACAGCACTGATGAAGGTAATGGAGAGAGCTGTGCTTTAGAATAGCACATCTACAGCACTGATGAAGGTAATGGAGAGCTGTGCTTTAGAATAGCACATCTACAGCACTGATGAAGGTAATGGAGAGAGCTGTGCTTTAGAATAGCACATCTACAGCACTGATGAAGGTAATGGAGAGAGCTGTGCTTTAGAATAGCACATCTACAGCACTGATGAAGGTAATGGAGAGAGCTGTGCTTTAGAATAGCACATCTACAGCACTGATGAAGGTAATGGAGAGAGCTGTGCTTTAGAATAGCACATCTACAGCACTGATGAAGGTAATGGAGAGAGCTGTGCTTTAGAATAGCACATCTACAGCACTGATGAAGGTAATGGAGAGAGCTGTGCTTTAGAATAGCACATCTACAGCACTGATGAAGGTAATGGAGAGAGCTGTGCTTTAGAATAGCACATCTACAGCACTGATGAAGGTAATGGAGAGAGCTGTGCTTTAGAATAGCACATCTACAGCACTGATGAAGGTAATGGAGAGAGCTGTGCTTTAGAATAGCACATCTACAGCACTGATGAAGGTAATGGAGAGAGCTGTGCTTTAGAATAGCACATCTACAGCACTGATGAAGGTAATGGAGAGAGCTGTGCTTTAGAATAGCACATCTACAGCACTGATGAAGGTAATGGAGAGAGCTGTGCTTTAGAATAGCACATCTACAGCACTGATGAAGGTAATGGAGAGCTGTGCTTTAGAATAGCACATCTACAGCACTGATGAAGGTAATGGAGAGAGCTGTGCTTTAGAATAGCACATCTACAGCACTGATGAAGGTAATGGAGAGAGCTGTGCTTTAGAATAGCACATCTACAGCACTGATGAAGGTAATGGAGAGAGCTGTGCTTTAGAATAGCACATCTACAGCACTGATGAAGGTAATGGAGAGAGCTGTGCTTTAGAATAGCACATCTACAGCACTGATGAAGGTAATGGAGAGAGCTGTGCTTTAGAATAGCACATCTACAGCACTGATGAAGGTAATGGAGAGAGCTGTGCTTTAGAATAGCACATCTACAGCACTGATGAAGGTAATGGAGAGAGCTGTGCTTTAGAATAGCACATCTACAGCACTGATGAAGGTAATGGAGAGAGCTGTGCTTTAGAATAGCACATCTACAGCACTGATGAAGGTAATGGAGAGAGCTGTGCTTTAGAATAGCACATCTACAGCACTGATGAAGGTAATGGAGAGAGCTGTGCTTTAGAATAGCACATCTACAGCACTGATGAAGGTAATGGAGAGCTGTGCTTTAGAATAGCACATCTACAGCACTGATGAAGGTAATGGAGAGAGCTGTGCTTTAGAATAGCACATCTACAGCACTGATGAAGGTAATGGAGAGAGCTGTGCTTTAGAATAGCACATCTACAGCACTGATGAAGGTAATGGAGAGAGCTGTGCTTTAGAATAGCACATCTACAGCACTGATGAAGGTAATGGAGAGAGCTGTGCTTTAGAATAGCACATCTACAGCACTGATGAAGGTAATGGAGAGAGCTGTGCTTTAGAATAGCACATCTACAGCACTGATGAAGGTAATGGAGAGCTGTGCTTTAGAATAGCACATCTACAGCACTGATGAAGGTAATGGAGAGAGCTGTGCTTTAGAATAGCACATCTACAGCACTGATGAAGGTAATGGAGAGAGCTGTGCTTTAGAATAGCACATCTACAGCACTGATGAAGGTAATGGAGAGAGCTGTGCTTTAGAATAGCACATCTACAGCACTGATGAAGGTAATGGAGAGAGCTGTGCTTTAGAATAGCACATCTACAGCACTGATGAAGGTAATGGAGAGAGCTGTGCTTTAGAATAGCACATCTACAGCACTGATGAAGGTAATGGAGAGAGCTGTGCTTTAGAATAGCACATCTACAGCACTGATGAAGGTAATGGAGAGAGCTGTGCTTTAGAATAGCACATCTACAGCACTGATGAAGGTAATGGAGAGAGCTGTGCTTTAGAATAGCACATCTACAGCACTGATGAAGGTAATGGAGAGAGCTGTGCTTTAGAATAGCACATCTACAGCACTGATGAAGGTAATGGAGAGCTGTGCTTTAGAATAGCACATCTACAGCACTGATGAAGGTAATGGAGAGAGCTGTGCTTTAGAATAGCACATCTACAGCACTGATGAAGGTAATGGAGAGAGCTGTGCTTTAGAATAGCACATCTACAGCACTGATGAAGGTAATGGAGAGAGCTGTGCTTTAGAATAGCACATCTACAGCACTGATGAAGGTAATGGAGAGAGCTGTGCTTTAGAATAGCACATCTACAGCACTGATGAAGGTAATGGAGAGAGCTGTGCTTTAGAATAGCACATCTACAGCACTGATGAAGGTAATGGAGAGAGCTGTGCTTTAGAATAGCACATCTACAGCACTGATGAAGGTAATGGAGAGAGCTGTGCTTTAGAATAGCACATCTACAGCACTGATGAAGGTAATGGAGAGAGCTGTGCTTTAGAATAGCACATCTACAGCACTGATGAAGGTAATGGAGAGCTGTGCTTTAGAATAGCACATCTACAGCACTGATGAAGGTAATGGAGAGAGCTGTGCTTTAGAATAGCACATCTACAGCACTGATGAAGGTAATGGAGAGAGCTGTGCTTTAGAATAGCACATCTACAGCACTGATGAAGGTAATGGAGAGAGCTGTGCTTTAGAATAGCACATCTACAGCACTGATGAAGGTAATGGAGAGAGCTGTGCTTTAGAATAGCACATCTACAGCACTGATGAAGGTAATGGAGAGAGCTGTGCTTTAGAATAGCACATCTACAGCACTGATGAAGGTAATGGAGAGCTGTGCTTTAGAATAGCACATCTACAGCACTGATGAAGGTAATGGAGAGAGCTGTGCTTTAGAATAGCACATCTACAGCACTGATGAAGGTAATGGAGAGAGCTGTGCTTTAGAATAGCACATCTACAGCACTGATGAAGGTAATGGAGAGAGCTGTGCTTTAGAATAGCACATCTACAGCACTGATGAAGGTAATGGAGAGAGCTGTGCTTTAGAATAGCACATCTACAGCACTGATGAAGGTAATGGAGAGAGCTGTGCTTTAGAATAGCACATCTACAGCACTGATGAAGGTAATGGAGAGAGCTGTGCTTTAGAATAGCACATCTACAGCACTGATGAAGGTAATGGAGAGAGCTGTGCTTTAGAATAGCACATCTACAGCACTGATGAAGGTAATGGAGAGCTGTGCTTTAGAATAGCACATCTACAGCACTGATGAAGGTAATGGAGAGAGCTGTGCTTTAGAATAGCACATCTACAGCACTGATGAAGGTAATGGAGAGAGCTGTGCTTTAGAATAGCACATCTACAGCACTGATGAAGGTAATGGAGAGAGCTGTGCTTTAGAATAGCACATCTACAGCACTGATGAAGGTAATGGAGAGAGCTGTGCTTTAGAATAGCACATCTACAGCACTGATGAAGGTAATGGAGAGAGCTGTGCTTTAGAATAGCACATCTACAGCACTGATGAAGGTAATGGAGAGCTGTGCTTTAGAATAGCACATCTACAGCACTGATGAAGGTAATGGAGAGAGCTGTGCTTTAGAATAGCACATCTACAGCACTGATGAAGGTAATGGAGAGAGCTGTGCTTTAGAATAGCACATCTACAGCACTGATGAAGGTAATGGAGAGCTGTGCTTTAGAATAGCACATCTACAGCACTGATGAAGGTAATGGAGAGAGCTGTGCTTTAGAATAGCACATCTACAGCACTGATGAAGGTAATGGAGAGAGCTGTGCTTTAGAATAGCACATCTACAGCACTGATGAAGGTAATGGAGAGCTGTGCTTTAGAATAGCACATCTACAGCACTGATGAAGGTAATGGAGAGAGCTGTGCTTTAGAATAGCACATCTACAGCACTGATGAAGGTAATGGAGAGAGCTGTGCTTTAGAATAGCACATCTACAGCACTGATGAAGGTAATGGAGAGCTGTGCTTTAGAATAGCACATCTACAGCACTGATGAAGGTAATGGAGAGAGCTGTGCTTTAGAATAGCACATCTACAGCACTGATGAAGGTAATGGAGAGCTGTGCTTTAGAATAGCACATCTACAGCACTGATGAAGGTAATGGAGAGAGCTGTGCTTTAGAATAGCACATCTACAGCACTGATGAAGGTAATGGAGAGAGCTGTGCTTTAGAATAGCACATCTACAGCACTGATGAAGGTAATGGAGAGAGCTGTGCTTTAGAATAGCACATCTACAGCACTGATGAAGGTAATGGAGAGAGCTGTGCTTTAGAATAGCACATCTACAGCACTGATGAAGGTAATGGAGAGAGCTGTGCTTTAGAATAGCACATCTACAGCACTGATGAAGGTAATGGAGAGCTGTGCTTTAGAATAGCACATCTACAGCACTGATGAAGGTAATGGAGAGAGCTGTGCTTTAGAATAGCACATCTACAGCACTGATGAAGGTAATGGAGAGAGCTGTGCTTTAGAATAGCACATCTACAGCACTGATGAAGGTAATGGAGAGCTGTGCTTTAGAATAGCACATCTACAGCACTGATGAAGGTAATGGAGAGAGCTGTGCTTTAGAATAGCACATCTACAGCACTGATGAAGGTAATGGAGAGAGCTGTGCTTTAGAATAGCACATCTACAGCACTGATGAAGGTAATGGAGAGAGCTGTGCTTTAGAATAGCACATCTACAGCACTGATGAAGGTAATGGAGAGAGCTGTGCTTTAGAATAGCACATCTACAGCACTGATGAAGGTAATGGAGAGAGCTGTGCTTTAGAATAGCACATCTACAGCACTGATGAAGGTAATGGAGAGCTGTGCTTTAGAATAGCACATCTACAGCACTGATGAAGGTAATGGAGAGCTGTGCTTTAGAATAGCACATCTACAGCACTGATGAAGGTAATGGAGAGAGCTGTGCTTTAGAATAGCACATCTACAGCACTGATGAAGGTAATGGAGAGAGCTGTGCTTTAGAATAGCACATCTACAGCACTGATGAAGGTAATGGAGAGAGCTGTGCTTTAGAATAGCACATCTACAGCACTGATGAAGGTAATGGAGAGAGCTGTGCTTTAGAATAGCACATCTACAGCACTGATGAAGGTAATGGAGAGCTGTGCTTTAGAATAGCACATCTACAGCACTGATGAAGGTAATGGAGAGAGCTGTGCTTTAGAATAGCACATCTACAGCACTGATGAAGGTAATGGAGAGAGCTGTGCTTTAGAATAGCACATCTACAGCACTGATGAAGGTAATGGAGAGAGCTGTGCTTTAGAATAGCACATCTACAGCACTGATGAAGGTAATGGAGAGAGCTGTGCTTTAGAATAGCACATCTACAGCACTGATGAAGGTAATGGAGAGAGCTGTGCTTTAGAATAGCACATCTACAGCACTGATGAAGGTAATGGAGAGCTGTGCTTTAGAATAGCACATCTACAGCACTGATGAAGGTAATGGAGAGAGCTGTGCTTTAGAATAGCACATCTACAGCACTGATGAAGGTAATGGAGAGAGCTGTGCTTTAGAATAGCACATCTACAGCACTGATGAAGGTAATGGAGAGAGCTGTGCTTTAGAATAGCACATCTACAGCACTGATGAAGGTAATGGAGAGCTGTGCTTTAGAATAGCACATCTACAGCACTGATGAAGGTAATGGAGAGAGCTGTGCTTTAGAATAGCACATCTACAGCACTGATGAAGGTAATGGAGAGCTGTGCTTTAGAATAGCACATCTACAGCACTGATGAAGGTAATGGAGAGAGCTGTGCTTTAGAATAGCACATCTACAGCACTGATGAAGGTAATGGAGAGAGCTGTGCTTTAGAATAGCACATCTACAGCACTGATGAAGGTAATGGAGAGAGCTGTGCTTTAGAATAGCACATCTACAGCACTGATGAAGGTAATGGAGAGAGCTGTGCTTTAGAATAGCACATCTACAGCACTGATGAAGGTAATGGAGAGCTGTGCTTTAGAATAGCACATCTACAGCACTGATGAAGGTAATGGAGAGAGCTGTGCTTTAGAATAGCACATCTACAGCACTGATGAAGGTAATGGAGAGAGCTGTGCTTTAGAATAGCACATCTACAGCACTGATGAAGGTAATGGAGAGAGCTGTGCTTTAGAATAGCACATCTACAGCACTGATGAAGGTAATGGAGAGCTGTGCTTTAGAATAGCACATCTACAGCACTGATGAAGGTAATGGAGAGCTGTGCTTTAGAATAGCACATCTACAGCACTGATGAAGGTAATGGAGAGAGCTGTGCTTTAGAATAGCACATCTACAGCACTGATGAAGGTAATGGAGAGAGCTGTGCTTTAGAATAGCACATCTACAGCACTGATGAAGGTAATGGAGAGCTGTGCTTTAGAATAGCACATCTACAGCACTGATGAAGGTAATGGAGAGAGCTGTGCTTTAGAATAGCACATCTACAGCACTGATGAAGGTAATGGAGAGAGCTGTGCTTTAGAATAGCACATCTACAGCACTGATGAAGGTAATGGAGAGCTGTGCTTTAGAATAGCACATCTACAGCACTGATGAAGGTAATGGAGAGAGCTGTGCTTTAGAATAGCACATCTACAGCACTGATGAAGGTAATGGAGAGAGCTGTGCTTTAGAATAGCACATCTACAGCACTGATGAAGGTAATGGAGAGCTGTGCTTTAGAATAGCACATCTACAGCACTGATGAAGGTAATGGAGAGCTGTGCTTTAGAATAGCACATCTACAGCACTGATGAAGGTAATGGAGAGAGCTGTGCTTTAGAATAGCACATCTACAGCACTGATGAAGGTAATGGAGAGAGCTGTGCTTTAGAATAGCACATCTACAGCACTGATGAAGGTAATGGAGAGAGCTGTGCTTTAGAATAGCACATCTACAGCACTGATGAAGGTAATGGAGAGAGCTGTGCTTTAGAATAGCACATCTACAGCACTGATGAAGGTAATGGAGAGCTGTGCTTTAGAATAGCACATCTACAGCACTGATGAAGGTAATGGAGAGAGCTGTGCTTTAGAATAGCACATCTACAGCACTGATGAAGGTAATGGAGAGCTGTGCTTTAGAATAGCACATCTACAGCACTGATGAAGGTAATGGAGAGAGCTGTGCTTTAGAATAGCACATCTACAGCACTGATGAAGGTAATGGAGAGAGCTGTGCTTTAGAATAGCACATCTACAGCACTGATGAAGGTAATGGAGAGAGCTGTGCTTTAGAATAGCACATCTACAGCACTGATGAAGGTAATGGAGAGAGCTGTGCTTTAGAATAGCACATCTACAGCACTGATGAAGGTAATGGAGAGAGCTGTGCTTTAGAATAGCACATCTACAGCACTGATGAAGGTAATGGAGAGAGCTGTGCTTTAGAATAGCACATCTACAGCACTGATGAAGGTAATGGAGAGCTGTGCTTTAGAATAGCACATCTACAGCACTGATGAAGGTAATGGAGAGAGCTGTGCTTTAGAATAGCACATCTACAGCACTGATGAAGGTAATGGAGAGAGCTGTGCTTTAGAATAGCACATCTACAGCACTGATGAAGGTAATGGAGAGCTGTGCTTTAGAATAGCACATCTACAGCACTGATGAAGGTAATGGAGAGAGCTGTGCTTTAGAATAGCACATCTACAGCACTGATGAAGGTAATGGAGAGCTGTGCTTTAGAATAGCACATCTACAGCACTGATGAAGGTAATGGAGAGAGCTGTGCTTTAGAATAGCACATCTACAGCACTGATGAAGGTAATGGAGAGAGCTGTGCTTTAGAATAGCACATCTACAGCACTGATGAAGGTAATGGAGAGAGCTGTGCTTTAGAATAGCACATCTACAGCACTGATGAAGGTAATGGAGAGAGCTGTGCTTTAGAATAGCACATCTACAGCACTGATGAAGGTAATGGAGAGCTGTGCTTTAGAATAGCACATCTACAGCACTGATGAAGGTAATGGAGAGAGCTGTGCTTTAGAATAGCACATCTACAGCACTGATGAAGGTAATGGAGAGCTGTGCTTTAGAATAGCACATCTACAGCACTGATGAAGGTAATGGAGAGAGCTGTGCTTTAGAATAGCACATCTACAGCACTGATGAAGGTAATGGAGAGCTGTGCTTTAGAATAGCACATCTACAGCACTGATGAAGGTAATGGAGAGAGCTGTGCTTTAGAATAGCACATCTACAGCACTGATGAAGGTAATGGAGAGAGCTGTGCTTTAGAATAGCACATCTACAGCACTGATGAAGGTAATGGAGAGAGCTGTGCTTTAGAATAGCACATCTACAGCACTGATGAAGGTAATGGAGAGAGCTGTGCTTTAGAATAGCACATCTACAGCACTGATGAAGGTAATGGAGAGCTGTGCTTTAGAATAGCACATCTACAGCACTGATGAAGGTAATGGAGAGAGCTGTGCTTTAGAATAGCACATCTACAGCACTGATGAAGGTAATGGAGAGAGCTGTGCTTTAGAATAGCACATCTACAGCACTGATGAAGGTAATGGAGAGAGCTGTGCTTTAGAATAGCACATCTACAGCACTGATGAAGGTAATGGAGAGAGCTGTGCTTTAGAATAGCACATCTACAGCACTGATGAAGGTAATGGAGAGAGCTGTGCTTTAGAATAGCACATCTACAGCACTGATGAAGGTAATGGAGAGAGCTGTGCTTTAGAATAGCACATCTACAGCACTGATGAAGGTAATGGAGAGCTGTGCTTTAGAATAGCACATCTACAGCACTGATGAAGGTAATGGAGAGAGCTGTGCTTTAGAATAGCACATCTACAGCACTGATGAAGGTAATGGAGAGAGCTGTGCTTTAGAATAGCACATCTACAGCACTGATGAAGGTAATGGAGAGAGCTGTGCTTTAGAATAGCACATCTACAGCACTGATGAAGGTAATGGAGAGAGCTGTGCTTTAGAATAGCACATCTACAGCACTGATGAAGGTAATGGAGAGAGCTGTGCTTTAGAATAGCACATCTACAGCACTGATGAAGGTAATGGAGAGCTGTGCTTTAGAATAGCACATCTACAGCACTGATGAAGGTAATGGAGAGAGCTGTGCTTTAGAATAGCACATCTACAGCACTGATGAAGGTAATGGAGAGAGCTGTGCTTTAGAATAGCACATCTACAGCACTGATGAAGGTAATGGAGAGAGCTGTGCTTTAGAATAGCACATCTACAGCACTGATGAAGGTAATGGAGAGAGCTGTGCTTTAGAATAGCACATCTACAGCACTGATGAAGGTAATGGAGAGCTGTGCTTTAGAATAGCACATCTACAGCACTGATGAAGGTAATGGAGAGAGCTGTGCTTTAGAATAGCACATCTACAGCACTGATGAAGGTAATGGAGAGAGCTGTGCTTTAGAATAGCACATCTACAGCACTGATGAAGGTAATGGAGAGAGCTGTGCTTTAGAATAGCACATCTACAGCACTGATGAAGGTAATGGAGAGCTGTGCTTTAGAATAGCACATCTACAGCACTGATGAAGGTAATGGAGAGAGCTGTGCTTTAGAATAGCACATCTACAGCACTGATGAAGGTAATGGAGAGAGCTGTGCTTTAGAATAGCACATCTACAGCACTGATGAAGGTAATGGAGAGAGCTGTGCTTTAGAATAGCACATCTACAGCACTGATGAAGGTAATGGAGAGAGCTGTGCTTTAGAATAGCACATCTACAGCACTGATGAAGGTAATGGAGAGAGCTGTGCTTTAGAATAGCACATCTACAGCACTGATGAAGGTAATGGAGAGAGCTGTGCTTTAGAATAGCACATCTACAGCACTGATGAAGGTAATGGAGAGCTGTGCTTTAGAATAGCACATCTACAGCACTGATGAAGGTAATGGAGAGCTGTGCTTTAGAATAGCACATCATCTATAGCACTGATGAAGGTAATGGAGAGAGCTGTGCTTTAGAATAGCACATCTACAGCACTGATGAAGGTAATGGAGAGAGCTGTGCTTTAGAATAGCACATCTACAGCACTGATGAAGGTAATGGAGAGAGCTGTGCTTTAGAATAGCACATCTACAGCACTGATGAAGGTAATGGAGAGCTGTGCTTTAGAATAGCACATCTACAGCACTGATGAAGGTAATGGAGAGAGCTGTGCTTTAGAATAGCACATCTACAGCACTGATGAAGGTAATGGAGAGAGCTGTGCTTTAGAATAGCACATCTACAGCACTGATGAAGGTAATGGAGAGAGCTGTGCTTTAGAATAGCACATCTACAGCACTGATGAAGGTAATGGAGAGCTGTGCTTTAGAATAGCACATCTACAGCACTGATGAAGGTAATGGAGAGAGCTGTGCTTTAGAATAGCACATCTACAGCACTGATGAAGGTAATGGAGAGAGCTGTGCTTTAGAATAGCACATCTACAGCACTGATGAAGGTAATGGAGAGAGCTGTGCTTTAGAATAGCACATCTACAGCACTGATGAAGGTAATGGAGAGCTGTGCTTTAGAATAGCACATCTACAGCACTGATGAAGGTAATGGAGAGAGCTGTGCTTTAGAATAGCACATCTACAGCACTGATGAAGGTAATGGAGAGAGCTGTGCTTTAGAATAGCACATCTACAGCACTGATGAAGGTAATGGAGAGCTGTGCTTTAGAATAGCACATCTACAGCACTGATGAAGGTAATGGAGAGAGCTGTGCTTTAGAATAGCACATCTACAGCACTGATGAAGGTAATGGAGAGAGCTGTGCTTTAGAATAGCACATCTACAGCACTGATGAAGGTAATGGAGAGAGCTGTGCTTTAGAATAGCACATCTACAGCACTGATGAAGGTAATGGAGAGAGCTGTGCTTTAGAATAGCACATCTACAGCACTGATGAAGGTAATGGAGAGCTGTGCTTTAGAATAGCACATCTACAGCACTGATGAAGGTAATGGAGAGAGCTGTGCTTTAGAATAGCACATCTACAGCACTGATGAAGGTAATGGAGAGCTGTGCTTTAGAATAGCACATCTACAGCACTGATGAAGGTAATGGAAAGCTGTGCTTTAGAATAGCACATATACAGCACTGATGAAGGTAATGGAGAGCTGTGCTTTAGAATAGCACATCTACAGCACTGATGAAGGTAATGGAGAGAGCTGTGCTTTAGAATAGCACATCTACAGCACTGATGAAGGTAATGGAGAGAGCTGTGCTTTAGAATAGCACATCTACAGCACTGTTGAAGGTAATGGAGAGAGCTGTGCTTTAGAATAGCACATCTACAGCACTGATGAAGGTAATGGAGAGCTGTGCTTTAGAATAGCACATCTACAGCACTGATGAAGGTAATGGAGAGCTGTGCTTTAGAATAGCACATCTACAGCACTGATGAAGGTAATGGAGAGCTGTGCTTTAGAATAGCACATCTACAGCACTGATGAAGGTAATGGAGAGAGCTGTGCTTTAGAATAGCACATCTACAGCACTGATGAAGGTAATGGAGAGAGCTGTGCTTTAGAATAGCACATCTACAGCACTGATGAAGGTAATGGAGAGCTGTGCTTTAGAATAGCACATCTACAGCACTGATGAAGGTAATGGAGAGCTGTGCTTTCGAATAGCACATCTACAGCACTGATGAAGGTAATGGAGAGCTGTGCTTTAGAATAGCACATCTACAGCACTGATGAAGGTAATGGAGAGCTGTGCTTTAGAATAACACATCTACAGCACTGATGAAGGTAATGGAGAGAGCTGTGCTTTAGAATCGCACATCTACAGCACTGATGAAGGTAATGGAGAGCTGTGCTTTAGAATAGCACATCTACAGCACTGATGAAGGTAATGGAGAGAGCTGTGCTTTAGAATAGCACATCTACAGCACTGATGAAGGTAATGGAGAGAGCTGTGCTTTAGAATAGCACATCTACAGCACTGATGAAGGTAATGGAGAGAGCTGTGCTTTAGAATAGCACATCTACAGCACTGATGAAGGTAATGGAGAGAGCTGTGCTTTAGAATAGCACATCTACAGCACTGATGAAGGTAATGGAGAGAGCTGTGCTTTAGAATAGCACATCTACAGCACTGATGAAGGTAATGGAGAGCTGTGCTTTAGAATAGCACATCTACAGCACTGATGAAGGTAATGGAGAGCTGTGCTTTAGAATAGCACATCTACAGCACTGATGAAGGTAATGGAGAGAGCTGTGCTTTAGAATAGCACATCTACAGCACTGATGAAGGTAATGGAGAGAGCTGTGCTTTAGAATAGCACATCTACAGCACTGATGAAGGTAATGGAGAGAGCTGTGCTTTAGAATAGCACATCTACAGCACTGATGAAGGTAATGGAGAGAGCTGTGCTTTAGAATAGCACATCTACAGCACTGATGAAGGTAATGGAGAGCTGTGCTTTAGAATAGCACATCTACAGCACTGATGAAGGTAATGGAGAGCTGTGCTTTAGAATAGCACATCTACAGCACTGATGAAGGTAATGGAGAGAGCTGTGCTTTAGAATAGCACATCTACAGCACTGATGAAGGTAATGGAGAGAGCTGTGCTTTAGAATAGCACATCTACAGCACTGATGAAGGTAATGGAGAGCTGTGCTTTAGAATAGCACATCTACAGCACTGATGAAGGTAATGGAGAGAGCTGTGCTTTAGAATAGCACATCTACAGCACTGATGAAGGTAATGGAGAGCTGTGCTTTAGAATAGCACATCTACAGCACTGATGAAGGTAATGGAGAGCTGTGCTTTAGAATAACACATCTACAGCACTGATGAAGGTAATAGAGAGAGCTGTGCTTTAGAATCGCACATCTACAGCACTGATGAAGGTAATGGAGAGCTGTGCTTTATAATAGCACATCTACAGCACTGATGAAGGTAATGGAGAGAGCTGTGCTTTAGAATAGCACATCTACAGCACTGATGAAGGTAATGGAGAGAGCTGTGCTTTAGAATAGCACATCTACAGCACTGATGAAGGTAATGGAGAGCTGTGCTTTAGAATAGCACATCTACAGCACTGATGAAGGTAATGGAGAGAGCTGTGCTTTAGAATAGCACATCTACAGCACTGATGAAGGTATTGGGGAGCTGTGCTTTAGAATAGCACATCTACAGCACTGATGAAGGTAATGGAGAGCTGTGCTTTAGAATAGCACATCTACAGCACTGATGAAGGTAATGGAGAGAGCTGTGCTTTAGAATAGCACATCTACAGCACTGATGAAGGTAATGGAGAGAGCTGTGCTTTAGAATAGCACATCTACAGCACTGATGAAGGTAATGGAGAGAGCTGTGCTTTAGAATAGCACATGTAACTTCATGTACCAACTATGACTGTTTTACACATGGAAGTTTAATAAAAAGAAGTTGACTTGACGCAAATTTCTCAATTGATCTCAGATCAGCTCCAGTGAGTTTTGAATGAACCCAAACCCAGCGTATAAGCAGGTGTATTTGTCTATGTCTGTGTTCATACTGCACTGGAGAGAGAGACTTACCTCATCACACACCTGGGAGACACACCGGTGACGGGTCAGGAAAAGAGCAGCACTCTGGAGTGATTCTTCTACTGGTGCATTTATTTACCTCAACTGATTAAACACAAACCAGCGTACTTACAATACCAGTATTTACCCAGCGTACTTACAATACCAGTATTTACCCAGCGTACTTACAATACCAGTATTTACCCAGCGTACTTACAATACCAGTATTTACCCAGCGTACTTACAATACCAGTATTTACCCAGTGTACTTACAATACCAGTATTTACCCAGCATACTTACAATACCAGTATTTACCCAGCGTACTTACAATACCAGTATTTACCCAGCGTACTTACAATACCAGTATTTACCCAGTGTACTTACAATACCAGTATTTACCCAGCGTACTTACAATACCAGTATTTACCCAGCGTACTTACAATACCAGTATTTACGAAATAATGACATCACCGGGTTATATCAAAGAATTTACGCATTTATGCGCTTTACAATGATGAGGGGAAACTCGCCTTAACCACTACCAATGTGTAGCACCACCTGGTTGATGCAACGGCAGCCATTTTGCACCAGAATGCTCACCACACAACAGCTGAGGTGGAGAGAACAATTTTTTGCCAATTAAACTGGGGGATGATTAGGTGGCAGGTTGAAAAAGCCAGGTTGGGAGTTTAGCCAGGACACAAGGGAAACCCCCACTCTTTGCGATATGTGTCAGGACCTCAGTTTAATGTCTCATCCGAAAGACGGCATCGGAATTAACTGAATTGAAAGTGTATTGAATCAAACCCTGTATCGACTTTCAATGAACCAATCTGCATACCCTCCCTAACAAATGTGCAGATAATAACATTGCAAACTGACAATTTGGAAGTAATGTTATGTTTCAATCATATCTGGTCAAAATCCTTGGGATTTGATCAGTAGGCTACATTCGAGTGAAATACAGACATCATTTATCCCATCCGGGGGGGATTCCTAAATCACATGGGGTCCCAAGGTAATACTCGTCCAGTGTGAATAGGGCATAAAATTCTGTTCATTTCACGATGCTTTTTGTGATTAATTGCCTGCTAATTTCAGCAACTTTTCCCCATTATTTAGCTTTTAGGTATTAAAAACATGACTATTGTCAGCAGTTTAACAATTAATTGCTAATTAATTAATGAAAATGACTAGTTTTGGTTGCGA
This sequence comes from Ilyophis sp. 1 JC-2022, assembly GCA_022702515.1. Classification (NCBI taxonomy): domain Eukaryota; kingdom Metazoa; phylum Chordata; class Actinopteri; order Anguilliformes; family Synaphobranchidae; genus Ilyophis; species Ilyophis sp. 1 JC-2022. The sequence goes on from CM040395.1 coordinate 151,442,064, forward strand.
AAAGTATGAATTGATAAAAACTTGGTGGGGAGTTGCTTGTTAAATGGACATCAAAAGACTCTTGATATCTTATGTTCTGGTACTCTTACAAGCAATACTATAATGTCACCGCATTTGAATGAATCTCTATGGGAATTGGGGGATGGGACTAGATTCAGCTGTAAATTATGCTGGAACAGTAAAATGGCTGTAAGTCAGCAAGGGTCTGAGGTATCAAACGAGCCTCAAACCATCACTCTGCTGCCAGATATGCAGTAGATATGGATGGATCACTTTTTTCAACTTTCCTATTGAACTCTATGGAAAAATAAGTCAGAAGAAACCCTTCAAGTTATCCATCCATATCTACTGTATTTCTGGCAGCAGAGTGATGGTTTAAGGTTTATATGTCAGACCCTTGATGACTTAACAGCCATTTAGCCAACCATGTGTTCCATACTGTTGCAGAGTAATTTACAGCTAAATCCACTCACCCCGCAATTCCCATAGAGATCCATTCAAATGCAGAGAGCTTATAGTATCACTTGTAACTGTACCTGCAAATAAGATATCGAGTCTTTTGATGTTGATTGGTCACAGACGTCAGGAAGTAACAGCATGCAAAGAATATATGACCAAATATGAAATATGATACTTTAAAAATGCGGTAAAGCAAAAGGTATGAATACTTATGTAAATGAGAAATTTCAGTTTTTGATTTTTAATAAATTTGCAAACATTTCTAAAAACATGTTTTCACTTTGTCATACTTTGTCATTATGGGCTATTGAGTGTAGATTGATGAAGAAATAAATTAATTGAATCCATTTAAGATGAGTCTGAAACATAAAATGTATATAGCGTGTAATCCCTGCCATCCATGCTGGTAACAGGAGGGATGTGCGCGGGAATCATTCACATCAGTAACCCAGCCACAACTGCTGAAAAAAGGCCAATCGCTCCACTTTTATTACCTAAACTCCATAATTTCTTCTTTTAGAAAAAATAAATGTAACTGATCAATGATATTGGTTACTGACATCCATCCACTATGTTTTCACTCCAACCCTAACAAAGCACACCTCATTCAACAGCTAGAGATCTACCATCCTGTAGGGTTTCACTCCAACCCTAACAAAGCACACCTCATTCAACAGCTAGAGATCTACCATCCTGTAGGGTTTCACTCCAACCCTAACAAAGCACACCTCATTCAACAGCTAGAGATCTACCATCCTGTAGGGTTTCACTCCAACCCTAACAAAGCACACCTCATTCAACAGCTAGAGATCTACCATCCTGTAGGGTTTCACTGCAACCCTAACAAAGCACACCTCATTCAACAGCTAGAGATCTACCATCCTGTAGGTTTTCACTCCAACCCTAACAAAGCACACCTCATTCAACAGCTAGAGATCTACCATCCTGTAGGGTTTCACTCCAGCCCTAACAAAGCACACCTCATTCAACAGCTAGAGATCTACCATCCTGTAGGGTTTCACTCCAACCCTAACAAAGCACACCTCACTCAACAGCTACAGATCTCAGTCTACTCATCAGGTGTGCCAATTAGCGTTTAAATAGAAACCTACAGGACGGTAGATCTCCGAAAACAGGGTTGGGCAGCCCTGCTCAAGAGTCTTATCATCAGATATTCTTCTCGTTAAATGGTTATTGATATTTCTGTCCCAAAGGGGGCAGTAGAGAGAAGTCATGAGGAGTTTAAAATAAGACACAGGTTCAGATATTGTAATTAGATCATTTTAATCACATTCCCCACCAGTCAAGAATCACTGCTTTACAGAAACTTTAAATTTCACAGGTTTTTTATTTCTTTCTTTTAAACTTTCCTTCAAACTCCAGTTAGTTACTCCCCTCTTGTCTCAAGGAAACAATACGCAATAAGAAAAGTGTATTTTACAAAAATGCAAACCAATTTTCACACAGTGAATTATTTTACAAAGAAAAAAATGTCATAAGAGCTACATCCACATTGGAGAAATATCATTCTAAACATTCCATAATGGAGTATAGTATAAAAACAAAGCCTTTTCTCTTGTTGCAGATAAACCTGTACCTTATTAAGCAATCTTTTACAAGACAACTTAGGGGAGCAATCACCCAAAGCAATTACATCTTCCCAAAGTTAGGAATAATAGTCACAAACATCATAAAGCAAATGAGGCCGCAAGAACATGCTGATGGATCGACTCGCTGGATTTGTTTTTTGTACGAGAGGGCGAGAAGAAGAGGCAAATTAACAAACCCGTTTCCACGGAAACCGAATTCTCGCATCTGTGTGAGACCTCACCTGTGGCTGTCAGAGGTGAAGGTACGGGGAGGAGGGGGGCTTTTATCGATCCATCAGTGACACTGTTCAGACACCTCCCAAACAACACCTCCCCACACGCTTACACTGGCTGCAGACAGACCCATATTCGCGTAAATGCACACATTTCACGCACTGTACTTCGCAAGCAAAACACCCGCGTTCGCCATTCAACGGAAACGACAGCGTGGGTTAGGGTTAGTGTTCGGAAAACGACGGCGTGGGTTAGGGTTAGGAAAACGACGGCGTGGATGTGCCTTTGGAATTTGGGGTGCGAGCGTAATATCCTAAATGTGCAGTGTCTGCAGAGATGTCTGTTCGGACCTCGTTATAAAAGCGGTATTTACAGGTGCGAGCGTGTCCGTCTGTTCCACACGCGTGACCTGCTAACTGCTACATGCTGCGGCACACGAGGGTCCGAGGTGTACAGCTCTCTGCAGTGCCCATTTCATTTGAGATCATTTAATATAAATGCTGACTCAGAGAGATTGGACATACAGGTGTATGGTTACAGTAACAATAGTACAGGTGTGTTTAAAGCAATTAATACACTGACGGGCCACGTGGAAAACTGCATGCGGTGGGTGGAACATTCCGGAGAAACTCGGCACCAGAAGCTTCCAATACATTTGCCAGTTCCAACGCCTCCCCCAACCTCTCTGTTACTGCATACATCTCAAATAAAAAAATCCACACAAATTCTGTTGTGTGCTTCTGAGAGAGGTTCAGTCACAGAGGTCAGTTTCAAAAACCTGACCACGAGGTGCCAAAGACTTTACACTAGAGGGCCACATTCATCACACAGGGGGGATGATGGGAAGTGGAGTCCAGAGCTTATAAAAAGGAAAAACATTCCCAGCTCTGGACTTAATTTCCCATCAGCATCTCTGCCAGTCAGTTTTTGTACAGAACCCCAGTGTTGCACCGGAGCAATTTAAAAAGTTTCCTGGCAGCATCAGCGGCCCTTTGGGAAGGAGCCTGGAGGGTGGAGTGCCCCTCTCCTGAGGGAAGAGCAGTAACCATGCCGATCAGTAACCATAGGGGGGAAGACGGAGAATGAAATTGAGTGGTGGAATAATTCTATGCAGATAGCGGTGCAGTGGGAATCTCTCGTACCATTCAGTGACGTGTCCCTGACTGGGCGGGGTTTGGTGATGAGGGTATGAGGCTCCGCCCTGGTGATGAGGGTATGAGGCTCCGCCCTGGTGCTGAGGGTATGAGGCTCCGCCCTGACTGGGCGGGGTTTGGTGCTGAGAGTATGAGGCTCCGCCCTGGTGCTGAGGGTATGAGGCTCCGCCCTGACTGGGTGGGGTTTGGTGCTGCTGGTATGAGGCTCCGCCCTGACTGGGTGGGGTTTGGTGCTGAGGGTATGAGGCTCCGCCCTGACTGGGCGGGGTTTGGTGCTGAGGGTATGAGGCTCCGCCCTGACTGGGTGGGGTTTGGTGCTGAGGGTATGAGGCTCCGCCCTGACTGGGTGGGGTTTGGTGCTGCGGGTATGAGGCTCCGCCCTGACTGGGCGGGGTTTGGTGCTGAGGGTATGAGGCTCCGCCCTGACTGGGCGGGGTTTGGTGCTGAGGGTATGAGGCCGCACTCCACCCCCCATGGTTAGCGTAGGCGTACTCTGCTGTGAGAGAGAGCAGTTGTCAGACATTTTCCCTGAAAACATGAAGGCAGGTTACACTGGATGCCACAGCCATGTATTTGATTCTGAGTGCTCCAGGTGTTGCTATAGTGATGCCTTTGCTGGTTCTGAGTGTTCAGGCTGTTGCTATAGCAATGTGTGTGGTGGTTCAGAGTGTTCAGGCTTTTGCCATAGTGATGTGTATGGTGGTTCAGTGTGTTCAGGCTGTTGCCATAGTGATGCGTTTGCTGGTTCTGTTTGTTCAGGCTGTTGCCATAGTGATGTGTATGGTGGTTCAGTGTGTTCAGGCTGTTGCCATAGTGATGTGTTTGCTGGTTCTGTGTGTTCAGGCTGTTGCCATAGCGATGAGTGTGGTGGTTGAGTGTTCAGGCTGTTGCCATAGCGATGTGTTGCTGTACCTGTCATGTGTTTGGTGCTGGCCGCCTGTGCACAGGGGGCGGCCTGCAGGGGTGCAGGGGTTTGGTAGCCGGTTTTGGAAGTGCGGGAGATGGCACCGAATCGTGACACTGTGGGGAGGGACCCGAACGGGATGATGTCATCCTTCGCCTCAGCCGACCTGCGGGAAGCGTTCAGGGCCGGCTCCCGGACACCTTTAGCGTCGGCACTCTGCACAGAGGGAGAGAGTGAGGGAGAGTGAGGGAGTTAAGTGTCCTAGAGAACAAGTCTCCCCCCCACAGTTTACTCAGAGAGAGTATGTGTCACTCATTACCGTCTCCATGGCTCCTGCTGCCATGACATCCTTCGGTTTGACATCCTTGGTGACCATGTAAGAGCCGATGGTGTCACATGACCAGGGGGAGTACTGGCCAGCGTAGTCCGGCTCACGGCACTTTCCAAAGGCCTTCATGTTCTCCTCCATGTACTGTAATCACACAAACAGACAGGATTATCAACATGTACTAGGGACAGACAAACAGACAGTATTATCCCCATGTGTTACTGACTGACAGACCGAGAGAAAGACAGACGGAAAGAGAGACAGACAGAAAGACAAACAGAAAGACAGACAGAAAGAGATAGACAGACTGACAGAAACGGAAAGACAGAGAGACGGACAGACAGAGAGAAAGACAGAGAGATGGACGGTCAGACAGACAGACGGACAGAGACAGACAGAGAGACGGATGGACAGACAGACAGAGACAGACAGAGAGACGGATGGACAGACAGAGACAGAGGGACGGACAGACGGACGGACAGACAGACAGACATGTAAGCACAGCTGGAGGCAGGCTGACCTGATTGGGGTAGTCCGTGGGGAAGGGGCGGGCCAGAGAGAGAGACAGGCTCACCTGATTGGGGTAGTCCGTGGGGAAGGGGCGGGGCAGAGAGAGAGACAGGCTCACCTGGTTGGGGTAGTCTGTGGGTAAGGGGCGGGGCAGCGTGGGAGACGGAGCGAAGGGCGGGGGGGAGATCACCTTCCTCTCCTCCAGCTGAGCCATGATCTCCTTCCTCCCTCTCACTACAGACAGTCGTGGCTACGCACTGTTTGCTCACATCCTCACTACAGACAGTCGTGGCTACGCTCCGTTTGCTCACATCCTCACTACAGACAGTCGTGGCTATGCTCCGTTTGCTCACATCCTCACTACAGACAGTCGTGGCTACGCTCCGTTTGCTCACATCCTCACTACAGACAGTCGTGGCTACGCTCCGTTTGCTCACATCCTCACGACAGACAGTCGTGGCTACGCTCCGTTTGCTCACATCCTCACTACAGACAGTCGTGGCTACGCTCCATTTGCTCACATCCTCACTACAGACAGTCGTGGCTACGCTCCGTTTGCTCACATCCTCACTACAGACAGCCGTGGCTACGTTCCGTTTGCTCACATCCTCACTACAGACAGTCGTGGCTATGCTCCGTTTGCTCACATCCTCACTACAGACAGTCGTGGCTACGCTCCGTTTGCTCACATCCTCACTACAGACAGTCGTGGCTACGCTCCGTTTGCTCACATCCTCACTACAGACAGTCGTGGCTACGCTCCGTTTGCTCACATCCTCACTACAGACAGTCGTGGCTACGCTCCGTTTGCTCACATCCTCACTACAGACAGTCGTGGCTACGCTCCGTTTGCTCACATCCTCACTACAGACAGTCGTGGCTACGCTCCGTTTGCTCACATCCTCACTACAGACAGTCGTGGCTACGTTCCGTTTGCTCACATCCTCACTACAGACAGTCGTGGCTACGTTCCGTTTGCTCACATCCTCACTACAGACAGTCGTGGCTACGCTCCGTTTGCTCACATCCTCACTACAGTCGTGGCTACGCTTTAGCATCGGAGAGCGCTGAACACGTGTTTAACACGCTCTTGGTCTTAATCACACCCACAGCATCGGAGAGCGCTGAACACGTGTTTAACACGCTCTTGGTCTTAATCACACCCACAGCATCGGAGAGCGCTGAACACGTGTTTAACACGCTCTTGGTCTTAATCACACCCACAGCATCGGAGAGCGCTGAACACGTGTTTAACACGCTCTTGGTCTTAATCACACCTACAGCATCGGAGAGCGCTGAACACGTGTTTAACACGCTCCAGATCAATGGCAGTCATGCAGCTCAAAAGGGGATTGTTCAAAATAACCATCATCCTTAATTCTGAGCCATGGGGTTTAGTCCATGGGTTGAACTGCAGTCCAGATGCCTCATTTATAAGATGGCCAAATGATCAAATTGTATTTTAAATAGTAGCTTACGCAGAACAACATGACTAAATAGTTATTTATAAAATCCCACAGGTAAAGTTTACACTAGCCGTGAGTTAATACCTGCGGGTTATGTGGGGGGCAATGCACGTTTAAGGGCTGCAGGTAAAACCCTTAAGTGGGCTGTGCATGAGCTTTAACAATAACATTGCATTGATAGTCCATGCTTGCTATCATCAACATTTTGAAATGCAAGCTTATTTAGAAGAAAGTGCCTGTTACTGGCCACATTCACAAGATGGGGTAATTGAAAAGCACGTTTGCATGGGTTTATATGGAAGTTAATTTGAGAATTATTATATACCATCACTCAATTGCACACTGTGAGACTCAATCAGACACTGTGACTCTCAATCAGACACTGTGACTCTCAATCAGACACTGTGACTCTCAATCAGACACTTTGACTCTCAATCAGACACTTTGACTCAATCAGACACTATGACTCAATCAGACACTATGACTCATAATCAGACACTGACTGTCATTCAAACTTTGCCTTCTTAGATGCTGGTAAGAGTTTCGGGGTCACTGATGCTGGTAAGAGTTTTGGGGTCACTGATGCTGGTAAGAGTTTTGGGGTCACTGATGTTGGTAAAAGTTTTGGGGTCACTGATGCTGGTAAAAGTTTTGAGGTCACTGATGTTGGTAAGAGTTTTGGGGTCACTGATGCTGGTAAAAGTTTTGGGGTCACTGATGCTGGTAAAGGTTTTGAGGTCACTGATGTTGGTAAAAGATTTGGGGTCACTGATGCTGGTAAAAGTTTTGGGGTCACTGATATTTATGAAAAATATTGTGAGCTTTAATATCAAAGTAATTTTTTTCTTAATGCTAGTATGTAACACACTCAGGAAGTGACTGTGCTGGTACTTTATCATGGATAAACTGAAACCCTGAAGCATTATGGGTAGGGGCCCATGTCCTATTCCTGGTTGGCACCAGGGATAGCACAGACATGTCATCATTTTTTGCATAGAAACCAGCATAAGAGCTCTCTACCAATCAGAGAGCACATTGGTAGCAACAATGGCAGCAGTAATTGGTGGATACGGTCTGGCTGTGCTGCCTAGATACCATCAGGGAAGTAAAGCCAGAACGTGTCACCGCCTGAGTGACTCTGTTTCTTATTATCAAAGTGCTCTGTGATTGGCTGAGCTCCTCTCTGGTTTCCATGCGAAAAGGGGACGGCCATTTCATTATCCCCCACTGGCAGTGAGCGGTTATTCAGCACCTCACTAATTTATCCCTCCTCCAGTTTTATCCCCTCAATGCTGTGTTAGGTACAGAGTACTCCAGTCATTAGACCAAATACCTATCTAAGGACTGCAGTCTGCTCTTACGGCTGAATTAAACATTTTACCACACTTTCCTAAGGGAGAGGGGAGGAGATGGGGTGTGGAGTGATAAACTCTCTCTCTCCCTCTCTCTTTCTCGGTCTCCCTCTCTCTCTATCTATCTCTCTTTTTCTCTCTCTCTCTCCCTCTGTCTTCAGCATTTGAAATCCTCTATGCTGATTGGATCATTTGATCATGTGTTAAGTGGTCTGTAGCGTACTATCCAGCGATGTCACATCTGGACAGAAAGTTTTCAAGTGCACACAGGAATCGGGCCTAAACAGACAATGTGAAGTTTGGAGATTACGATAAGACCTGTAAAACAGGATATCATTCGGACACATTACAGTCACGTTACACCTCAAAAAAGAGCAGCTACACACCACCAGATAGCTACTCCCTAGCTCCCATAGCTACTTGTAATGCCCTAAAATATTTGTTGTGGTTTACAGGTTAGACAGCGAGCTGAAATCTGTAGTACGGTGGGAACTGCCAATTAAATTTTTATCTTCCTGAGAATTAAAAAAAAAAAAAACTGGGATCTGGGATGACCAATCATCATCTGGGATGGTTTGCTCTCCCTGAAACGAAAAAGCTCACCCACACGATACAGGACATCCAGCAGTTCCTTACCAGCTTTACACAGGGTTAAACTCCAGCTCCGTATATTCTTTAACGCTGCAGTTCTGTGAAACTGAAACACTCCAATTTATTTCATGCATGCACTTAAAAGTTCATTAAGGATTGTTGCCAAGCACTTGTGGCCTTTCTGTACTGTAACACAGCACCAGAGACTCTCGTTGCTACCAACCAGAGCCTCCTGTAGTCGAGAGGCAGAGCCTCAGGAGCTGAGCCTATTGGAGCTCCCTTGCTGTAGTAGTGCTTTCCTGGGTGCGGCATTCAGGTGGTGTCCTAGAATCGGGTTAAAAATAAATAAATAAATAAATAAATAAACCCAAACAGTGCACGCTTGCGCTCTGAAACGTCTTAGGGCCCCGTCACACTATAGCGTATCGTACTAGCGTATGCCGGCGTATTAAAAATATCACTCATACGCTGATATACGCTGACATACGCTAGGGGTACGTTAGGCATAGGTTGTATACGTTTCAAGCACGGTCGCATACGCTGGCATACGGCGGCATACGGCGAGGCACCAAAAGTTTTTTAGCATGCTCAAAAATTTTGTGCGTGTTCGGATGTATTTATACGGTAAACATACGCTAGGCATACGCTGAATACGCTAGAATTAAGCTAGAGGTACGTTACTCATAGGTCGAGTACGCTGGTCATACGCTGACATACGCTGACATGAAGGTGTACCGTACAGCTAGCGTATTGATAGCGCATGAGTAACGTACTTCTAACGTATGTCTGACGTATCTGCAACGTATATAGACATCTTGGCGTATGCCTGACGATTGAAAGAAGCAGAGGAACCTCCTGAAGCACTGGGCCAACTCAGGTGCAGGTGCAGTTTCATGGCAAGACATGATGATTTAGAACAATTGTATAGTTTAAAGTCAAGTGTAAAATGCAGTTTATTATTCTATGGGTCAGGGGTACTTATAAATTACACATCATTTGATGTATTATAAAAGTATGAAAAACACCAGAAGTAAGTTTAAAAAACGTTTATTCATATGATCAACTGATCATTAATAATGCCACATGATATTAATGGTAATAATGGTACATAGTAGGGATGCAAATATTAAGGAATTTCCTTAATCGATAGTTGTTAACCTTAACAAAAAATCGTCGATTAATTGATAACATAAAAGCTAAATATAGCTTATGATAGACAGAATACAAAATGCATGTTATATTCCTCAATCAAAGATTTATTGTAACATTTGAGAAACATGCATTATTGTAGCATAACAAAAATAGAATATGAAGGCGTGTATAGGCTACTTTAACAGAAAAGAAATTGCGCTCCGTCTCATCTGTTGCAAGCGAAACCGTTGCTCCGCTAGGCACTTGCAGCATGAACATAATCGCTCTTGAAATTGAAAGGCGACAGTTAAACTAGTAGACCTAGCATAGAACAGTCAACTTAAAACATAGGCTATTATGTTTTGAATAGGCTCCTCATATGCATACTAGATAGACCTACTTATTTTTATTCAAGAACATTTAAGCATATCTACGTGGTCTGGAGTGAGTCGTGTGCGCAGCCTGTTTATTAGCTCTCGAAATCCCTCACCGTCAACGGTGCTTATTGCCATCATGTCCTTTTCAACCATGTTGCATACCCTCTGAGTAATAGCCTACAGTCATTAAAGAGTCAATACTTCTTTGCTGGTTGTGGTGGTGTGTTGCGCTACCCATCCTGAGAACCGAGAATGAGGAAAGGCCGACGGTTATATTGGCACTTTGTCACGTGATAGCGGTACGCTGGACATGCGCAGTTCATACGCTACTCATACGCTAGCCATACGTACATTACGCTAGCCATACGCTGGCGATACGATACTCATACGCTACTCATAGGTTCAATACGGTAAGTATCCGAAAAAATCTTTATTTTCAACGGCTTTTTGCGCGTATGAAAATTATTTAATGAATTTACATCCGCAACTCATACGCAATAGTGTGACAGGGCCCTTACAGGCGCATCACAAACGATGCTCTCCCCCTGTGAGGTTTGCGCTTGGGGAAACGGTCTAGCAGTCGCAGAATCCCGCCGCTATAATCTTCCTGTCAGAGGGACTGCGGCCAATCTGCGAGACGTGCCACTTTTCCGGGGACGCGATAAAGAAAACCCAACCTCCGCTGCCGCGTCTCATCAGTCACCGTCGCCGAGAAGGACCGTTCTCCCGCCCTCGCCGAACACAACGCCGCTGTCCTTAATGGAGGTTTTTTTAAGCGGGGAGATCAGGGCTATCCACAGTTCATTCCAGGTCTCCACCGTTCCTCTCGCGGGCAGAGCAACACGTGCTAACGCCGTGTAAACAAAATATAAATAAAGACACGCTTATTCAGTTTTATGAATTTGGCTTTTTATTTTATTCTTATTATTAGAGAAGTGTGATTCGCGAAATTAACGGATGAGGACCTTGATTCTCAGCGGGAATGTCTTGCTTCGTTGGTAGCCTTTTTGTTGTCGTGGTCGTTTGTTCCTCTCGCGGGCAGAACAAAACGTGCTAACGTGAAATAATAAACGAAATAATAAAAACACGCTTTCTCGGTTTTATGAATTTGCCTTTTTATTAATATTATTAGAGGTGTGGAGGACAGGGAAACCCTGGCGGGAATGTCTAGCTTTGTTCTTGCCGTTTTTGTTCGATGATATTTCGCTCTCTGACTCACCCCGGTCTACGAGCAGTCCCCAGCAGCGCTCCGATTAGCGTGTATGTAAACCCGACACGCGCAGCAGCGGGAGGAGAGCGATAAGCAGCGTAATTGGGCTGACAGAGTTGTTACCGGGGGGCGGAAACTCTGAGACAGGTGGCATGTAGCATAAAGACTCCCATGTCACCGTTTTTTTTATCACACCGTAACCGATGTTGACATGGCGACCATTACCGAACCAGATGCCGGGGCAATAAGACCCCAGGCATTCCCCACCATCCATCATAAATGTCATCACCCGTTCAGTAGATTTGCGCGCTGTGAATCCACATTGTCCTGTGTCTTTTTACATGATATCTTACGGTCCTTTTGGGCCTTTGCCCTGATCCACAAACATAAAGAGCATCGCTGTAATGCTGTGGCTCATTTAGCAGGTTTACTGTCTGGCAGGCAGCACATCTCTTCTGGCTTTAGTTCTTTTTCAACGGCATGAAGTCGTCAAAGTTGCCAAAGAGTCATATACCGGTACCTTTTAAAAATATATTTAGTTGTGTTATTTTTGTAATAAGCATTGCCCCTTGGGCCTGCGCCCCTTTCAGATGCTGTGTCTCTCTCTTTGGGGCTTTTTTATTGCCAGTCTGAAGGACGAGGTTGTGAATCTGTGAGGGCCTTTTCGCAAGCGCTGTTCGGCCTCCTCAGGCCAGCGGACCGCTGCTCTTAACTGCTCGTCCTTCCTTATTACAACATTAAACGAGCTCAGCCCTCAGATCATTCCTGTGGGACAAAACTGAGGTATTTAGACTTTAAATACCTATATGTGTGCGTGAGGGTTTTAAAATGTTACAGGCATCTAAAGTTTAAATACCTATATGTGTGTGGGAGGGTTTTAAAATGTTACAGGCATCTAAAGTTTAAATACCTATATGTGTGCGTGAGGGTTTTAAAATGTTACAGGCATCTAAAGTTTAAATACCTATATGTGTGTGGGAGGGTTTTAAAATGTTACAGGCATCTAAAGTTTAAATACCTATATGTGTGCTTGAGGGTTTTAAAATGTTACAGGCATCTAAAGTTTAAATTGAAATGTTTAAAACATGTATGCAGAAGGGATTTAAAATGTTACAGGCATCTTACATGTTACTCGTACATCCTGAGTCCTGACTATCATGGCATATTCAACGTTCATCAGTATTATGTGCTCATAAGAACTTATGCTCTGTCTGACCTGTTGTAGTTGCTTCAATAACCTTTGTTATGCACTTATTGTGGTCTGGTTAGTGTTGGGTCTGGTTAGTGTTGGGTCTGGTTAGTGTTGGGTCTGGTTAATGTTGGGTCTGGTTAGTGTTGGGTCTGGTTAGTGCTGGGACTGGTTAGCATTGGGACGATAATGAAATCTTGTGTCACAATAATTGTTTGAAAAAGAGTACGTCGTATCAAGAGTACGTTCTTTTAAATCACATGCAATCAGCGCTAATCCGGCTCACCAGGTTCATGCCCGGGCGCTTAATCAAACCCCCTCATTGCACACCCGGGAGGATTGTACTGAGATCCACTGGGCTTTGAGGTCAGACTCGTACATCCTGACTCTAATTACATTATGGCGTACTAATGTTTTTTTGGGTGTCAAATTTGCATAATCAACAGCGACCGTCCAATCATCTGTGAAGGCCAAGAGGATCAGATGTTTCGCTCAGGGTTAAATGCAAATTTCATAAACCGGGGAATTCCATTTTCCGTCTCAATGAATCAGACGCATTTGTAATCATCGCTGCTGCAGAATATTGATGCTGCATTTTGAACCTTCAAATAAAAGGTGTTTGACGTCAGAAGAACAATCTCTTCAAATCAAAGGTGTTTGACGTCAGAAGAACACTCTCTTCAAATCAAAGGCGTTTGACGTCAGAAGAACGATCTCTTCAAATCAAAGGCGTTTGACGTCAGAAGAACGATCTCTTCAAATCAAAGGTGTTTGACGTCAGAAGAACGATCTCTTCAAATCAAATAATGATGTTATTAACAACCAATTGACTGTTAGCTCAGAGATGGCCACGCCCACTGACTACTGCTGATTATGTCACTGGATGAAATTGTACGAAATTGTAATCAGTACAAAAGCACAGAGCCAAACAACAATCATGACAAAAAATCTATGAGCTGAGAAATACATTTTTCGTTATGACATAACATCAATAAAATAAAATAAACCATACAAAATAAAATGGAAGGGTTCAGATAAAGTCAAAATCTGCAAGTAATTTATCAGGAGTCAGGGCATATTTATTTTCTATCTTTATTTATTATTGTAAAACTTGTCAGCAAGGGGAACGTTTTTTTTTTGGATAAATGTATGTATGTGATACAGTTAGATTAACCAGGAAATCTATCTTTTTATCCTCCATGAATATCCCAAATTGAATGCTGGGGTGAAATAGTTCTGACCTCAGCGAGTTACAGTGGTCGAGCTCTGACCTCAGCGAGTTACAGTGGTCGAGCTCTGACCTCAGCGAGTTACAGTGGTCGAGCTCTGACCTCAGCTAGTTACAGTGGTCGAGCTCTGACCTCAGCGAGTTACAGTGGTTGAGCTCTGACCTCAGCTAGTTACAGTGGTCGAGCTCTGACCTCAGCGAGTTACAGTGGTCGAGCTCTGACCTCAGCGAGTTACAGTGGTCGAGCTCTGACCTCGGCGAGTTACAATGGTCGAGCTCTGACCTCGGCGAGTTACAGTGGTCCAGCTCTGACCTCGGCGAGTTACAGTGGTCCAGCTCTGACCTCGGCGAGTTACAGTGGTCGAGCTCTGACCTCGGCGAGTTACAATGGTCAAGCTCTGACCTCGGCGAGTTACAGTGGTCGAGCTCTGACCTCAGCGAGTTACAGTGGTCGAGCTCTGACCTCGGCGAGTTACAGTGGTCGAGCTCTGACCTCAGCGAGTTACAGTGGTCGAGCCTCAGCGAGTTACAGTGGTCGAGCTCTGACCTCAGCGAGTTACAGTGGTCGAGCTCTGACCTCGGCGAGTTACAGTGGTCGAGCTCTGACCTCGGCGAGTTACAGTGGTCGAGCTCTGACCTCGGCGAGTTACAGTGGTCGAGCTCTGACCTCAGCGAGTTACAGTGGTCGAGCTCTGACCTCGGCGAGTTACAGTGGTCGAGCTCTGACCTCAGCGAGTTACAGTGGTCGAGCCTCAGCGAGTTACAGTGGTCGAGCTCTGACCTCAGCGAGTTACAGTGGTCGAGCTCTGACCTCGGCGAGTTACAGTGGTCGAGCTCTGACCTCGGCGAGTTACAGTGGTCGAGCTCTGACCTCGGCGAGTTACAATGGTCGAGCTCTGACCTCGGCGAGTTACAGTGGTCGAGCTCTGACCTCGGCGAGTTACAGTGGTCGAGCTCTGACCTCAGCGAGTTACAGTGGTCGAGCTCTGACCTCAGCGAGTTACAGTGGTCGAGCCTCAGCTAGTTACATTGGTCGAGCTCTGACCTCAGCGAGTTACAGTGGTCGAGCTCTGACCTCAGCGAGTTACAGTGGTCGAGATCTGACCTCAGCGAGTTACAGTGGTCGAGCCTCAGCGAGTTACAGTGGTCGAGCTCTGACCTCAGCGAGTTACAGTGGTCGAGCCTCAGCGAGTTACAGTGGTCGAGCCTCAGCGAGTTACAGTGGTCGAGCTCTGACCTCAGCGAGTTACAGTGGTCGAGCTCTGACCTCAGCGAGTTACAGTGGTCGAGCTCTGACCTCGGCGAGTTACAGTGGTCGAGCTCTGACCTCGGCGAGTTACAGTGGTCGAGCTCTGACCTCGGCGAGTTACAGTGGTCGAGCTCTGACCTCAGCGAGTTACAGTGGTCGAGCTCTGACCTCAGCGAGTTACAGGTCGAGCTCTGACCTCAGCGAGTTACAGGTCGAGCTTGGATAAAATGGATACCCACAGACGTATAACCTATGCACAGTGTGCCGTGTGGTTATCATTACATAGAGCAAGTTTACCTTTCTCGGAATTCCGAGTTGGAGAGCCATTTCATTGGGTAACCTGGAAGCGCACAGAAAGCCAGCTCTGCACTGGACCTAATGCTGCGTTCCAGACTCAAAAACTTGGAATTTCTAACCTCCTACTAGGAAAAGTGCAATGGAATGCCACTTCATGTCGGAGTTCCAACGAGAAAATTTGTGCGGAAATCAACAAACCCCGACTTCACCAAGAGGCGTCATATGGCGTCACACGGTAATTCGGCTGCTGCCGCCACGCCCCAAGTAGCCGAGACAGAAGCAATGGGAATCATCTTCATCTGGGAGCTGCCATGGCTGAGGGAAAGATAGAGGTCAGTAACGCCTCTCCTGCATGCTGAGAGAGAGACTGTCCATGCCAGAGACATTATCCATTATCATACGGAGAGAGAGACTGTCCATGCCAGAGACATTATCCATTATCATACGGAGAGAGAGACTGTCCATGCCAGAGACATTATCCATTATCATACGGAGAGAGAGACTGTCCATGCCAGAGACATTATCCATTATCATACGGAGAGAAAGCCACAATTAAATTATCTGGACCTGAAGTTTGATTTACCTCCTATAATAGCAGGTAAATGCAAATCCAATAGTTTGGTAGCCTTTCCTACAAACATTTTGGCATGACATATGCCCTACCTCCCTCCCTCCCACGCACGCACGCACGCACGCACGCACGCACGCACGCACGCACGCACGCACGCACGCACGCATTTCTCAGAGGAATGATCATAGATAGTTATTTCACAAAAAAAAGCAAATTAACTACTTTGAATTAACCGGTCACAGCCCCATCTGTGTAATTTTAATAAGACCCTTTTTTGTAAAGAGTATTTCGAAAAGTGCATGGTAAAAGAGTTAAAAATTACCCCCCATGGTTCAGCAGCTTATGCAACAGCCACACCTTTTTTATTTGTTTCAATAAGGGCTGATTAGAACAGTGACTGTCAGTGTTTCCACAGGGACCACCTCGCTTTCATATTTACCGCCTTTATTGTGATACCAGAAATATTACATTTTCCATGAAAGGAAGTTAATTTGTACTACAACACAATTATCACACTGTACAACACAATTATCACACTAAACAACACAATTATCACACTAAACACAATTATCTCACTGAACAATACAATTATCACACTAAACAACACAATTATCACACTAAACAACACAATTATCACACTAAACAACACAATTATCACACCAAACAACACAATTATCACACTAAACAACACAATTATCACACTAAACACAATTATCACACTAAACAACACAATTATCACACTAAAGATCTTGAAACACAAAATAACAAAGATGACTCATAAAATGAATCGCAGTAAAGCGGTCGCTCGAGGGCAGAGCCCACTCATTCATCAATCACGGGCGTGGCTCGTAGACACGAGCAGAAAAGTAAGAGAACAGAGTCTCCTAACAGAAATACACGAGCATAAGCTCGCAAAGGAAAAAACAAAGAATCACCTTCGGAACGTTGACTATAACACCCGATAAGAGGTAAAAAATAAATTAAATTAAAATAAACCTCTCACTCTCACTATAGCAGAAAGTAGAAGAGAGTGAGAAACAAAAATAGCAAAAGGGACTAATCCCTAAAGAGCTTCAAGGGCAGCTAAAGCCAATCTAGTAATGAAAATATAAAGCAGCTATATTCTAACCAACCCTGACTACAGGAAGGCACAAAATGACAAAGAAGCCCCAGGAAGCGGAAGTGAAGAGCTTAAATACCTAGCAGGTAATCGGACAGGTGAATAATAAGCGGGGAGAAGCAAAACCCAGAACTGACTGCTTACCGGAGAGAGAGGACGAGAATTGTAGCGAAACAGGAAAAAATAGCCACGGACCATGACAATTCTGTTATTTCATCAATCACTGATCCCGTTATTTAATCAATCACTGATTCTATTATTTCATCAATCACTGATCCCGTTATTTCATCAATCACTGATCCCGTTATTTCATCAATCACTGATCCCGTTATTTCATCAATCACTGATCCCGTTATTTCATCAATCACTGATCCCGTTATTTCATCAATCACTCTTGTAGCGGCAACGATGTGGAAGCGATTGTTTGGACCTCACATCCAGTGAACAGGTAAAAACAAACCATCGTCCAGCACAAATGTGATGTTCTTAACCCGGAAAGTGTTTAATTTCTCTGAAATCATATTCAACCACAATAATAACATTTAAAACACATTTGGTCTATTTTCTCTCAAACAAAGATTCCGTTTTGTAAACCAGGTCCTTACGCAAGCAAACGAGTTTCAAGGTTCTGGCAGAACAAAAGCATTGTGAACTCCGGTTGAAGAAAAATGTAGGCCTTACCTGGGCTCTGTTGGGATACTTTGAAAATCTTTCCTTCCTTCCCGACTCCCTTCCTTCCTTCTTTCCTCCCAGAAGGGACCAACTGGCTGCCATGACAGGGACTCCTTCGTTGAAGTATCCAAACATACAATTGAATGGATCTCTATCGGAATTGGGGGGCGGGACTAGATTAAGTTTAAAATTACACAGGAATAGTATAGAACACGTGGTTGGCGAAATGTTTGTCATCAAGAGTCTGAGGTATCAAAAAAGCCTTAAACCATAACTCTGCTGCCAGATATGCAGTAGATATGAACGGATCACTTTAAGGGTTGTTTCTTCTGATTAATTTTTCTATAGAGTTCAATAGGAAAATAGGTCAGGAGAAACAACCCTTAAAGTGATCCATCCATACCTACTGCATATCTGGCAGCAGAGTTATGGTTTTAAGGTTGTTTGATACCTCAGACCCTTGATGACTTACATGCAGAGTGCATTTTGCAGAGTTGAGGATCGTCTACGCTCGGATTCAGATAAGCGTATCTTATTTCATTGCTTTCAGCTGTTGTTCGTTAGTTTGAACAGATTGCAGCCACTCGGTTACTTAGTTTATTTTGAATTGCTTAATAGAAAGTTTGTAGCTCGTGCTGTGATTGGGCTGGCTACCTGTGTTTTGTGTTGCTAATTAGATCTAGTTGAACCAGTTTCAGCTGTGTACTAACTCCGCAAACAGCTGAGTGCAATTAAGTAACTGCATGAAGCTGTTTTTCTCCACCAGAACAACCTGCTCGACCCTCATCAGTCCGGCTTCAGAACCGGCCACTCAACTGAAACTGCACTCCTGGCTGTGACCGAGGCACTCGCCACTGCTAGAGCCTCCTCCCTCTCCTCTGTCCTGATTCTCCTTGACCTGTCTGCAGCATTTGATACGGTCAACCACAAACTCCTGATCTCCACACTGGCTGAGATGGGCATCTCTGGAACTGTTCTTTCTTGGTTTACTAATTATCTCACAGATAGATCCTACCAAGTCTCCTGGAAGGGCTCTATCTATGCACCGCATCCTCTTTCTACAGGAGTCCCTCAGGGATCTGTACTGGGTCCTCTGCTGTTCTCCATTTACACTAAGTCTCTTGGTTTGGTCATTAATCCACATGGCTTCTCCTACCGTTGTTATGCTGATGACAACTCTTCCTCTTTCCCTCCCTCTACCCCACAGATTAAAGAGAAGATATCTGCTTGCCTGGCTGACATCTCTGAGTGGATGTCTAGCCATCACCTGAAGCTCAACCTCGACAAGACTGAGCTGCTCTTCATGCCACATAAGACATCCCCGCTTCTAGACCTGTCCATCACCGTTGATGGAACTATGGTGACCGCCTCCCGCTCTGCAAGAAACCTGGGGGTGGTCCTGGACGACCAGCTGGACTTCAGAGAGCACATCAGGGCAACGGCACGGTCCTGCAGGTTCCTCCTGTACATTAGGAGGATTCGGCCATACCTGACCACCTACTCTGCCCAGCTCCTTGTTCAGACCATCATCTGGACTACTGCAACCTCCCTGCCAGCCTGCGCCATTCTGCCCCTTCAACTGGTCCAGAACGCGGCTGCTCGGCTTGTGTTCAACCTCCCGAAGTTCACACACGTCACCCCCCTGCTGAGGTCACTCCACTGGCTTCCAGTCGTGGCCAGGATCAGATTCAAAGTTCTGACCCTGGCCTACACTGCAGCCAAAAGGTCAGGCCCCTCCTACCTACAGGACTTGATCCAGCTTGATCCAGCACTACGCTCCAGCCCTGCTTAGCTTCAGTACTAACCAATCACAGCCCTGCTTAGCTTCAGTACTAACCAAACCCAGCTCTACTTAGCTGTAGTCCTAACCAAGCCCAGCCCTGCTTAGTTTCAGTACTAACCAAGCCCAACCCTGCTTAGCATCAGTACTAACCAAGTCCAGCCCTGCTTACCTTCAGTACTAACCAAACCCAGCCCTGCTTAGCTTCAGTACTAACCAATCCCAGCCCTGCTTAGCTTCAGTACTAACCAAACCCAGCTCTGCTTAGCTGTAGTCCTAACCAAGCCCAGCCCTGCTTAGATTCAGTACTAACCAAGCCCAGCCCTGCTTAGCTTCAGTACTAACCAAACCCAGCCCTGCTTAGCTTCAGTACTAACCAATCCCAGCCCTGCTTAGCTTCAGTACTAACCAAACCCAGCCCTGCTTAGCTTCAGTACTAACCAAGCCCAGCCCTGCTTAGCTTCAGTACTAACCAAGCCCAGCCCTGCTTAGCTTCATTACTAACCAATCCCAGCCCTGCTTAACTTCAGTACTAACCAAGCCCAGCCCTACTTAGCTTCAGTACTAACCAAGCCCAGCTCTGCTTAGATTCATTACTAACCAATCCCAGCCCTGCTTAGCTTCAGTACTAACCAAGCCCAGCCCTGCATAGCTTCAGTACTAACCAAACCCAGCCCTGCTTAGCTTCAGTACAAACCAAGCCCAGCCCTGCTTAGCTTCAGTACTAACTAAGCCCAGCCCTGCTTAGCTTCAGTACTAACTAAGCCCAGCCCTGCTTAACTTCAGTACTAACTAAGCCCAGCCCTGCTTAGCTTCAGTACAAACCAAACCCAGCCCTGCTTAGCTTCAGTACAAACCAAGCCCAGCCCTGCTTAGCTTCAGTACTAACTAAGCCCAGCCCTGCTTAACTTCAGTACTAACTAAGCCCAGCCCTGCTTAGCTTCAGTACTAACCAAGCCCAGCCCTACTTAGCTTCAGTACAAACCAAGCCCAGCCCTGCTTAGCTTCAGTACTAACTAAGCCCAGCCCTGCTTAACTTCAGTACTAACCAAGCCCAGCCCTACTTAGCTTCAGTACTAACCAAGCCCAACCTTCAAACTATAATTTGTTAGACTCAACCTGAGGATGGACCTGGGAAACCTGCTGTTTATAAAAACAATTATAATTAATGAGAAAAGTAGATTTCTATCTTTGTTTCTGTGTGTGTGTGTGTGTGTGGGTGTGTGTGTATGTGTGAGAGAGAGAGAGCATGTGTGAAAGAGATTGAGAGTGTATGTGAGAGAGCGTGTGTGAGATTGAGAGTTTGTGTGAGAGAGATTGAGAGTTTGTGTGAGAGATTGAGAGTGTTTGTGTGAAGGAGCTTGAGAGTGTTTGTGTGAGAGAGAACGAGTGTGAGAGAGATTGAGAGAGTTTGTGTGAAAGAGATTGAGAGTGTTTGTGTGAGAGAGAGAAAGAGTGTATGTGAGAGAGCGTGTGTGAGAGATTGAGAGAGTTTGTGTGAGAGAGATTGAGAGAGTTTGTGTGAGAGATTGAGAGTGTTTGTGTGAAAGAGATTGAGAGAGTTTGTGTGAGAGAGAACGAGTATGAGAGAGATTGAGAGAGTTTGTGTGAAAGAGATTGAGAGTGTTTGTGTGAGCGAGAACGTGTGTGAGAGAGATTGAGAGAGTTTGTGTGAGAGAGATTGAGAGAGTTTGTGTGAGAGAGATTGAGAGTGTTTGTGTGAAAGAGATTGAGAGAGTTTGTGTGAGAGAGAACGAGTATGAGAGAGATTGAGAGTTTGTGTGAAAGAGATTGAGAGTGTTTGTGTGAGAGAGAACGAGTGTGAGAGAGATTGAGAGAGTTTGTGTGAAAGAGATTGAGAGTGTTTGTGTGAGAGAGAGAAAGAGTGTATGTGAGAGAACGTGTGTGAGAGAGATTGAGAGAGTTTGTGTGAAAGAGATTGAGAGTGTTTGTGTGAGAGAGAACGGGTGTGAGAGAGATTGAGAGAGTTTGTGTGAAAGATATTGAGTGTTTGTGTGAGAGAAAGAGTGTATGTGAGAGAGCGTGTGTGAGAGAGATTGAGAGAGTCTGTGTGAGAGAGAACGAGTGTGTGTGTGTGTGAGAGAGAGATAGACAAAACATTTTACGTGATTGAACAACAATCATCCATTTAAAAACATGACAATAACAGAAACCTGATATAATGGGATGACCCTGAGCCTCTGCATGCAGGGAGTGTGCACACAATACCCCCCACCTTATTCATAAACTAAACTAACCCTAACCCTAACCCCCCACCTTATTCCTCATTACATTCATAAACTAAACTAACCCTAACCCTAACCCTAACCCTAACCCCCCACCTTGTTCCTCATTAAATTCATAAACTAAACTAACTATAATAAAACACAGATCATCTCGACAGGCCCTTTCACACACACTTCTATATTGATTGTCTGGTGATACATCACATTCATATTCTATTGTTGATTTCACCATGACCTGAAAAAACATGTTGGTCCCTATTTTCTGTTATTTTAACCAGTCTACATTTTAGCCTGTCCTAGAATGAAGGTTTCTTCACCAGCCGTGTCCTTTGATTTTACGGAACTCTGTACACCAGAAGTATAAACATTGTGACTAAAAACATAAATGGGAAATGGACTGCACTTATATTGCGCCTTTATCCAAAGCGCTTTACAATGGCCTCTCACTCAAAGTCAAAGTCAAAGTGTTTTATTTATCAAGTGCACAGTGTAACACAAGGTCATTCTGAACAATGAAATTCTTAGGACATGGCAAGCAACAACTATGTAGTAGGCATTAAAGACAAACTAAAAATAATAATAAAAATAAAAATAAAATATATATATATATATATATTAAATTGTTAAAAAGAGTCAAATAAGGGCAAGAATAACATAAATATAAATATACATAGCAGTAAAACACTAGCAGCAGTTTCAGATATGGACAGTAGGAGTATTAAAGTGTGGAGGTGCCGATAGACATGTACAATAAATTAAATTAAGGTGATGTACAAGAAGTGCCTAGAGCATACAATGAGGTGAGATGAATGAGATTAATTTTTCTGGTTGAGAAGCCTGATGGCCTGGGGGAAAAAACTGTTTGTGAGTCTGGTAGTCCGTGCCCGAATGCTCCGGTAACGTCTACCAGACGGCAGCAGCGAGAACAGTCCATAGCCTGGGTGGCTGTAGTCATTTATGATTTTCTGTGCTTTCTTAAGGCATCGTGTGTGGTAGATGCCTTGCACAGAGGGGAGGTGGCAACCAATGATGCGCTCCGCTGTCTTCACCACCCTCTGAAGGGCCTTGCGATCAGCAGCGGAGCAGCTGCCGTACCAGGTAGTAATGCAGCCAGTGAGAATGCTCTCAATGGTGCACCTGTAAAAGTTGGTGAGAGTTTTGGCAGACATGCCAAACTTCTTGAGTCTCCTCAGGAAGTATAGGCGCTTTTGGGCAGTTTTTACTGCCGCGACCGATTGCCTGGACCAGGAGAGGTCATCACTGATGAACACACCGAGGAACTTGAAGCAGGAGACTCTCTCCACTTCAGCTCCATCGATGTGAATGGGGGCGTGACCCCCCCCCTGTCGCTTCCTGAAGTCCACGATCATCTCCTTAGTCTTGCAGACGTTGAGAGAGAGGTTGTTTTCCTGGCACCATGTTGCTAAGATGCTTACCTCCTCTCTGTAGGCGGTCTCATCGTTGTTGGAGATGAGACCCAGGATGGTGGTGTCGTCTGCAAACTTAAGGATGGCGTTGGAGCTGCGCGTGGCCACACAGTCGTGTGTGAACAGGGCGTACAGGAGGGGACTGAGTACGCAGCCCTGAGGGGCTCCGGTGCTCAGGGTCAGTGCAGAGGAGAAGCGGTTACCCATTCTCACCACCTGGGGTCTGCCCGTCAGGAAGTCCAGGATCCAGTTGCAAAGGGAGGTGTTAAGACCCAGGATCCTGAGCTTGGGAATGAGCTTAGCGGGCACAATTGTGTTGAATGCTGAGCTGTAGTCAATAAACAGCATCCTCACGTATGTGTTACCCTTATCCAGGTGGGAGAGGGCGGTGTGCACTGTCAGGGTGATGGCGTCGTCCGTAGATCTGTTGGGACGGTATGCGAATTGAAGGGGGTCCAAGGTGTCAGGACGGGAGGAGCAAATGTGGGTTCTGACTAACCGCTCGAAGCACTTCATGATGATGGAGGTCAGTGCTACAGGGCGGTAGTCATTCAGGCAGGTGATGGAAGGTTTCTTTGGTACGGGGACAATGGTTGTCTGTTTGAAGCAGGTGGGGACTGCAGACTGTTTCAGGGAGAGGTTGAATATAGAGGTGAATACCTCCGCTAGCTGGTCAGCGCACGCTCTGAGGACACGGCCTGGAATGCCATCTGGCCCTGGTGACTTCCGAGGGTTTACTCTTTTAAAAGCTCTCCTCACGTCAGCCATAGATAGGTACAGAGTGCAGTCATCCTGGTCCTCAGCTAGTTTTACAGAAGGGATGGTGTTGCTCACCTCAAACCGTGCGTAAAAGGTGTTGAGCTCATCGGGAAGAGAGGCGGCGGGCTGGGCATCACTGCTATTTCTCCCTTTGTAGTCTGTGATGGAGCGCAGTCCACACCACATGCGTCTGGGGTCGGAACTGTGGTAGTTGGACTCCAACTTGTCCCTGTAGGCTCTTTTTGCATCTCTGATGGTTTTCCGTAGGTCATATCTGGACTTCCTCAAGGCCTCCAGGTCCCCAGATCTATAGGCAGAAGACCGTGCTCTGAGCTTAGCACGGACATCACCATTAACCCAGGGCTTTTGGCTGGGGAAAGTCCTAACATTGACTTTCGGGACAACGTCATCTATGCACTTGGAGATGTAGGCTGAGACAGAGTCTGTGTATTCATCAATGTCCCCATCAGCTGCAACACAGAACATCTGCCAGTCTGTGGTTTCAAAACAGTCCTGCAGAGTGGCAATGGATTCCTCACTCCAGCGTTGAACTGCTCGAAAAACCGGTTTTTCCTGTTTTAGACGTTGTCTGTAGGTTGGGAGGAGAAGAATGGAGGTGTGATCCGCCTTACCAAAGGCAGGGCGGGGGAGGGGTTTATAGCTGTCTCGTAGTTGAGAATAACAATGGTCAAGAGTCTGATCACCACGGGTAGGAAAGTTAATATGCTGGTGATATTTAGGCAATACTTTCCTCATATTAGCCCTGTTGAAGTCGCCAACAACAATAGAAGCTGCCTCAGGGTGAGCGTTCTCTAGTCCATTAATTACTCCGTAAAGGTCCTCTAGTGCGCGCGTTTTATCCGCCTGCGGTGGAATGTAAACTACTGTGATTATAGCGGAGCTGAATTCCCGAGGGAGGTAGAAGGGACGGACTTTTATAGTTAAGAGCTCCAGGTCTGGTGAGCAGTGTTTTGTAAGTACTGCTACATCCGAACCCCAGCGAGAGTTAACCATAATGCAGACCCCACCGCCTCTGCGTTTGCCTGACTCCGTAGTTCTGTCCTGCCGGTAGATGGAAAATCCAGCCGGGGTAGCGGCCGAGTCAGGTACCATCGGGTCCAGCCAGGTCTCAGTAAACGCCAGCACGCAGCAGTTCGCAATGTCCCGCTGGAATTTAATCCGTGCGTGTAGTTCGTCCATTTTATTGTCCAGGGATTGAACATTTGCCAGTAAAATGCTCGGTAACGGCGGTTTGCAGTATCTCGTCCGTGATCTGCATAGGATACCGGCACGTTTGCCTCTTTTCTTTCTCGTCCGTCGGCGTATTGGTAAACACAACGGCGGCAGGACAAAGGAATCACAGCACGTACTCCGGTAAATTGAGAAAAAGTCCGTGTCCAGTGACGAACGAACTTCCAAAAGTGCTTGTCGATCATACTGTATGAGCGACAGTGTAGTACGTACAAAAATAAAAACAATACAAATAATAATAAGCAAAAAGCTACTAGTTGAATGCGGAGCCATTGTCAGTGCGACCTTCCACCGGCGCACCGTCACCCGTTCACACACACATTCACACACCAATGGCGGCAGCCACCATGCAAGGCACTAGCCTGCTCATTGGGAGCAATTTGGGGTTCAGTGTCTTGCCCAAGGACAGTTCTACATGTGGACAGGAGGAGCCGGGGATCAACCCGCCAACCCTGCGATCAGCGGACTACCCGCTCTACCTCCTGAGCCACAGCCGCCCCTCCTGAGCCACAGCCGCCCCGCCCCACATAAAAATAAACTTTTTCAAAAGAGTATAAAAAAATAAAAAATAAATAAAAATAAAAATTGAAAATTAAAAACCTTTCAACAGCTGCCACTCCCAGAAACAACAGAAAACAGTTTGTACTCCTCCACAGACCACGTGTAAAACAGAATGAGGGGTGATAATACTGCCTTGATCCGGATCCCCACGTCTCCCCCACAGTGAGGGGAAGGTTCGGGTTCATTCCACACTGAGAGGTTAGGAGACCCCCTCGTACTGCCTCTAGGGAGTGAAACAATGGCTAGCCTGTTAATCACAATCCTGTTGATCTCCAGCGCCCTGCCCTGTATGAAGGGAGCAGCCAGTGCCGGCATGTGGGGACAGTAGATGTTGTATTTTATAACAGTAGATGTTGTATAATGGTAGGGGCTGTCGTGTATGTGTGGGGCTGTGATGTATAACAGTAGGAGCTGTAGTGTATGTGTGGGGCTGTGATGTATAACAGTAGGGGCTGTATTGTATGTGTGGGGCTGTGATGTATAACAGTAGGGGCTGTAGTGTATGTGTGGGGCTGTGATGTATAACAGTAGGGGCTGTATTGTATGTGTGGGGCTGTGATGTATAACAGTAGGGGCTGTATTGTATGTGTGGGGCTGTGATGTATAACAGTAGAGGCTGTAGTGTATGTGTGGGGCTGTGATGTATAACAGTAGGGGCTGTATTGTATGTGTGGGGCTGTGATGTATAACAGTAGGGGCTGTAGTGTATGTGTGGGGCTGTGATGTATAACAGTAGGGGCTGTATTGTATGTGTGGGGCTGTGATGTATAACAGTAGGGGCTGTAGTGTATGTGTGGGGCTGTGATGAATAACAGTAGGGGCTGTAGTGTATGTGTGGGGCTGTGATGTATAACAGTAGGGGCTGTATTGTATGTGTGGGGCTGTGATGTATAACAGTAGGGGCTGTATTGTATGTGTGGGGCTGTGATGTATAACAGTAGAGGCTGTATTGTATGTGTGGGGCTGTGATGTATAACAGTAGGGGCTGTATTGTATGTGTGGGGCTGTGATGTATAACAGTAGGGGCTGTATTGTATGTGTGGGGCTGTGATGTATAACAGTAGAGGCTGTATTGTATGTGTGGGGCTGTGATGTATAACAGTAGAGGCTGTATTGTATGTGTGGGGCTGTGATGTATAACAGTAGGGGCTGTATTGTATGTGTGGGGCTGTGATGTATAACAGTAGGGGCTGTATTGTATGTGTGGGGCTGTGATGTATAACAGTAGGGGCTGTATTGTATGTGTGGGGCTGTGATGTATAACAGTAGGGGCTGTATTGTATGTGTGGGGCTGTGATGTATAACAGTAGGGGCTGTATTGTATGTGTGGGGCTGTGATGTATAACAGTAGGGGCTGTATTGTATGTGTGGGGCTGTGATGTATAACAGTAGGGGCTGTAGTGTATGTGTGGGGCTGTGATGTATAACAGTAGGGGCTGTATTGTATGTGTGGGGCTGTGATGTATAACAGTAGGGGCTGTATTGTATGTGTGGGGCTGTGATGTATAACAGTAGGGGCTGTATTGTATGTGTGGGGCTGTGATGTATAACAGTAGGGGCTGTATTGTATGTGTGGGGCTGTGATGTATAACAGTAGGGGCTGTATTGTATGTGTGGGGCTGTGATGTATAACAGTAGGGGCTGTAGTGTATGTGTGGGGCTGTGATGTATAACAGTAGAGGCTGTAGTGTATGTGTGGGGCTGTGATGTATAACAGTCGGGGCTGTATTGTATGTGTGGGGCTGTGATGTATAACAGTAGGGGCTGTATTGTATGTGTGGGGCTGTGATGTATAACAGTAGGGGCTGTATTGTATGTGTGGGGCTGTGATGTATAACAGTAGGGGCTGTATTGTATGTGTGGGGCTGTGATGTATAACAGTCGGGGCTGTATTGTATGTGTGGGGCTGTGATGTATAACAGTAGGGGCTGTAGTGTATGTGTGGGGCTGTGATGTATAACAGTAGGGGCTGTATTGTATGTGTGGGGCTGTGATGTATAACAGTAGGGGCTGTAGTGTATGTGTGGGGCTGTGATGTATAACAGTAGGGGCTGTATTGTATGTGTGGGGCTGTGATGTATAACAGTAGGGGCTGTATTGTATGTGTGGGGCTGTGATGTATAACAGTAGGGGCTGTATTGTATGTGTGGGGCTGTGATGTATAACAGTAGGGGCTGTATTGTATGTGTGGGGCTGTGATGTATAACAGTAGAGGCTGTAGTGTATGTGTGGGGCTGTGATGTATAACAGTAGGGGCTGTATTGTATGTGTGGGGCTGTGATGTATAACAGTAGGGGCTGTATTGTATGTGTGGGGCTGTGATGTATAACAGTAGGGGCTGTATTGTATGTGTGGGGCTGTGATGTATAACAGTAGGGGCTGTATTGTATGTGTGGGGCTGTGATGTATAACAGTAGGGGCTGTATTGTATGTGTGGGGCTGTGATGTATAACAGTAGGGGCTGTAGTGTATGTGTGGGGCTGTGATGTATAACAGTAGAGGCTGTAGTGTATGTGTGGGGCTGTGATGTATAACAGTAGGGGCTGTAGTGTATGTGTGGGGCTGTGATTTATAACAGTAGGGGCTGTATTGTATGTGTGGGGCTGTGATGTATAACAGTAGGGGCTGTATTGTATGTGTGGGGCTGTGATGTATAACAGTAGGGGCTGTATTGTATGTGTGGGGCTGTGATGTATAACAGTAGGGGCTGTATTGTATGTGTGGGGCTGTGATGTATAACAGTAGGGGCTGTATTGTATGTGTGGGGCTGTGATGTATAACAGTAGGGGCTGTATTGTATGTGTGGGGCTGTGATGTATAACAGTAGAGGCTGTATTGTATGTGTGGGGCTGTGATGTATAACAGTAGGGGCTGTATTGTATGTGTGGGCTGTGATGTATAACAGTAGGGGCTGTATTGTATGTGTGGGCTGTGATGTATAACAGTAGAGGCTGTATTGTATGTGTGGGGCTGTGATGTATAACAGTAGGGGCTGTATTGTATGTATGGGGCTGTGATGTATAACAGTAGGGGCTGTATTGTATGTGTGGGCTGTGATGTATAACAGTAGAGGCTGTATTGTATGTGTGGGGCTGTGATGTATAACAGTAGAGGCTGTATTGTATGTGTGGGCTGTGATGTATAACAGTAGAGGCTGTATTGTATGTGTGGGGCTGTGATGTATAACAGTAGGGGCTGTATTGTATGTGTGGGGCTGTGATGTATAACAGTAGGGGCTGTATTGTATATGTGGGGCTGTGATGTATAACAGTAGGGGCTGTATTGTATGTGTGGGGCTGTGATGTATAACAGTAGGGGCTGTATTGTATGTGTGGGGCTGTGATGTATAACAGTAGGGGCTGTATTGTATGTGTGGGGCTGTGATGTATAACAGTAGGGGCTGTATTGTATGTGTGGGGCTGTGATGTATAACAGTAGGGGCTGTATTGTATGTGTGGGGCTGTGATGTATAACAGTCGGGGCTGTATTGTATGTGTGGGGCTGTGATGTATAACAGTAGGGGCTGTAGTGTATGTGTGGGGCTGTGATGTATAACAGTAGAGGCTGTAGTGTATGTGTGGGGCTGTGATGTATAACAGTAGGGGCTGTAGTGTATGTGTGGGGCTGTGATTTATAACAGTAGGGGCTGTATTGTATGTGTGGGGCTGTGATGTATAACAGTAGGGGCTGTATTGTATGTGTGGGGCTGTGATGTATAACAGTAGGGGCTGTATTGTATGTGTGGGGCTGTGATGTATAACAGTAGGGGCTGTATTGTATGTGTGGGGCTGTGATGTATAACAGTAGGGGCTGTATTGTATGTGTGGGGCTGTGATGTATAACAGTAGGGGCTGTATTGTATGTGTGGGGCTGTGATGTATAACAGTAGAGGCTGTATTGTATGTGTGGGGCTGTGATGTATAACAGTAGGGGCTGTATTGTATGTGTGGGCTGTGATGTATAACAGTAGGGGCTGTATTGTATGTGTGGGCTGTGATGTATAACAGTAGAGGCTGTATTGTATGTGTGGGGCTGTGATGTATAACAGTAGGGGCTGTATTGTATGTATGGGGCTGTGATGTATAACAGTAGGGGCTGTATTGTATGTGTGGGCTGTGATGTATAACAGTAGAGGCTGTATTGTATGTGTGGGGCTGTGATGTATAACAGTAGAGGCTGTATTGTATGTGTGGGCTGTGATGTATAACAGTAGAGGCTGTATTGTATGTGTGGGGCTGTGATGTATAACAGTAGAGGCTGTATTGTATGTGTGGGGCTGTGATGTATAACAGTAGGGGCTGTATTGTATGTGTGGGGCTGTGATGTATAACAGTAGGGGCTGTATTGTATATGTGGGGCTGTGATGTATAACAGTAGGGGCTGTATTGTATGTGTGGGGCTGTGATGTATAACAGTAGGGGCTGTATTGTATGTGTGGGGCTGTGATGTATAACAGTAGGGGCTGTATTGTATGTGTGGGGCTGTGATGTATAACAGTAGGGGCTGTAGTGTATGTGTGGGGCTGTGATTTATAACAGTAGGGGCTGTATTGTATGTGTGGGGCTGTGATGTATAACAGTAGGGGCTGTATTGTATGTGTGGGGCTGTGATGTATAACAGTCGGGGCTGTATTGTATGTGTGGGGCTGTGATGTATAACAGTAGGAGCTGTATTGTGTGTGTGGGGCTGTGATGTATAACAGTAGGGGCTGTATTGTATGTGTGGGGCTGTGATGTATAACAGTAGAAGCTGTATTGTATGTGTGGGGCTGTGATGTATAACAGTAGGGGCTGTAGTGTATGTGTGGGGCTGTGATGTATAACAGTCGGAGCTGTATTGTGTGTGTGGGGCTGTGATGTATAACAGTAGGGGCTGTATTGTATGTGTGGGGCTGTGATGTATAACAGTAGGGGCTGTAGTGTATGTGTGGGGCTGTGATGTATAACAGTAGGGGCTGTAGTGTATGTGTGGGGCTGTGATGTATAACAGTCGGAGCTGTATTGTGTGTGTGGGGCTGTGATGTATAACAGTAGGGGCTGTATTGTATGTGTGGGGCTGTGATGTATAACAGTAGGGGCTGTAGTGTATGTGTGGGGCTGTGATGTATAACAGTAGGGGCTGTATTGTATGTGTGGGGCTGTGATAGAAGCTGTATTGTATGTGTGGGGCTGTATTGTATGTGTGGGGCTGTGATGTATAACAGTCGGAGCTGTATTGTATGTGTGGGGCTGTGATGTATAACAGTAGGGGCTGTAGTGTATGTGTGGGGCTGTGATGTATAACAGTAGGGGCTGTATTGTATGTGTGGGGCTGTGATAGAAGCTGTATTGTATGTGTGGGGCTGTGATGTATAACAGTAGGGGCTGTATTGTATGTGTGGGGCTGTATTGTATGTGTGGGGCTGTATTGTATGTGTGGGGCTGTATTGTACGTGTGGGGCTGTGATGTATAACAGTAGAGGCTGTAGTGTATGTGTGGGGCTGTGATGTATAACAGTAGGGGCTGTATTGTATGTGTGGGGCTGTGATGTATAACAGTAGGGGCTGTATTTTACGTGTGGGGCTGTGATGTAGAAACACTGGAGGTCAAACGGGTCTTCCTCAGTGACAGGCTACAATATCTCTGTTGTTTTATGAGTGAGTTTTTATCACAGGGTTTAATGATCCCAAAGCAACAGCCCTTCTTTCAAATTAATAATCGCCATGGTGATGAGGCTCTGACCTCTGGCTGATAAGTAACCGTACACTCTGTACTTTATGTTCAGTCTCACATCGAGGCTGGCTGTTCCTCATACGTGTTTAAAAACGTGTCACCACATTCTCAGATCCCAATGTGGACACGTCAGCCTTGACTTCTCAACTCAATCATCTGCCTGTTTATCGTTCACTGAGGGCAGAACATCACACCCCTTTTCAGCCCGTTCATTTCGGACTACGACAAAACTGTAGTTAGAATTTGCTGGGTAGAATGTCACTCTTCTGGGTAGAGTGGGACAGACGCACAGACTCAGCGGGACAGACGCACAGACTCAGCGGGACAGACGCACAGACTCAGCGGGACAGACGCACAGACTCAGCGGCGGGACAGACGCACAGACTCAGCGGCGGGACAGACGCACAGACTCAGCGGGACAGACGCACAGACTCAGCAGCGGGACAGACGCACAGACTCAGCAGCGGGACAGACGCACAGACTCAGCAGCGGGACAGACGCACAGACTCAGCAGCGGGACAGACGCACAGACTCAGCGGGACAGACGCACAGACTCAGCAGCGGGACAGACGCACAGACTCAGCGGCGGGACAGACGCACAGACTCAGCGGGACAGATGCACAGACTCAGCGGGACAGACGCACAGACTCAGCGGCGGGACAGACGCACAGACTCAGCAGCGAGACAGACGCACAGACTCAGCGGGACAGACGCACAGACTCAGCGGCGGGACAGACGCACAGACTCAGCGGGACAGGCGCACAGACTCAGCGGGACAGACGCACAGACTCAGCGGCGGGACAGACGCACAGACTCAGCGGCGGGACAGACGCACAGACTCAGCGGCGGGACAGACGCACAGACTCAGCGGGACAGGCGCACAGACTCAGCGGGACAGGCGCACAGACTCAGCGGCGGGACAGACGCACAGACTCAGCGGCGGGACAGACGCACAGACTCAGCAGCAGGACAGACGCACAGACTCAGCGGCGGGACAGACGCACAGACTCAGCAGCGGGACAGACGCTTGTAAAATGTTATACAATTGAACAGAGCCCTCTGAAAGCCAGTCTCTTTCTGGCTGTGCCTCATAGTGTCATGTGAGGAGAGAGCAAGAGACTTTTCACACAGACATTGCCGTTAAATGACTTATTAATAATAATAATAATAATAATATGGATGTGTTTTTGTATTACTCTCTGAACAGAGCTGAATAAGTCCTCGTTTTCTGCATGAATGAGTTCAGTTCTCAGCCAACCGACCGGGTGAAATGAAGGTTCAGTGTCCGCCGAAGATTGATGAGACCTCCGACTTGAGCCTGTGAGAGCTGGCTCATCTTCCTCTTCATCACTCAAGAATGTTCCGAACCCATGAGGTACTCCCATTAAACAGTCATGGCCGTTACACGCCCCCGGACACCTGTTGACAGACGTGTGATCTGTACCTGTTCCAGCTCACCTGGGTTTCAGGAAAGAGACCAGAGTTCAGGTGGACGAAGAGGGCGGGGCTTCACCCATAGGCTGGGTGGGTACAGTGCGATATTACGAGACCAAAAAGGGTGGAGTCATGCCACACACCATCATTGGTGAGCTGCTGTGGAGAAGCCTTTGGCCTTAGAGATCTCACCCACATTCTGCTCGGGCTTCGCCTACTCGCCATTACAGATCCCACACACATTCTGCCCAGATTTTGGGAGACACAGGACGACATGTCACCCCCAATATTTTCATATGAATGGGCCCCTAGACTAGCTCGCATTTTCAGGATGGTCCCACAGTGCATCTTCCCCAAAGTTGAAATGTAACCTATGGCTATGTCATATGCACTGTGGGTAATATTAAACGCCATTTCATTAACACTGACATATGGACGTAGACGGGAGGTAAAAAGCTAGCATTACAGGAGGCTAACAGCAGAAGCTAACGGAAACGGTTTTAAACAGTTAATAATCTGTCAGAATTCAAGTTCAAGTTCAAGCAGAGAGTGAAAAACTTTATGTGCAAACGACTGACAATGGACAGCAGTTATAAAAGAATACCGGTAAAAAACTAACTTAAAAAGCTATAAATTAAAATATACAATGTACAAAACAATAAGTATATTTAAATATATATATATATATATATATATAAAATAAAATAAATAATAAATTGAAAGGAGCAATATATATATATAAATCAATGTAATAAAATATGCATTGTTATATAATATACAATACAGTGCAATATGGAGTGCAAAAGAACAAGTTATCAAAATTATTAGTTATTGAGGTGGGGCAGGGATCAACAGCTTGTTCAGCAGCCTGATGGCCTGATTGTGGAAGCTGTCTCTGAATCTGTTTGTGTGGGTCTTGATACTGCGGTATCGCTTTTGTGACGGTAGGAGTATGTACAGTTTGTTACTGGGGTGGTTATTGTCTTTCATTATCCGTTTTGCCTTTGCCACGCACCGCCTGTTGTATATGTCCTGGAGGGAGGGAAGCTCACCTCCAACGATGTACTGGGCCGTCCGCACCACCCTCTGTAGCGCTCTGCGCTCGAGTGCGGTGCAGTTCCCGTACCAGACGGTGATGCATCCTGTGAGAACACTCTCGATGGTAGCAGTGTAGAATGTTCTGAGGATGCGGGGGCACATGCTGACTTTCCTCAGTCGCCTGAGGAAGTACAGGCGTTGTTGGGCCCTTCTCACAATGTGAGTGGTGTGCGTGGACCATGTGAGGTCCTCGGAAATGTGCACGCCGAGGAACTTGAAACTGCTGACCCTCTCTACTGCAACACCTTCTATGGAGATGGGGGCGTGCTCCCCTCTCCGCTTCCTGTAGTCCACGATCAGCTCCTTGGTCTTCTTGACGTTGAGGGTGAGGTTGTTCTCCTGGCACCACGTGCCAGTGATCCCACCTCCTCCCTGTAGGCTGTCTCGTCGTCGTCAGCGATCAAGCCCAACACTGTCGTGTCGTCAGCAAACTTGATGAAGACGTTGGAGCTGTGCATAGCCATGCAGTCTTGGGTGTACAAGGAGTAGAGGAGAGGGCTCAACACGCATCCTTGAGGGGATCCCGTGTTGAGGGTCAGTGGCTCTGAGGTGGTGCTACCCATCCTCACCACCTGGCGGCGGCCCGACAGGAAGTCTAGAATCCAGCTGCACATAGTCGAGTGCAGGCCTAGACCCCTGAGCTTGGTGTCGAGCTTAGTGGGAACTATTGTGTTGAATGCTGAGCTAAAGTCCACAAACAGCATTCGCACATAACAGTTCCTCCCCTCCAGGTGAGAAAGGGCAGTGTGAAGTGCCATGGCAATTGCGTCGTCGGTGGATCTGTTCTGACGATACGCAAATTGCCATGGGTCCAGCGTGGCAGGCAACATGGAGCAAATGAAGTCCTTAACCAACCTCTCGAAGCATTTACTGATAATCGAGGTGAGGGCTACGGGTCTCCAGTCATTCAGGCATGTTACCTTGGAGTGTTTAGGGACAGGCACAATGGTGGACATCTTAAAGCATACGGGAACAACAGCCTGGGACAGGGAGAGGTTGAATATGTTTGCAAAGACCCCTGCGAACTGATCTGCGCATGCTCTGAGGACGCGCCCGGGGATGCCGTCGGGGCCTGCCGCCTTCCGGATGTCCACCCGCTTGAAGGCTCTACGCACGTCAGCCTCTGAGATGTACAGCAGGCTGGGCTCCTCAGGCAGCGCTGACTTCGGCGGGCTGGCGTTCACGTCAAAACGAGCGAAGAATGAATTTAGCTTGCCTGGGAGGGAGGTAGGAGTTATCTACACAGCTGGTTCTCCCTCTGAAATCTGTGATTAACTGTAATCCCTTCCACATACACCTCATGTCATGGCTCTTGAATTTGTCCTCCACTCTGATCTTATACTCCCACTTGGCAGTGCCGATGGTTTTACGGAGGTCGTAGCGGGCTCTCGTATAATCCGCCATATTCCCGGAGTTGAAGGCGGTGTTACGGGCGTGGAGTGCAGCGCGAACATCGGCATTAATCCACGGTTTCTGGTTGGGATATATCCGGACCGATTTAGTAGGAACAACGTCATCTATGTATTTCTTGATGAACCCGGTGACTGAAGACGCGTACTCGCTGATGTTATTGTCCGAGGCTACGCGGAACATGTCCCAGTCAGCGTGATCAAAACAATCCTGTAACATAGACTCCGATTGATCAGACCAGCATTGAACCTCCTTCACAGCGATTGGTTGCTGCTTCAGTCTCTGCCTATAGGTGGGGAGTAGTTGGATAGAGCGGTGGTCCGATTTGCCGAACGGTGGGCGGAGGAGGGCCTTGTAGCCATCCCGGAAGGGGGTGTAGCAGTGGTCCAGGATTCGCTCGCCCCGTGTGTTGCTTGTTATGTGTTGGTAAAACTTCGGGAGAACTTTCTTCAGGTTCGCCTTGTTGAAGTCCCCCACCACAATTAAAGCAGCCCCGGGGTGTGCCGACTAATTCATAATGCATATCTGTATTCGTGAAAATAACTTGATATTATCCCCTTTTCCTAGAACATATATTGCTCCCCTTCCACCTGGACTGTCATACATCAAAACTAGAGAATATAAAACCTGAAAAAAGCACAGAATTATCCACCTTTTACTGGGCCTTCCATCAACATCGTAACACTGCCATCTGGTGGCCAAGAGTAGAATCTTTCTCTTAAAAAAACCTGAGTGACTTAAAGCGGATTTTATTTCCTATTGAAGTAAAAGCTCACTGATGACTGTGCACACAGCAGGAAGGAACCGGATTATAAAAAAAGAGCAACAAATACATCTACAAGAAATGCTGGGGAATACAGAGCATAGACTTAAAGTAACATGTCTGATTCCACACGTTCTGGATATCGTCTGGAGATACTACACACAATTCATATTTACATTTCCACCCCCCATATTACATCCCAGCCGCCAATCAAACCCGCTTCACCTTGATTGAATTAAGTGCACATACATTGAAAATAAAATGTAATAAACATTTTTTATTTAAAAATAAGCATTTTTTCCATATTACAAATATATAGTAATCATCATGACATAACAGATGAATGTATGTTTGGGGTTCAGCGTGTTGAGCGCAGTGTTGAGCGCAGTTACAGTCTGAAGGCACAGCTTGCTCTTGCACAAAGAGCTAAACACAGTTTATTTGGGGTTTTTTTGGTTTTTGTTGAGAGGATGTAAAATCCCATACAATGTCATCCCGTGTGTGTATGTGTGCGTGCACGCGCGTGTGTGTGTGTGTGTGTGTGTGTGTGTGCGCGCGCACGTGTGTGTGCATGTGTGTGTGTGTGCGCGCACGCGTGTGTGTGTGTGTCTGTCTCAGAGGTCAATTCCATTCCAATTTAGTCAATTCATTAATTGAAACCCAAGACAAAACAATCAATGCAACAGGATCAATTAATTTGATTGAAATTGATGGAATTGACGCTAACCCTGGTGCGTGTGTGTGTGCGCATGCAGCGTATAGTGCATGAGTGTGGGTTTCTGTGTGTGCATGCAGTGTGTGAGCGTGCAGTGTGTGTGTGTGCAGTGTGTGTGTCCACGTGCAGTGCGCAGTGTGTAGTGTGTAGTGTGTGTGCAGTGAGTGTGCAGTGAGTATGCAGTGTGTGTGAGTGTGCAGTGTGCAGTATGCAGTGTGTGTGAGTGTGAAGTGTGCAGTGTGTGTGAGTGTGCAGTGTGCAGTATGCAGTGTGATTGTGCAGTATGCAGTGTGTGTGAGTGTGAGTGTGCAGTATGCAGTATGCAGTGTGTGAGTGTACTTAAGTGAGGTCCTCCTGCTCACTTCGTCGCTGCTGTTTAGCCTTCAGCTGCTGCTCGATCATCAGGTCAAACTCCTCCCTTTCTCTGAAACACACCAATACCGCAGCTCCGTCATCAGCTCAAGCTCCTCCCCCTCCCTGCTAATACCACGCACGCACGCACGCACGCACGCACGCGCTCCTTTTACCTTTCACTTTTGCAAGCGCCATTTAAGTATTTACTTTCAGCCTCCTTCAGAGATAACTTCTCAACCTCTGCGATGGCATGAACTATAGCCTGGAGAGAGAGAGAGGAGGGGGGAGAGAGAGAGAGAGAGAGAGAGGAGGGGGGGAGAGAGAGAGAGAGAGAGAGAGAGGAGGGGGCGAGAGAGAGAGAGAGAGAGAGGGGGGGGGAGAGAGAGAGAGAGAGAGAGAGAGGAGGGGGGGAGAGAGAGAGAGAGAGAGAGAGGAGGGGGGGAGAGAGAGAGAGAGAGAGAGAGGAGGGGGGGAGAGAGAGAAAGAGAGAGGAGGGGAAAAAGAGGGAGAGAAAAAGAGAAAGAAAGGGAGAGAGAGACCCTATTATTCAGATTGTTCATCCTGCAAGCACACACACACAAGCTTTGTGCTGATAGGCAGAGATAAGCTCACTCTCAGGGCTGATTGGATGCTCACCTCGGGCAGAAGCACGTCCGTGATGAACCTGACTTTATCCACCTGTGACAGACAGCGCGCCACGTAGGGGGCGGAGTTGTACACCTGCTTCAGATACTGGTATACCTGGTCGACCTGTCCATCGTCCTCCAGGTACACGCCCATTACCGAGCGGCCAGCCCTCAGGAACGAGCGCAGCCACCGGGACGACTCGCGCCCGCTGATCACCGCCTGCAGGGGGCAGGAGAGAACCCCAGTGATCAGGGAATGCAGCTCATTATCAGGTTTATCAGGGGTACCACGTTAATTCAGCCAATTCAGGAAATCAACTGAAATTCAGGGAAATTATTGTTCAAATCCTCATAAAACATTAAGCGCATTCAATTACTGCTCAGGTACAGCTCAGGTGTGATCAGGTGCTGTGCAGGTGTGCTCAGGTGTGCTGAAGAGTGCTCAGGTGTGATCAGGCGCTGTGCAGGTGTGCTCAGGTGTTGTTCTCAGGAGGTTAAATAAGGTCTGTGGTTGGAGCGTTTTGGGGGGTGGCTGACCTGCAGGCGATGCTCTAGAGCCTGTTTCTGAACGATGAAGTTGACCAGCCTCTGGTTGGCTCGGTCGCGGCCGGCCTTCTCCCGGTCAGGCATTAGCTTCCTGCTGTGCTGCCGTTTGGCCACGCCCTGCTGGTCACCCTCAGGACTGCTGGCCACACCCTGCTCCTCCTCCTCCTCCCACTTGGTGGGGAAGGTCACCTCAGCTCCTCCTGACATGCACCTCCTGCGCACCGGCAAACCTGAGCGGTGGCAGGCAACGGCGAAACAGGAAGTGATGCGTTAAGCAGAGGGATTAACACCTGTACTGCTGACACCCTAAACGACTGCTTACAACCCCTCCCTGAGATAAGCCAATTCCCCCTTTACTCCACTACCACATCCTCTCCTCCTTTCCTCCACTACCACCTCCTCTCCTCCTTTCCTCCACTACCACCTCCCCATCCTCCTTTCCTCCACTACCACCTCCTCTCCTGCAATACCACCTCCTCCTCTCCTCCACTACCACTCCTCTACTCCGTGCCCCAGAAACTAATCTTTGTGTTTTAATCTAATGTCGCTGATTACATCTTAATTACGTATTAACGGTTACATATTAATTCATGTCCTGACGCAAACCGCAATTGTATACTGTACATGTAAATACTTGTACTCCAAATGTTCAGGCAGTTTTGCATACTTCTGTCTAGGAGAGGAGTGGTAGTGGGGGAGTGAAGAATATTGGGACGCAGCCCCACACTCTTATGTTCTTATGAGTTAATGAAACATGAGTGCAGAGATTCAGATTCAGCAGGGAATCGGATTCAGATTCAGATTCAGCAGGGATTCAGGTTCAGATTAAAACTCACTGATGTCGTCGGCAAAATATTCAATGAAAGAGCCTGAAAACGATCCACTACCTGGAGGAGAAAACAAACCCAGATCCGTTAATCAATAACTTATGTCATTCATCTTTTTATCAATTAATTAATCAAATCATTCATATTTTTACGTCAGTTAAACTGTACTAAAACATTTACAATATGAACATAAAACGTGCTGCTAAATGCTCACATTTTCAACAACTGAATGTTAAGAATTTAGTGACAAATTTAAATGACGACTAAAAGGTCAAACATCTTACAAAACAATTTTTTTTTGCAGCAAAAACAGTTCTTGACCCTCCTCATATTTCACTTATATCTACTTTGAAAGAAGTGGGTTACCCTGTGGTAATGGTAGAGTGGGTTACCCTGTGGTAATGGTAGAGTGGGTTACTCTGTGGTAATGGTAAAGTGAGTTACCCTGTGGTAATGGTAAAGTGGGTTACCCTGTGGTAATGGTAGAGTGGGTTACCCTGTGGTAATGGT
The DNA here is from genome assembly GCA_022702515.1 of Ilyophis sp. 1 JC-2022. Lineage (NCBI taxonomy): Eukaryota > Metazoa > Chordata > Actinopteri > Anguilliformes > Synaphobranchidae > Ilyophis > Ilyophis sp. 1 JC-2022. Next base: position 151,481,714 of record CM040395.1, read on the forward strand.
AGAGTGGGTTACCCTGTGGTAATGGTAGAGGGGGTTACCCTGTGGTAATGGTAAAGTGAGTTACCCTGTGGTAATGGTAGAGTGGGTTACCCTGTGGTAATGGTAAAGTGGGTTACCCTGTGGTAATGGTAGAGTGGGTTACCCTGTGGTAATGGTAAAGTGAGTTACCCTGTGGTAATGGTAGAGTGGGTTACCCTGTGGTAATGGTAAAGTGGGTTACCCTGTGGTAATGGTAGAGTGGGTTACCCTGTGGTAATGGTAAAGTGGGTTACCCTGTGGTAATGGTAGAGGGGGTTCATTCTGGATTCTTACCCATGTGGGTTCTGTATCATTCTGGATTCTTACCCATGTGAGTTCTGTATCATTCTGGATTCTTACCCATGTGAGTTCTGTATCATTCTGGATTCTTACCCATGTGAGTTCTGCATCATTCTGGATTCTTACCCATGTGAGTTCTGCATCATTCTGGATTCTTACCCATGTGAGTTCTGCATCATTCTGGATTCTTACCTATCCGGATTCTGTAGTCATGTATCAGTTTCAGGCACCAGCTAATAGCGGTGTTGTACTTTTCTCTTGCTTTGACCTTAAAGAAGGAGAACAGTAACCAGACATGGCCAAAAGAAAAACAAAACCCAAAACAAAAGATGAAAGCTTGGTTTTGACACAAAAGTAATCATAGATGTTAAAGCACCATCCCTGCTTCTGTAAGGAGATCCCTAGAGACTGTGTGGCTCTACTGCTGCACAATATGAATATTTATTATACTACCAAATTACACACTGTAAAATATTAATACTGGATTGTGAAGAGGGGAAAAGACCAGCTTCTGTGCAGAGGAACATGGCCAATAAAACAGAACTTAACTTCAATAATTATTTTCATAATCACTCACCACCAGCTCATCCATCTCCACACAGTCGAAGGGTTTTAATGTGTGTAAGGACACACGAATGCTGAAAGAGACAACACCGTTACACAGCAGCCGAGACACAACAACACCGTTACACAGCAGCCGAGACACAACAACACCGTTACACAACAGCCGAGACACAACAACACCGAGACGCAACAGCCGAGACACAACAACACCGTTACACAGCAGCCGAGACACAACAACACCGTTACACAACAGCCGAGACACAACAACACCGTTACACAGCAGCCGAGACACAACAACACCGTTACACAGCAGCCGAGACACAACAACACCGTTACACAACAGCCGAGACACAACAACACCGTTACACAGCAGCCGAGACACAACAACACCGTTACACAGCAGCCGAGACACAACAACACCGTTACACAACAGCCGAGACACAACAACACCGTTACACAACAGCCGAGACACAACAACACCGTTACACAGCAGCCGAGACACAACAACACCGTTACACAACAGCCGAGACACAACAACACCGTTACACAACAGCCGAGACACAACAACACCGTTACACAGCAGCCGAGACACAACAACACCGTTACACAACAGCCGAGACACAACAACACCGTTACACAGCAGCCGAGACACAACAACACCGTTACACAGCAGCCGAGACACAACAACACCGTTACACAACAGCCGAGACACAACAACACCGAGACACAACAGCCGAGACACAACAACACCGTTACACAGCAGCCGAGACACAACAACACCGTTACACAGCAGCCGAGACACAACAACACCGTTACACAGCAGCCGAGACACAACAACACCGTTACACAGCAGCCGAGACACAACAACACCGTTACACAACAGCCGAGACACAACAACACCGTTACACAACAGCCGAGACACAACAACACCGTTACACAGCAGCCGAGACACAACAACACCGTTACACAACAGCCGAGACACAACAACACCGAGACACAACAGCCGAGACACAACAACACCGAGACACAACAGCTGAGACACAACAACACCGTTACACAACAGCCGAGACACAACAACACCGAGACACAACAACACCGTTACACAACAGCCGAGACACAACAACACCGAGACACAACAACACTCTTACACTACAGCCGACAACAGCCGTGACACAACAATACGATTCCACTACAGCCAAGACAACCCCGTTACACCACAACCAAAACAACAATGCCATTACACAACAGCTGAGACACAACAGCTTTACAATTTACAGTACAGCTGCTTTCGCCCGTGCAAACACAGCAAAATTATTATTCGAGTCAGAACCTCTGTCTTTTCCTTTAAAAACACATCAGCATTAAATCCAAGTTCACATCGAGGCCTCCTCCTACCCAAATGGAGCGCTCAGGGTTTATAGCAGTCATAGCATCGGGTGCGGAATGAGACAGCCTATGCATAATTTATACAGACAAATCAAACTGTACCTACTGTGCACCAAATCATACTGGACATGAGGCAGCTGGGGAGGGAAAGGCCGTTGCGCTAACGAATGCTAATGGGGGCTTAGCGCACGGTCGTACTCCACAGAGAGGAGCGAATGCTAAGGGGGGCTTAGCGCACGGTCGTACTCCACAGAGAGGAGCGAATGCTAATGGGGGCTTAGCGCATGGTCGTACTCCACAGAGAGGAGCGAATGCTAATGGGGGCTTAGCGCACGGTCGTACTCCACAGAGAGGAGCGAATGCTAATGGGGGCTTAGCGCACGGTCGTACTCCACAGAGAGGAGCGAATGCTAATGGGGGCTTAGCGCACGGTCGTACTCCACAGAGAGGAGCGAATGCTAATGGGGGCTTAGCGCACCGTCGTACTCCACAGAGAGGAGCGAATGCTAATGGGGGCTTAGCGCACGGTCGTACTCCACAGAGAGGAGCCCAGCCCTGCTGCGCTAAGTGCAGCTCCCAGACAGCGTGGGTTCGGCTCTCACCCCTTCTTCCTGTCCAGCAGCAGGTTGTCGATGAACACCACGCTGGCCTTCTTGTCCTTGCGATTGACGCTTTTGACCTGGAGGAGGGAGGGGGACAGACAAGCATTAAATCCACTGGCCTTCTCCCCCACCCCCAGTTTCAAACAGACGGGCTGGAAGTGGGGGCGTCACACTCTCCCAGCTCTCAAGCTCAGTGTGATTGAGTCACTAACTCAGTGTGAGTGAGAAACTGGTGACAGAAACGCTAACACACAGTGGGGAGATATTTTATTTTTTTCTTGAGTGTACATACCATGGCCGGCCAGAAGGGGTAGCTCCTGAGCTTACACCACACACAGATCCCCTCAGTGATGGACAGGGGTTCTGAGTAGAAGAACAAGAAAAATCATCAATATTACAAATATAGAAAGAGTTCAATGACAGCAAATTCGCACACTCCTGCTCACAGTCGCTCAAACAGTCAACTCTTTCACAATGAATCACTTACTCACTCCCACTCGCTCACTCTGAATCACACACAACAATTACACTGAATTACTTACTCCTTCATACTGAATCACTCTCACAATGAATCACTCACTGACATGGACTCACTCTTCTCAATCTGCAGGAGGAAGCTGGGCAGCTCCTCGTCCTCGCCTTCATCCTCTCCCTCCTCCTGCGGGAAGGAGGAGTCTAAGGGGGCAGAGTCTTCCAGAAAGCTCAGCTCGATGGACAAGTCAGAGGACAAGGATGTCTCCCCTGGGCACAGACAGATGGATGTACGCTCACCGCAAACACAATCCCTACATCTCCTCAGTACAGCAGCATCGCTCTCGCTAAAGATGCACAACCTAAAGTCCCTGATTCAATCAAACTGCAGTGTGCTTTCCCCTCAATCTGAGGCCTTTTCTCTGAACAAGAAACCAACAAGAACAAGCCGCACTGCGATTAGACTGAACAGACCACTCAATACAGACTCTTTCATCAGCCTCTCTGTAACCCGCTGAGCTCAGGCCTGCCACACTCACTGTTCATACACTTCCACAATCCCGTCCCCTCAAATTCATAACCAAACGCCCAGAGCTCTACAGTAGACGGCATCACAAATGTTACGGGCTATCGAGAAAAGGAAATATAAAAATGACGTCAATATCCCTGAAAATAAAATACTGTCCCAGGAACCACAATTCAGGTCTTGAACCAGGATTATTTCCAAAGGGCATTCATTATATTAAACACTGACATTCTTGAGATAATCATCAGAGAGCCAAGTAACTGTTTTCAAAATGGTTCAAGTCTTTCATTTTATTTTTCTAAGCTTGAGGACTCAGAACCCACGTCAGCTATGAAATTCTCCATTGTATTTTATGCAGGTAAACAGAGGAAACAACAGAAGCCATTTTGGGTCTGTGTTTATCTGGCCCTTCTGATGAACGGGAGCCATTTTGGCTCTGTGTTTATCTGGCACGCTGATGAAGAGTAGCCATTTTGGGCTTGTGCTTACCTAGGCCCTCTGATGAATGGGAGCCATTTTGGTTCTGTGTTTACCTGGGCCCTCTGATGAATGGGAGCCATTTTGGTTTTGTGTTTACCTGGGCCCTCTGACTCCTCTGCAGGTTCGAACCTGGCTCTGTGACGAGCAGGAGGCCGGTTGCCAGAGCTGCTGGACTGGGCAAGGCTGGCAACAGTTTTCCCCGCTTCTACACAGAACCCCTTCCTGCGCTTCGAGGCTGGGGAAGTGTCCGAGGCCCCGCCTTTCCTCTGGCCCCTCCTCCCCTTCAACTGGCCACACCCATTTGTGACCGGCGGCCCCCTCGCTTGGTTCCTGCGCTTCCTGTGGCTTAACTTCACCTCTGACTCTGAACCCTGGCGAGAGAATGTTACAGATATAACATCAGAGGCAGCCTATCAGCAAACAGCTTAGATACAGAACGCCCAATCAAAACGCTGGAAACAATTCAGTCAAGCTGCTTCCTGTCCATACATGCAGTTGCACCCGACTCTCGGTAGGTCAGTATTACCCGTCAGTGTTTATTTACAGCCCACTGTCACTCTGTAGGAGTTCCACTCACTCTCTCTCCTTCCTGTTCACTCGAATGAGAGATAATAATTATCTCTATTGATTTTTCCGCAGATACAAGGACATCTTCAGGAGGAAACCCACCGTATTTAGCATCTGGGTTCTGCAGGCACAATCAATAGATCGGAAAACACAAAGTGCTGCCTTAGTCACACCTTGTGCCGCCTGTGTCTGTCCAATCAGGAGCCAAGGGTGGCAGGCGGGCGGAGCCTCACTGCTACACAGGAGAGTGAAGAGGGGGGTTTTTGGGGTGCAGATCAATGAGTGAGAGGTATAGTGGGGGTGTATGGGGGTACAGGTAGGGTAATGAACATCCCAAACTCTGCAGTGGGATTCTGCAACCTTTTAAAAAATTGAACGAGGCAGTGCGATGACCAGCGTCCCGTTGCGTGGCCAGGAGAGCTAAATTACATTTTTTAAATGGCTGCATAAATAATTAACCACAAACAATTTAAATCTGCATTCTGTGAGAACAAGGGGGAAATGTGATGTTGTTGAAACTGAAAAGTTTAACCGCCGTTAATTTGATCTTCGGCGATTCGCCGTCTTTCTCAAACGGCGGCACGATGAGCTGGAAAATGAAGCATCGATTTTGAGCAGGCTGTAATTTATCTGTGATCTTTGGGGTTACGGTTTCCCTCGTAAGAAGCAGAGAATGTGAGACACGCTGCCGGCGGAGTTTCAGTGCCATTGAAATTGATTCACCAGAATCATTTAAAACACAGGCCTGTTACAGCAAGAATCATTTAAAACACAGGCCTGTTACAGCAAGAATCATTTAAAACACAGGCCTGTTACAGCAAGAATCATTTAAAACACAGGCCTGTTACAGCAAGAATCATTTAAAACACAGGCCTGTTACAGCAAGAATCATTTAAAACACAGGCCTGTTACAGCAAGAATCATTTAAAATACAGGCCTGTTACAGCAAGAATCATTTAAAACACAGGCCTGTTACAGCAAGAATCATTTAAAACACAGGCCTGTTACAGCAAGAATCATTTAAAACACAGGCCTGTTACAGCAAGAATCATTTAAAATACAGGCCTGTTACAGCAAGAATCATTTAAAATACAGGCCTGTTACAGCAAGAATCATTTAAAATACAGGCCTGTTACTGTGACGTCCAGCAGGTCAGGACCCAAATGCACAACGAGACAGTCTTTCTTTTGAAAAGGTTTTTTATTCGTAATTCCGGGTCGGATCCACACCGGGAAATCAGGTTTAAACAACAAATAATAAGCTGTGGAACCCGTAGAGAGCTGGCGATCGAGATCCAGCGAAGTGGCCAGGAGTGGTCGTAGCCTGGGTCGGGTAGCAGAGTCAGGCGGAGGTAGAGCTGGGATCCACACTGGGAAGCAGGTGTGTCAATTCCAGACCAGGGTAGTCAACTTGGCTCAGCAAGCTAGCATATGGGGAGACAAGTACAACGCGACAAGGACCGTGTACTCTGACAAACCGTAATACTTTGACAAGGAATCACAGGAACAGCACGGTTATATAACTAGTGTCATTAGAGCTGATAAGCGGCAGCTTGCGGGAAATGCGTGCGAGATCAGCGAATTGATTGAACAATTAGGAAATGCATGAGGAATGCGGTGAAGGCAATTAAGTGTGAGTTGTGTCATTAAGATGTGGTGCAAGTAATAATGTGCAATGTAGACACAATCAGGCAATGAACGCAGACATGATACAATCAGGTTCGGGGAAAACAGAGGAAAACATCAAGGAAGGAACGGGGAGCGGAGCGGATCGTAACAGTACCCCCCCGTCAAGGTACGCCTCCTGGCGGACCACAGGCTCTGGTCGACTGGGACTGGTGGTGATGGAAGTCCCGGATGAGGGTAGGGTCCAGGATGAGACGAGGGGCAACCCAGGAACGTTCCTCGGGCCCATACCCCTCCCAGTCGACCAGGTACTGGTGGCCCCGTCCCCGGCGCCGGACATCGAGGATGCTGGAGACTGTAAAGGCGGGAGCACCATCAATGTCCCGAACAGGTGGGGGGGCAGGAGTGGGAGCGCTGAGAGGGCAGGAGACAACTGGCTTGACCTGACTGACATGGAAAGTGGGGTGAATTTTGAGGGAGGCAGGGAGACGGAGCTTGAGGGTGACTGGGTTGAGAATGGAGTGCACAGTGAAGGGTCCGACGAAGCGGGGTTGGAGCTTGCGGGAGGTGCCGGGGAGGGAGAAGGTGGAGGTGGATAGCCAAACCTTCTGTCCCGGGCGGTAGCGAGGGGCTGCGGACCGGTGCTGATCCGCCAGGCGACGATTCCGGGAGGAGGTTTTGAGGAGGGTGTTGCGGGTGGCCTTCCAGACCCGCTGGCAGCGTTGGATGTGGGCGTCCACTGACGGAACCGCCACCTCGGCCTCCTGGGGGGGGAACAGTGGGGGTTGGAAGCCCTGGGAAGCCTCAAAGGGGGACCTCCCTGTGGATGAGCACACCAAGGTGTTGTGGGCGTACTCAACCCACGGGAGGAGCTGGGACCAGGAGGCAGGGTTGCGGGCCATCACGCACCGTAAGGCGGCTCCCAGGTCCTGGTTGGCCCTCTCTGCCTGCCCGTTAGTCTGCGGGTGGAACCCGGAGGAGAGGCTGGCGGTGGCGCCGAGTGCGGTGCAGAATGCCTTCCATACTGCGGAGGCAAACTGGGGGCCCCGGTCGGAGACGACGTCCGATGGGATCCCATGCAGCCGCACCACGTGCTGCACCAGGAGGTCGGCCGTCTCGAGGGCGGAGGGAAGTTTGGGGAGGGGAACAAAGTGAACCGCCTTGGAAAACCGGTCCACCAGGGTCAAAATGATTGTGTTACCGGCAGATGGTGGTAGTCCGGTAACGGAGTCGACCCCGATGTGACTCCAAGGGCGGCCCGGGATGGGAAGGGGACGGAGGAGACCAGCAGGGGGGGAGTGAGACGCCTTACTCCTGGCGCAGACAGGGCAAGCGTGGACGAAGGCCAGGGTGTCCCGCCGGGCGGTGGGCCACCAGAAGCTCCTGCGCACCAGCTCCACGGTGCGGTTGCCTCCGGGGTGGCAGGCCAGTCGGGAGGAGTGAGCCCACTCCAGGACCTGGGAGCGGACAGGGTTAGGAACGAACAGGGCAGAAGAGGGGTTAGGGCGAGGATCGGGATGCGTCACCTGAGCGTCCAGTACGATCTTCTGGATGGGCCACCGGACCGCAGCCACGACGCAGGAAGCCGGAACGATGGTCTCCGGGACAGACAGGTCGGCAGGGGAGGAGTGGATCCGAGAGAGGGCGTCGGGTTTGATGTTTTTGGACCCGGGTTTGAAGGTGATGGAGTAGTTGAATCTAGAGAAGAACAACGACCAACGGGCCTGTCTGGAGTTGAGTCGTTTAGCTGACTGGATGTACTGTAGGTTGCGGTGGTCAGTCAGGATCAGGAACGGTTGAGTGGTCCCTTCAAGCCAGTGTCTCCATTCCTCCAGTGCCAGCTTGATGGCTAGCAACTCCCGATCCCCTACCCCGTAGTTGCGTTGGGTGGGGGAGAGGCGGCGGGAGAAGAAGGCGCAGGGATGGAGCTTGTGGTTGAGGGGGGAGTGTTGGGACAGGATGGCCCCTACGCCTGTGTCCGAGGCGTCCACCTCCACCACGAATTGGCGGTCGGGTTCCGGGCAGCAGAGGATGGGGGCCGTGGTGAATAGTGCCTTGAGTTTGGTGAAGGCTTGATCTGCCAGGGAATTCCAAGCAAATGGGTTTTTAATGGATGTGAGGGCGGTGAGGGGTGCGGCTACCTGGCTGTAGTTCCGGATGAACCTTCTGTAGAAGTTGGCGAACCCCAGGAACTGCTGCAGGTGCTTACGAGTGGTGGGGATGGGCCACTCCGTCACTGCCTGGATCTTGGCCGGGTCCGGCCGTATGTCGCCCCTCTCCACCACAAAACCTAGGAACGAGACTGAGGGAGCATGAAACAAACATTTGTCGGCTTTCACAAACAACTTATTCTCCAGTAGGCGTTGTAGAACCAGGGAGACATGGTCTTGGTGTTCCCGTTGGTTCTGGGAAAAAATAAGTATGTCATCTAATTAAACAAAAACAAAGCGGTTGAGGAAATCCCTCAGTACATCGTTCACTAGGTTTTGAAAGACGGCAGGGGCATTAGTAAGGCCGAACGGGACCACCCGGTACTCGAAGTGGCCCAGGGGGGTGTTGAAGGCGGTCTTCCACTCGTCCCCCTCCCGGATCCGTACCAGGTGGTAGGCGTTACGGAGGTCCAGCTTGGTGAAGACCTGGGCGCCCTGCAGCAGTTCAAAGGCCAAATTCAGTAGGGGTAGAGGGTATTTATTCCTGACGATGATGGAGTTTAGGCCCCGGTAGTCGATGCAGGGGCGGAGGGAGCCATCCTTCTTCTTTACGAAGAAGAATCCAGCTCCGACGGGCGAGGAGGAGGGGCGGATGATACCTGCTTCGAGGGAGGCCTTGATATAGTCCTCCATGGCCGTTCTTTCCGGACCGGATAGGCTGTACAGGCGGCCGGAGGGTAGGGGAGCACCCGGAAACAGGGAGATGGCACAATCGTAGGGTCTGTGGGGGGGTAAGGACAAGGCAAGGGACTTGGAGAAGACCCGGGACATGTACCGGTAACAGTGGGGGACCCCCTTCAGGTCGACCTCTGGAACGGATGTCTGAATTTCCGTGCTAGAGGGAGGTTCCGCCGAGTGGAGACAGGAGGTGTGGCATTGGGTGCTCCAGCTGGTGACGCTGGATGTGATCCAGTCGAGCAGGGGGTTGTGTTTGTGCAGACAGGGCTGACCAAGGACCAGAAGGGAGTGGGGAGTGCTGATGATGTGGAGTTGAATGATCTCACGGTGGTTACCGGACAGAAGCAGTTGGATGGGAATGGTGCGGTGGGTGATGTGGGCCAGGCGGTGGCCGTCCAAGGCATAGGCGTTGATGGGTCTCTCCAGTTCTTCCGTGGGAATCCCGGACTCGTACATGAACTGGGAGTCCACAAAGTTGGAGTCGGCTCCTGAGTCGACGAGGGCCTGAACAGCTACGGTGGCGGAGGCCGTAGTGCCCCATTTGAGGACCGCAGAGAGTTGGAAGCGGTTGAGAGCTAGGCCCGGTGTTTGGGTCTGGCTCGCCAGTAGGCCTAGGGTTGCTGACGAGCCTTCTCTTTTGGGCGCACCGGACAGGAGTTAAGGAGGTGATCCGTGCGGCCGCAATAGAAGCAAGCTCCGGTGGCCCGGCGTTGGCGGCGGCGAGCGGCAGGGTCGGACGTAGTGCCGCCCAGCTGCATGGGTTCCCCGGTTTCCGGAGGTTCGAAAGCCATGGGAGCCTGATGGCGAAGAGCAGGGTGCGCGGGTGTGGTTCCCAGAGGCGGTTGAGTAGGGACGTAAGCCCTCCTCTCGCGGGTGCGGGCGCGCAGACGGTTGTTAACCGTGATGGCCAAGGAGATGAGGTCATTAAGCGTGGGTGTGTCATCGCGGGTGGCCATCTCGTCCTTCATCTCCTCGGAAATGGCGGAGCGGAAGACGCCCTGTAGGGAGGCGTCGTTCCAGCCCGACTGCGCCGCGAGGATCCGGAACTTAATGGCGAACTCCGCCACACTGCGTTCGCCTTGTTTTAGCGCCAGAACCTGCTGGTTCACGTCTCTCCCGCACACGGGATGATCAAAGGTGCGCCGCATCTCCCTGGCGAAGTCCAGGTACTGGGTGCAGAGGATGGGTTGCTTCTCCCACAACGCGGCGGCCCAGTCCCGTGCCTCTCCTCCCAGGCAGGTGATCACATACGCCACACGGGTGGCGTCAGCAGAGTAGGAGGATAGCTGCATCCGGAACGCCAGCTCACACTGCAGTAGGAAGGGCTGGCATTTCCCCAGCTCACCTGAGTACCGTTCTGGAGGGTTGGCGCGAGGTTCCCGAGGAGGTAGTAATGGAGCTGGTGCCGGTGGTTGAGGAGGATTCTCCGCTTCAGGACGGAGACCCCCACTGCATCTGTACAGACCCCCACTACATCTGTACAGACCCCCACTGCATCTGTACAGACCCCCACTACATCTGTACAGACCCCCACTGCATCTGTACAGACCCGCTACATCTGTACAGACCCCCACTACATCTGTACAGACGCCCTGCATCTGTACAGACCCCTGGATCTGACAGGAAGCTCCGGGATATGAGATTGTAGGCAGCACCTACAGTATGTCACTCCCCCAGCTCAGTGGGGGGCTGGGGGCGTGGCCAAACACACCTGGGGGCGTGGCCAAACACACCACACACACACACACACCCACTATACAAACACACACATGCACACAATATAAACTTGGGGACTCAGGTATAGATCAGCAGTCAATGAATAAATGTATCAGTCGATGAATCATACCCTCTTTATTTGTACACAACACCATTTACAATTTGGTTATCAAAGCATTTTAAAAAATTATAAATATATAAATAAAAAACCAAAAGAACACAATTAAAAAAATAGAATTGGGAAATTATTCCCTGATCCTGGAAAAGGCGACGAAGCAGATTTCCTGTAAAATGGCAGGATGCTGAAAAAGACTGAATAAATATAAACATGCTGGAGAAACCAGGCCAGGTTATTAGAGGGGACAGGGTGCCGTTGGTCCTGTAATGTGCATAGATTGTTGTGGACACATTATCAAAATGGCTGCTCCATTTTATCATTTGAACTGAACTTGGCCCTGAGGCCAGAAGACCAGAGTGTTTAAACCAAAAACCAGGAATCTGGTCCGTCATTACAGAAAACACACACTCACTCACACACACACACACACTCACTCACTCACACACACACACACTCACTCACTCACTCACACACACACACACACACTCACTCACTCACACACACACACACACACACACACACACACACATAATACGGTCATAGAGAGACACTCTCTGAAATAACGGCTAACAGTAATCCTAAAAGAGAAAAGACTCCAATCCTATTATGAAGCATTCTGGGACATATGCATTGAGAGGAATCCACACACTGATAGTAATTGATTGGCACAGTTGTGTTGAATGAACACATTGGTGTTTTGGCTCACGAGCGAGCAGGTTTTACTTTCTATGTGAGGAAAACTAATCCTTTACCAGCATCCTTTGCTTCATACAGACTATAATTATGCAGAAGCTTGTAAACACACAGACACACTCACGCATGTGTACATGTAGGCTCACACGCTAACACACGCATGCATGCGCACACACAAACACACAGACACACTCAGACATGTGCACACACAAACACACTAATACATAGACACACTCAGACATGTGCACACACAAACACACAGACACACTCAGACATGTTCACACACAAACACACAAACACACAGACACACTCAGACATGTGCACACACAAACACACTAATACATAGACACACTCAGACATGTGCACACACAAACACACAGACACACTCAGACATGTTCACACACAAACACACAAACACACAGACACACTCAGACATGTTCACACACAAACACACAAACACACAGACACACTCAGACATGTTCACACACAAACACACTAATACACAGACACACTCAGACATGTGCACACACAAACACACTAATACAGACACACTCAGACATGTGCACACACAAACACACTAATACACAGACACACTCAGACATGTTCACACACAAACACACTAATACACAGACACACTCAGACATGTTCACACACAAACACACTAATACATAGACACACACATACGCACACACATTAAACACACACACATGCATGGATGTGCACACACAAACACACACGAACACATACACACACATGCATGTGCACACACTAACACACAGAGATGCATACAAGCCAACATTAACACAAACACACAGACATGCATGCACGCCCACACACACACACACACACACACACTCACATGCGTTTAAATAATTGTGATCATAATTCCAGTGCTGCTCTGTGAATGCTTAAAATGCCACACATTTAATTAAACATAAAAAAATAAAATAACTGCAGTTTGTTTTATCTAGAATATACAGGCCATGATAACCAGCATGGTAGCCATGGTGGTTTAAACATACCATAGATTGTTGTGTGTTTTGAGTGTGCGAATCGCCCTGACAACTGAAATATCTGCACACATTGATGAGGTCATCAGTTTGAATGTGGAGTTCAGAAAATATGACTGTGCTCAATGTTGCCATTAATATTATATTTTGCTCTTGGCAGATCCAAAATGAACAGGATACCAAGCAAGTACAAAAGCTATATGTGTGTTTATGTGCAGGTTTATAAAACACCAGGAAAGAATGCTTACGAGATCAGATCATTTCAGCCGTTATTACGCCGCTTCCTGATCTGGTGAATTCTACCATGAAATTGGTTATTGAATAATACAATAAATTTTAAAGATTGAATTTGAAGGATTGATTGGGTGTTTTACAAGTTTTCGTTATTAAAATATAACTTCAAAGCCTCGAAGCTTTCAAAGTTTTACTGCATAGAACAGTGAAATGAATGGCCTGATTGTGTCTGTCCAATCACAGCCCTGCATTACTGGCTTTGGCAGCATTGCTGTGTGAGGGATTGATTGATTGGTTATGTTTTATATTGTCGTGCTGTTGGGTTACAGGGGCCTATTTTGGTTTAAATTCAAATGAATTTACTGCAACAACATGCTGATAGGATTAAAAAGAAAGCTGAAATTATTAATCACAGTACATATTATTATTATCATTATTTCATCTTGTTTAAACTACAGGTTCACATAGCAGAATGCAGAACATAGTTTCATGGATTTATAAATATTTTATGCATGTAGAGTACTGCAGTGGAGCTGGGTTCCTGTGATATAATAAAAGGAAGTAGTTTGACTTTCGGATGCGCTTCTGGAACGAAGCTGTTCTCGAGATACATTAGAAAGTGTTTCAAAGCCTAATGTGCAAAATGCAGAGTTCCCTTTCAGTTTCAATGCATTTTCAACACACTGCCGAGAGTTTCAACTGCACACCGTCCAAACACAACTGCACACCGTCCAAACACAACTGCACACCGTCCAAACACAACTGCACACCGTCCAAACACAACTGCACACCGTCCAAACACAACTGCACACCGTCCAAACACAACTGCACACCGTCCAAACACAACTGCACACCGTCCAAACACAACTGCACACCGTCCAAACACAACTGCACACCGTCCAAACACAACTGCACACCGTCCAAACACAACTGCACACCGTCCAAACACAACTGCACACCGTTCAAACACAACTGCACACCGTCCAAACACAACTGTGACGGTCCAAACACAACTGCACACCGTCCAAACACAACTGTGACGGTCCAATCGCAACAGGGCAGGGCTCTGTCTGTTCCCCTCTGATCCCCCATCACAGTAAAACCTGCAGTATCTAGAGAAACAGGATCTGAGCAGTTCATCAACAAGACAGGGTGAAGGGGGGGGTTCTGTTACCTTTGAAAGGTGAAAGATAACACTCTCTCTCTCTCTCTCTCTCTCTCTCATACAAGGAATGAGCATCAATCGTGGCTACGCACTGTTTGCTCACATCCTCACTACAGACAGTCGTGGCTACGCTCTGTTTGCTCACATCCTCACTACAGACAGTCGTGGCTACGCTCTGTTTGCTCACATCCTCACTACAGACAGTCGTGGCTACGCTCTGTTTGCTCACATCCTCACTACAGACAGTCGTGGCTACGCTCTGTTTGCTCACATCCTCACTACAGACAGTCGTGGCTACGCTCTGTTTGCTCACATCCTCACTACAGACAGTCGTGGCTACGCTCTGTTTGCTCACATCCTCACTACAGACAGTCGTGGCTACGCTCTGTTTGCTCACATCCTTACTACAGACAGTCGTGGCTATGCTCTGTTAGCTCACATCCTCACTACAGACAGTCAGGGCTACGCTCTGTTTGCTCACATCCTCACGACAGACAGTCGTGGCTACGCTCTGTTTGCTCACATCCTCACTACAGACAGTCATGGCTACGCTCTGTTTGCTCACATCCTCACGACAGACAGTCGTGGCTACGCTCTGTTTGCTCACATCCTCACTACAGACAGTCGTGGCTACGCTCTGTTTGCTCACATCCTCACTACAGACAGTCGTGGCTACACTCTGTTTGCTCACATCCTCACTACAGTCGTGGCTACGCTTTAGCATCGGAGAGCGCTGAACACGTGTTTAACACGCTCTTGGTCTTAATCACACCCACAGCATCGGAGAGCGCTGAACACGTGTTTAACACGCTCTTGGTCTTAATCACACCCACAGCATCGGAGAGCGCTGAACACGTGTTTAACACGCTCTTGGTCTTAATCACACCCACAGCATCGGAGAGCGCTGAACACGTGTTTAACACGCTCTTGGTCTTAATCACACCCACAGCATCGGAGAGCGCTGAACACGTGTTTAACACGCTCTTGGTCTCAATCACACCCACAGCATCGGAGAGCGCTGAACACGTGTTTAACACGCTCTTGGTCTTAATCACACCCACAGCATCGGAGAGCGCTGAACACGTGTTTAACACGCTCTTGGTCTTAATCACACCCACATCATCGGAGAGCGCTGAACACGTGTTTAACATGCTCCAGATCAATGGCAGTCATGCAGCTCAAAAGGGGATTGTTCAATATAACCATCATCGTCCTTAATTCTGAGCCATGGGGTTTAGTCCATGGGTTGAACTCCAGTCCAGATGCCTCATTTATAAGATGGCCAAATTATCAAATTGTATTTTAAATAGTAGCTTACGCAGAAAAACATGACTAAATAGTTATTTATAAAATCCCACAGGTAAAGTTTACACTAGCCGTGAGTTAATACCTGCGGGTTATGTGGGGGGCAATGCACGTTTGAGGGCTTCAGGTGAAACCCTTAAGTGGGCTGTGCATGAGCTTTAACAATAACATTTCATTGATAGTCCATGCTTGCTATCATCAACATTTTGAAATGCAAACTTATTTAGAAGAAAGTGCCTGTTACTGGCCACATTCACAAGACGGGGTCATTGAAAAGCACGTTTGCATGGGTTTATATGGAAGTTAATTTGAGAATTATTATATACCATCACTCAATTACACACTGTGAGACTCAATCAGACACTGTGACTCTCAATCAGACACTGTGACTCTCAATCAGACACTGTGACTCTCAATCAGACACTTTAACTCTCAATCAGACACTTTGACTCAATCAGACACTTTGACTCTCAGACACTTTGACTCTCAGACACTTTGACTCTCAATCAGACATTTTGACTCAATCAGACACTGACTGTGATTCAAACTTTGCCTTCTTAGATGATGGTAAGAGATTTGAGGTCACTGATGCTGGTAAGAGTTTTGGGGTCACTGATGCTGGTAAGAGTTTTGGGGTCACTGATGTTGGTAAAAGTTTTGGGGTCACTGATGCTGGTAAAAGTTTTGAGGTCACTGATGTTGGTAAGAGTTTTGGGGTCACTGATGCTGGTAAGAGTTTTGGGGTCACTGATGCTGGTAAAAGTTTTGGGGTCACTGATGCTGGTAAAAGTTTTGAGGTCACTGATGTTGGTAAAAGATTTGGGGTCACTGATGCTGGTAAAAGTTTTGGGGTCACTGATATTTATGAAAAATATTGTGAGCTTTAATATCAAAGTAATTTTTTTCTTAATGCTAGTATGTAACACACTGAGGAAGTGACTGTGCTGGTACTTTATCATGGATAAACTGAAACCCTGAAGCATTATGGGTAGGGGCCCATGTCCTATTCCTGGTTGGCACCAGGGATAGCACAGACATGTCATCATTTTTTGCATAGAAACCAGCATAAGAGCTCTCTACCAATCAGAGAGCACATTGGTAGCAACAATGGCAGCAGTAATTGGTGGATACGGTCTGGCTGTGCTGCCTAGATACCATCAGGGAAGTAAAGCCAGAACGTGTCACCGCCTGAGTGACTCTGTTTCTTATTATCAAAGTGCTCTGTGATTGGCTGAGCTCCTCTCTGGTTTCTATGCGAAAAGGGGACCGCACGTCTATATGCCATTTCATTATCCCCCACTGGCAGTGAGCGGTTATTCAGCACCTCACTAATTTATCCCTCCTCCAGTTTTATCCCCTCAATGCTGTGTTAGGTACAGAGTACTCCAGTCATTAGACCAAATACCTATCTAAGGGCTGCAGTCTGCTCTTACGGCTGAATTAAACATTTTACCACACACTTTCCTAAGGGAGAGGGGAGGAGATGGGGTGTGGAGTGATAAACTCTCTCTCTCCCTCTCTCCCTCTCTCTTTCTCTCTCTCTCTATCTCTCTCTCTCTCTCTCTCCCTCTGTCTTCAGCATTTGAAATCCTCTATGCTGATTGGATCATTTGATCATGTGTTAAGTGGTCTGTAGCGTACTATCCAGCGATGTCACATCTGGACAGAAAGTTTTCAAGTGCACACAGGAATCGGGCCTAAACAAACAATGTGAAGTTTGGAGATTACGATAAGACCTGTAAAACAGGATATCATTCGGACACATTACAGTCACGTTACACCTCAAAAAAGAGCAGCTACACACCAACAGATAGCTACTCCCTAGCGAAGGTAGTCAGATAGTCAGAGTTAATGCCTTAAAATATTTGTTGTGGTTTACAGGTTAGACAGCGAGCTGAAATCTGTAGTACGGTGGGAACTGCCAATTAAAGGGGAAAATATCATCAGATTTTTTTTTTTTGAGCAACTTTTTATCTTCCTGAGAATTAAAAAAAAAACATTACTTATCTGGGATGACCAATCATCATCTGGGATGGTTTGCTCTCCCTGAAACGAAAAAGCTCGCCCACACGATACAGGACATCCAGCAGTTCCTTACCAGCTTTACACAGGGTTAAACTCCAGCTCCGTATATTCTTTAACGCTGCAGTTCTGTGAAACTGAAACACTCCAATTTATTTCATGCATGCACTTAAAAGTTAATTAAGGATTGTTACCAAGCACTTGTGGCCTTTCTGTACTGTAACACAGCACCAGAGACTCTCGTTGCTACCAACCAGAGCCTCCTGTAGTCGAGAGGCAGAGCCTCAGGAGCTGAGTCTATTGGAGCTCCCTTGCTGTAGTAGTGCTTTCCTGGGTGCGGCATTCAGGTGGTGTCTTAGAATCGGGTTAAAAATAAATAAATAAATAAACCCAAACAGTGCACGCTTGCGCTCTGAAACGTCTTACAGGCGCATCACAAACGATGCTCTCCCCCTGTGAGGTTTGCGCTTGGGGAAACGGTCTGGCAGTCGCAGAATCCCGCCGCTATAATCTTCCTGTCAGAGGGACTGCGGCCAATCTGCGAGACGTGCCGCTTTTCCGCGGGACGCGATAAAGAAAACCCAACCTCCGCTGCCGCGGCTCATCAGTCACCGTCGCCGAGAAGGACCGTTCTCCCGCCCTCGCCGAACACAACGCCGCTGTCCTTAATGGAGTTTTTTAAAGCGGGGAGATCAGGGCCATCCACAGTTCATTCCAGGTCTCCACCGTTCCTCTCGCGGGCAGAGCAAAACGTGCAAACGCCGTGTAAACAAAATATAAATAAAGACACGCTTATTCAGTTTTATGAATTTGGCTTTTTATTTTATTCTTATTATTAGAGAAGTGTGATTTGCGAAATTAGCGGAGGAGGTGTTATGTTCTGAGTCTGTTTTGTTATTCTGTCATGTTTAGTATTGTCAGTTTCTGTAGCATACACTTTTCCATGTTTTCCGCAGCCTTGCGTTCTGTGCTGTATCTCTCGCTTCCTCTCACGGAGTTTTATTTTCGTTTCTGTACACTTTGTTTGTATTACCCTGCACTACTAATTATTATATAGGACTTATTAATTACTAACTGGCTAAACACGGGTGTGGTTAACTAATCTACTAATGTCAGGGTTTAATAGAATTATTACTAACACAAACTAACAATTTAGTTCTCATCACGTTTCCACAGCTGTTTAGTGTTTCCTTACGTATCCAGTCATTGTCATGTTAACTAATTTACTAACGACAGGGCTAGGATAGGATAACTACTAACGATTTACTAATTGCCTTGTTACGTGTCTCAGCTCTCAAGCTGTTTTCCATTTCCTGCTATTCTCAAGCTAAGTGTTTGCACCTGTCTACACATGCATTTATACCTGCGGTCTTTGTCCCTCGTTGCGAGTTCGTCTGACAAAATTTATACGCGTGAGTCTGTTGCCTGTTTTTTCCCCCCCGAGTTAGCTTATCTGTGTCCGAGTACTTCTTGTTTGAGTTGTCTTCCGAGTTTTTGTTTCGTGAGTTAGTATTTTAGTATTGGGTTGTCCCAGAGTTTTCTTTGTTTAGTTTTTTCGTTTTATGTTTTGTGTCTCTTTGATCTCCTGGTTTTTCGACTTCTGCCCGTGTTCTCGCGACCCTGTTCCTGGACTGTGATTGTGTACCTCTGCCGTGCCTTCCTGTTTTTGACCTCTGCCTGTTTGACCTTCCTTTGGATTGTGTTTTTGTACTTTTGCCGAACATTAAACCTCGGTTTTCTGCATCCTGCCTGCTTCTGGATCCCTATATCCCACCGATCGTAACAGGAGGACCTTGATTCTCAGCGGGAATGTCTTGCTTCGTTGGTAGCCTACTGTTTTTTTTGTTGTGGTCGTTTGTTCCTCTCGCGGGCAGAACAAAACGTGCTAACGTGAAATAATAAACGAAATAATAAAAACACGCTTTCTCGGTTTTATGAATTTGGCTTTTTATTAATATTATTAGAGGTGTGGAGGACAGGGAAACCCTGGCGGGAATGTCTAGCTTTGTTCTTGCCGTTTTTAGTTCGATATTTCGCTCTCTGACTCACCCCGGTCTACGAGCAGTCCCCAGCAGCGCTCCGATTAGCGTGTATGTAAACCCGACACGCACAGCAGCGGGAGGAGAGCGATAAGCAGCGTAATTGTATGGAGGTAGATTTCTATCAAAAATAAACAAGCACAAAAGTATAATCCACAATTGTATTTACCATCCACACACAAACACCTCAACTTGTGTTTCGTAAATCATCATTTGCATGAATGCAAAAATTATATTCACAAATGCAAATAACATTTACAGATATGTTCACATGTACAAATCAAAAGCTTGGCTTGCGAACTGGCGAATCTACATTTGCCGATCGAAAGACACGCTTGATCTGCTTGGATTTACGGACAGAATTTTGAGACAAATTTTCCAAGTATACATAGCTGCAGCTGCAGACTCCAAGAAACGCCCCTCCAAGAAACGCCCCTCACTACAAGTAACGCCCCTACTAACTGACGTAGTTAGTAGTTCAGCTGCTTATTGTCAGAGAGCAATGCAGGGCAACGTTAATGTTAAATGATGTCATGCTGTAGGCCTATCTGTCTGGAATTGTGTATTTTTGTAAGCGGCACTAATGAGCGAAATCTGGTTCAGTCGACTGAGGTCATTAGACTACGTAAAGTATGCCGTTACCAGCCTATTCGTTCATTTTCAGCAATGCCACTTATACTTGCAATTATTATGAAATACAAAGTTTGTTCAGAAACACGTCTAATCCAGTGCTGAAACTAGCTACTAAAGTGATGTGTCAAACTAAAGAATGTTGTGCTATCAGTCAGACACCATCTGCCAATCACAACTTGTTCTTCCCTGCGGAGAGGGGTACCCTAAATTACCCCAGACCTTATCAGAATGCCCATTTGTATTATTGATAGAAGCATGGCGCAAATAATCAGAAATAGCTTTACTTTTCATGATGTGATATAGGCCAACTACACTACAATAATGACATTCCTGGTTAGTGAAACTAAGAGTAAGATTTTCAATTAAAATTATTAATTTATAATCCACCAGGCAATAGCCTACATTTTAGATTAACGTTAGCTACACCCATGCTGCAAATTTCTCATTGTGTAAATAACGTTATTTAATGACGGTTTTAGGACGAAATAAGACATATATATATATATTTGTTTCACGGAACATTTTAGTTGGGCTATTCGTTTTTCACGATCAGCCTTAAAACAGTACAGTGATATTTACTATTAACCCTGAGAATTAGGTTACCTATTGTCTCCCAGCTCCCAGTCGCAAGAGCGTGGAGGAGATATTACACGAGGAGTTAATTAAGTGTTCCCTTAATTTCTTTAAGCAGTGTATATATATATATATATATATATATATATATACTATATGGCTAAAAGTATGTGGACACCCCTACTAAGTATTGAGTTCAGGTGTTTCAGCCTCCCCCACTGCTAAGAGGTACATAAAATCAAGCACATAGCCATGAAATCTCCATAGATAAACATTGGCATTAGAATGGGTCGTACTGAAGAGCTTAGTGACTTTAAACATGGCACTGTCATAGGATGCCACCTAGAAAAGGTTTTATCATTTCTAAACCGTTCATCCGATATGGATGGAAATACCCTCAAATTACAGCTGACAGTCTGCACTTCAACCTCATTGTCATTGTATCCTTTCAAACTCAAAGTGCTAGAGTACGGAACCGAAATAACGAGACAACTGATAATTTTGCAGTGGTCTCTTAATTTTTTCCAGAGCTGTATATGTAACTCCAACCTGCCCATTAGTTAGGCCAACAAATTGACGTGAACAATCATGTCTGTCAATATGTGCATTTTTTTTTAAAAAAAAATTTCAAGTTAGGTTTAAGAAAAGGCTATAAAATGTATTATGCTGGAAGTCGTTTTCCTATTCCAATTGGCCAATACAGCCCATTAAAATGCTACTGTTGCACTAAAGAATCTCAGAGTGGACTTAGGAGTGACATTTAAAAAAGAGGGGTTGTTCTGTTTTATTCTGGAGGGTTTAATAATGAACAAAATGAAACGGCTGGCACAGCTGGTGGTAACAAGCTTGCTCGAATGAGAACCTGCCCAATGATTAAACAATAATGATTCAGAAATACAAAAATAACAATTAGGTTACACATAGGTTAATTGAACAGTTATAAATTGCATTAACGAATGAGTTTCATTCATAAAATATTCTCCTTTTGTCTTCAATACAACGAAATAACAATGTAATAAATTGCTTTCGATATGAATATCTTCAGACACAGCACCATATTATTCCATTGAAAAAAGTGAACGCTGTGGGCCGCTTAAGCGTCCGAAAACAATCGAGTAATTCTGAAAGTTTATATATTCTGGCACTTCATCTCTCCACAAATATCAGCCGGCTGGGGCAGGCTATGAACGGTTCGCCTTAATCCATACTTTTAGCGAGCTATAACAGATAATTTCAATACAAACTACTGACTTCTTCAATAAACTCCCCGGCCATGTTCATTTTCACTAGCTTGTATTGTAAAAATATATAGCACTCTAACGTAATTAATTTGGCTCATGACAGAAATATGAGTGGTAACAATGGATAGAATGGATATGGATAAAACGGACTGTTAAGCTGGTTTACATACATTTAAATACTTTCATCATATACCCATTTATATTAGTGTGCATAATTTTGCTGCGGATTAACAGCAGCGAACCAACAAGATCCCCCAAGGCCACCGTAGTTGGTTGGGGGCGTTTCTTGGAGTGAGGGGCGTTTCTTGGAGGGCGTTTCTTGGAGTCTGCAGGCTGCAGCTATACCCTACTCAAATTTTCCGCTGTTTTTCACCGTGTCGATTCACGCGCTTAATTTGCGATTCGTAAAATAAACTTCTTCTTCTTCTTTGGTGCTACATAACACGGCGAATGTGTGTGTGTCGGCTCATCAGCGCCACTTTTAGAACAAGTGGCCAAAACTGCACATTATCTTTAAGAAGTGGATTCATGGTCAATTTAATTAAAACAACCGAGTTTTGAGTTTATTTAGGTTGTAAAGTTAACCCCACGCTAATCTTGCGATGGCAAGTTTTTTAAACAGTCATTGCACAAAACTATCAGATTGCATGTAGCTAGCTCGCTAGATTACATTACACAGGGGTGGGTCCGTACACAGTAGCTACATAACTCTTTCGCCCCTCATGGAAAAGATTATGTAAAACAAACTCAACCATGTGAAGTATTGTAGCCAATTAAATTAATTTGACAGCTATTCTCACTGATACCGATGTCTCCTATGAAATCTTTTATTTGTTCAGCTAGCTAGCTCAGGGGTTCCCAAACCTTTCCATGCCAAGGACCCCCAAATAGTCGTAGCCTCTGGCTGGGGCCCCCCTATTGCGAAATGGCTTTTAAAAAAAAACTTTTAAATTACACTGGCAAATATAAAAAAATCTAACATACAGCTTCTTAATACACAACACAATACTTTTGACCCTATTTTGATTCCATAATCGGGCCGTTAGTAGCTCAACGTAACGCTTTGACTGACAGGCAGACGGTTAGTTATTGGCTGCGATTGAAAGAAGGGCATGGCAAAGACCTAATTTCGATATGAAAGGATTTATAACAATTTATATCTTATTTTAAACCGGCACAGCAATCTTATGAATTGAAATTAATTTTTGAAATAAATAAATAACATTTTTTTTTTTTTGTTTGTTTTTTTTTTGTTGCATTTCCCATTTTTCTCTCCCTTACAATTGGCCCCCCTGGCGCCCCCTGGCGGCCCCCCGTTGGGCCGCAGCCCCCACTTTGAAAACCCCTGAGCTAGCTAGTAGATAAGACACCTAAATGAAAATGATCATTCAAATTGCATGGAGTGCTCTCCTTATTTTAGCTCAGTGTTGTACTTCCTAGTTCCTATCAATGTACGGACCTACCCCTGTGTAATGTAATTATTTATTTTACTTAATTTGCGTCTCGCCGACTTGCTCTGAAATCCGAGACTATGATTTCAGTTTATTACATTTCATTTAGGCACAGAAATGCCGTGGTGCTGATACAAGCAGTGACAGACCACTCTGCTGTTCAATAAATACAATCATGAGGATTGCTTTGAATTGTGTGGCATCCAGTGGGCACATCAATTACATTCACAAGTGTACATTTAATTGTGCCACAAAAACCACGTGCAGACGTTTAAATCAATTATAGGCCACAATAAATACAATAACGACAATTACTTAGCATTTTGTGACATTGAGAGCAACGCTCTATGGTCACAGAGCGAAATGCAATGGGTATGTGGATTACATTCCGAGGTCAGTACTACATTTAATTGTGGCATGAAAACTGCGTACTGGTATTGAAAAACAATGCACCCCATTTTGTATCTCGGTATTTTTCACAGAACATGAAATCCAATGCAATATGCGTTTTATTTTTAATTACGGTGTGATAAACGCAAACGTCTATCACTGCGTAGTGGTAGAATAAATAAGTATTTGTGTTAGTCAGTCAGCTACATCTGTTAACTCCTGTACTCCCCTCTCACAAACTGTCCAAGGCCTGCAGGGTGGAAGATATGACAAAAAACTACCTGGGAGCAAAAGCCTCTTTAGTGAGCAATGGAGCCGAATGGGAAGGGCTTTGCCACAGAACTGCAAAAAAAAAATCCATAAAGAGATCAGCAGGAAAGGAGGGTGTGGAGAGTGGTCTGGGATGGAATAATGAGTCCTGGAGTTTGTACTGCTCTCCCTTCAGTGACTCCTTCTTGCACAATAATGAGGACACTGACATCCCTGTTCCCACTTCCTCCAAAAATAGGAGTGTACCTGGATCACAGGGCAGGAACTCTGTCCTTCTACAGCGTCTCTGACACAATGACCCTCCTGCACAGAGTCCAGACCACATTCACTCAGCCCCTCTATCCTGGGTTTGGGGTTTATACTAAATCCTCTGTAAAACTGTGTGATCTGGGATGATACAGAGTGAAGATCAGCTGTAATTAGAGAGAAATTATTAAATTCATTTAAAGGGATAGTCCACTGTAATGAACTTTTAGGCTAATAAGAATTTCTGAAAATGTTGAGCAATTTTCAAAGCTTTTTCTCTGATATGAGCATGGACGATGTGAACTATGTGATGTGATGTCATTGAATTGACCGTACCTGACCGTACATTGACCGTACCTGACCACCTACTCCAGCCAGCTTCTGGTCCAGACTATGGTCACCTCACGCCTGGACTACTGTAACTCCCTGCTCGCAAGCCTACGCCATCCTGCCTCTTCAACTGATCCAGAACGCAGCTGCCCGGCTTGTGTTCAACCTCCCGAAATTTTCACAAGTCAGCCCCCTGTTGATCTCACTCCACTGGCTGCCAGTTGCAGCTAGGATCAGGTTAGATAGATAGATAGATTGCTTTAATAATCCCCAATGGGGAAATTCTTTTGCCACCAAGCCACATCACACAACAGCATACAATCAACAGAACACAGTTCAACATACAATCATACAATCATCAGGACAAATAGACACATCAATACAGGGCACAATGCAACATACACTACAGCAACGCAGAGGTGTGCCGCATAGACACTGTCAGGACACAGAAATCACAGCAATACCAATAAATTAATTTTTAAAAATAATAATAAAAAAATAAAATAAATAAATCACCCCATCCTAATTTGGTCAACAGCTCTTATTATAGAGTCTTACTGCTGTGGGAACAAAGGACCTCCTAAATCTCTCAGTGGAGCATCTGGGTAGAAGGAGCCTTTTGCTCCTACCACTCATAGTGAAGATGCTGTGCAAAGGGTGATCATCCCTTGACAACACACTCCTCATCTTCCTCATCACCCTCTTTTCAACTATTTCCTCCACAGAACTTGGGCATGAGCCAAAGATGGAGCCTGCCTTCCTTATGAGTTTGTTAAGCCTGTTCCTGTCCTCAACAGTTATGCTACCACCCCAACACACAACAGCATAAAAAAGGACACTTTCCAGTATTCCATGATAGAAAATATTTAAAATAGGCCTGCCCATATCAAATGACCTGTTTCCTCAGAAAAAATAGTCTAGACTGGGCCTTCTTGAAGGTAACTCTACTGTTCTCCTTCCAGTCTAGTTTACTATCTAGATGAACACCAAGGTATTTATATGAGGGAACTACCTCTACTGGCTGACCTCTAATAAAAATAGGGGCTAACTCACCCTTTTTTCTTTTAAAATCAAACACCAGCTCCTTAGTTTTGTCTATATTTAAAATGAGATGGGCATCGTCACACCAACTGACAAAGCTATTCACCTCATTCTGATACTCTGCATGGTCATTATTGGTAATGTAGCCCACCAATGCAGTCATCAGAAAACTTCTGTAAATGACATGAAGCGCTGCTATGTCTGCAGTCAGAAGTATACATTGTAAATAAAAAAGGAGATAACACAGTGCCCTGTGGTGCCCCTATGTTAGTGGTGATGACCTCAGACTTGGTGTCATGAACCCTAACATACTGAGGTCTATTTGTGAGGTAGTCAGTAATCCATGCAACAGTAGATGAATTAAGATTAAAACCATAAAGCTTTTTAGTTAAAATATGTGGCTGTAAAGTATTAAAAGCACTAGAAAAATCTAAAAACATTATTCTCACAGATGCAGCAGTCAGCTCTAGATGACTGTGCACCCTGTGCAACAAGTAAAGGAGTGCATCATCTGTACCTACGCCCCTCCTATATGCAAACTGAAGTGAGTCCTGAAAGGCACTGACCTGTGCCCTTAGGTGCCCCAGCACAGTCCTCTCAAAACATTTCATGACATGTGAGGTCAGTGCAATAGGTCTGAGGTCTTTAAGTGCCTTAGCATTAGGTTTCTTGGGTACAGGTACAATGCAAGATGTCTTCCAGATTGCTGGAATTTTTGACACAGACAGAGACAAGGAATAAAGATTATGTAGCACCTCACACAGCTGATCAGCACATGCTTTAAGAACGCGCGGCATGATCCCATCTGGGCCAGGGGCCTTTTTTACATTAAGCCTCCTCAGCTGACAGCGTACCTCCTCAACAGTGATAGTTATTGGGGTTCAAAGTTCTGACCCTGGCAAAGGTGTTGTATGGGGTCATTTGTGGCGTAGCTGTATTTTAAACTTCACAGACGTCCACTTACCTCAGGCTCTAAAATGAGAAGTGAGTTTTTTTAATGTGTTATTTTTCATTTTTAGGGATAAAAGATTAGTCAATTGGGCGTCATAAAATGTCAAGATAATCTGAGGGTTAAGCCTCTAGCTGCCAGTGGGACAAAGCCTTCTTCCCCACAAATAGAGAAATAAAAAAACCTTGCGTTGTCATGCACTTCTCTTCATGGCCACATGGGGTCGCTGTCATACTCATTACAGTTGACAGCCTCGGCAGCTCAGCAATGATCAGGGAAAAGTGTCTTTCTAAGATGTCAACATCTGCACATATCTTCTTTATGGTTTATGGTTACCCATTCTCTTTATTCCTTAATATGTTCTTGTTAAACTCTTTATTGCACTAGAGAGCAGTGCAAAGATTGGGTTGCAAAAACAGTGGTATTTACTCCTGGTTTAAATGTTTAAAAGTGCTGTTTGACAGACTGGCCTGTCCAGTGGAGTCCAGCCACGTTCCTGCTGCACCTGATTCCGTCAGTGGCACTAATATCAAGTCAAGTGAAACATCATTTTTGAAGAAAATTTTATTTGGTTGCCATTTCCATACCTTAAACAATCACAATATAAAATATTTTTTAAGATACAAAATGCAGAAGTGTAAAGCCTCATGCCTGCAGGAGTGAATGAGCGTTCATGCCTTGTGTGTATTTTGTGTTTAAGTAACAGTCAGCCACTCCCCCATGTACTGTTATTGCATAGGCTGGTATAGTGTAGTATATTGCAAGGGGTAGCTAGTTACTGTCCTGCCTGTTCTTGCACACCTAATGTTAGCCAAACTACTTAAAAATGACATTACATTACAATCAGTGAGCAGATGATCTTATCCAGAGTGATGCACAGAAGGGGAGAACATCAGTGTTAGTCTCAGGAATACAAAGTGTGACATCATCAAGAAGGGACAGAAGGCCTAATAATAATTTCACGGGGTGCGTCCCAATAGTCGAAAAATGCATCCTCCTTTCCTCCACCACCTCCTCTCCTCCGCGCACCGGAAATGGATCTGTGTTTTAATCTAATGTTGCTGATTAAATCTTAATTTTGTATTAATGGTTACATATTAATTAATGTCTTGACGCAAACCACAATGCCAGGTACATATCCAGAATAGGCAAATACAAATACTTGTACTGGAAACGTTGAGGCAGTCTTGCATACTTCCGGGTAGGAGAGGAGGAGAGGAGGAAAGGAGGTGAGGAGTGAAGAATATTGGGACGCACCCCAGGGCCGTGTCCGAATCAACACTCTTCCACACTATTGAGTAGCCTTGGTGAGGCGACAGGACAAGAAAGTCGTTGAGTAGGCAAACATTTTTCATATTGCAGTATAGTTGAAACACCCGGATGACACACTTACTTCCGGCGTTTCGCTGAGTACATTCGGGAGCACACTTTATAAGGAGTACACAAATGTTTTGGTCACACAAATATGACGAAGTTTTTAAAAAAATGAGGCGCAGCATCACTGATGTTTTCCTTCAAATACAACAAAAACAACACATGACATGGCAGCGCAGGGGCGCCAGATCTTGCAAAACATTCCAGCCAAACGGCAACTCAAAATTAGCCAAAATATATTGTTAACTAAAACCAATGTATTGCAAATAGAAATAATCTTATTTTTACTTTTTAAAATAAGTTTGTGCTTTGCAACTTTAAATTTTTAACCGTGACTCCCAATTTAGCTATAAATTCACAGATGTCTAATGACCTGCTTATGACACTTCCACAGTACAATTGGAAAATAGTATCGCTAATATTTTTTAACGGACTGCTAAACAGTGCAGATTAAACAGCACACTTTTGCCAGTGTACTGTACGCAGGAGACAGGGTGCAGTAGATAGGGCTCTGATTCAGACACAGTGCACTGTACGCAGGAGACAGGGCGCAGTAGATAGGGCTCTGATTCAGACACAGTGCACTGTATGCAGGAGACAGGGCGCAGTAGATAGGGCTCTGATTCAGACACAGTGCACTGTACGCAGGAGACAGGGTGCAGTAGATAGGGCTCTGATTCAGACACAGTGTACTGTACGCAGGAGACAGGGCGCAGTAGATAGGGCTCTGATTCGGACACAGTGCACTGTACGCAGGAGACAGGGCGCAGTAGATAGGGCTCTGATTCGGACACAGTGCACTGTACGCAGGAGACAGGGCGCAGTAGATAGGGCTCTTATCCAGTAAGGGCCGGTATGGGTGCAGGTTTTTGTTCCAACCAAGCAGTAACACGCCTGATTCTACTAATAAAGCCCCTTAGCAAATACTCTAGTGGTTAGTTAGTAGAATCAGGTGTAACTGCTTGGATGGAACAAAGGTCTGAACCCACACCGGCCAAAACAAAAGCACAAACACTAATAATAAGAGCAATCAGGGTGAAAGTTACACACGGCTAAAAGCAGGTTTGTTCAGATTCCTGTGTTTTCTGACATGTGATTAAATATCAGCTCAGATCACTCCTCCCAAAGGGACTGTTATTAGGATGTGTTGCCATAGAAACACAGTTAATGAGGGACACACCTGGACTGGCACCAGAGGTTCTGCTGGATAACTCACAACTTGAGATTAATATTGAGACCAAAAAATAAATACATTTGTTCCATTTTAAGCAGATTTCATTTATTTATGTAATTTAAATTCAGTACATTTATGTCATTTTGTTTCAAAAATCTTTACATTTATAATTTCTGCAGCAGATTCCCCAAAAACTCAGAAAAGTGATTATACCACTTGAATTAATACATTTTTAAAAACAGTCTTTTTTTTTTGTTGCAATAAAATGTTCAGTGTTATGAATTCAGTTTGGAAAATTTTAATGTTAAATCAACTTAGAGGACATTTGATTTCTGCTAGAACTGAATGAACACTTTTGAACATGTAGATTTTACTGTGCACTCGTACATAATATTGGACACGTGCATAAGAGTGGCTGT
Organism: Ilyophis sp. 1 JC-2022; assembly: GCA_022702515.1. Classification (NCBI taxonomy): domain Eukaryota; kingdom Metazoa; phylum Chordata; class Actinopteri; order Anguilliformes; family Synaphobranchidae; genus Ilyophis; species Ilyophis sp. 1 JC-2022. Next base: position 151,511,534 of record CM040395.1, read on the forward strand.
TTAACCCTTGTGTTGCCTTCATATTATATCTGCACCCCGTGTCCACAGGGTCAAAAATGACCCCCCTCACCAGACCCCCTGTGATGAGCCTCTTCACTGAATTAGAATGAAATAACCCGTCATTCTTCAATAAACAGTCAATAATTGTGCTTTCCTTCTTCACAGTCCAGACAGACTGGATTTCTTCAGTCTACACCACTCATTTTTACTAGAAAACAAACATAATAACTGATCTTTTTGCTGTAATAGATCCGTGGCACTTAATTATGATCACATATGATTTCATAACTGCAGGGTTCATAAGACTCATAAAACAATCTTTGTACCTGGATGATGTAACACTTTTATGAAAATGTACAAAAATGCAATAATTTACCTTTTTTAACTGTAGGGTCACTCCAGAAAAAGCCATCAAATTATATGCTGAGAAAATTACATTTAGGGGATTTTCACTGCTGACCTCAGAAAAGGGTCAGTTTTGACCTGAGAGCAACACAAGGGTTAAATATTTAGAAAAACAACAAGTTTTATCTATTTAAATTTCCTTTGTTTTTCTGTCTCATTTGAGTGTTTTTCTCTTTAATTACAGCTGATCTTCCCTTCACTCTCTGCCTCATCCCAGATCACACAGTTTTACAGAAGATCCAACATTAACCCAAAACCCAGGATAGAGGGGCTGAGTGAATGTGGTCTGGACTCTGTGCAGGAGGGTCATTGTGTCAGAGACGCTGTAGAAGGACAGAGTTCCTGCCCTGTGATCCAGGTACACTCCTATTCTGGAGGAGGAGGGAACAGGGATTTCAGTGTCCTCATTATTGTGCCTGAAAGAGTAACTGGAGGGAGAGCAGAACAAACTCCAGGACTTGTTATTATGTCCCAGAATACAGTCATAACCCAGCCCTTTCCTGCTGATCTCTTTATATGACACTGCTATATAAACCCCACCATCCCCTCTCCTCTCAGCCTCCCAGTAACAGCGTCCAGACAGACCCTCTCTGCACAGCACTTGGCACGTGCCCTTAAATCTCTCTGGATGATCAGGATATGACTGGATCTCTCTCACACAGGTCACCTCTCTGCTCCCCTCAGACAGACGGAGGTATTGATTCGCTGTGTTGGGGTCCAGTGTGAGTCGACAGGAATCTGATAGAGGAGAAGAGAAGAGAGCTCAGTGATCATTATAATAAACTTACATATTTTACAAACATTTTAATTTCATATTTTAATCCTTTCTTATGTTATTATTATAACCCCCTCAATGTGGGGCTGAGCATGTCCAATTCCCTCCCCAATTAGGAACGGCCAATCATCTGTAACCGCAGCCGCGTTCATGCGCCAATCCAGCTGCGGGGAGAGTTAAATACAGCACCATTGGGGCGGCTGTGGCTCAGGAGGTAGAGCGGGGCGCTGATCGCAGGGTTGGGGGTTCGATTCCCGGCTCCTCCTGTCCACATGTCCAAGTGTCCTTGGGCACGACACTGAACCCCAAATTGCTCCCAATGAGCAGACATTGGTGAGTGAGAGGCCATTGTAAAGCGCTTTGGATAAAGGCGCTATATAAGTGCAGTCCATTTACCAGAACAGTACTGCCCCAACCAAGGGCAAATACAGCACCGCTAACCTATGCCACAATGCTAATGCTACCAGGCTGTTTAAAATCAACACCCGTCCTCTAAAGGAAACCTGTGGAAGAAGCCATTTCCACCTTGATATCCTGGACCTGCCTTTTCCAGCTTCTCTGCATATACTGTCAAGTCTCCAGATGCGTCCCCAAAACAAGTATGTCATGAATATAGAAAATACTGCAGCGAGCGGAGAATGAGGGAGGGAGACAGCGGCTTGCAGTTCCGAATCGCTCCAGCTGAGCTTCGTTTTAATAGCGCTACCTTACCAGCTCTGAAAAGAGCCCTAAGACAATGTTCTTAGCCCTAAAACACTTTTTCACTAACAGTAACACCGAATCGCTTCAGATACCGCTTTATAAAGGAACTAGTCGGCTGTGATTGGCGCACACACTTAGATTCCTAGCCAATCACAGCCACACAACAGTTAAAATGGACAGTTACGTTTAAAACAAAAGTTGACACAAGACGCGGCTAACAAGCTAACGACACAATTAGAACACACAGCGCGCTATTTACATTTATGTACACATCGACAGGTAGCGGCTCACGGTCCTAGCTGGCCAGTTGGTAATCTCCAGGCCGCCACATTGCCCCCACCCAAGGGGTCACAAGTCCCCGACGACCCCGCAGTCCACCCACAACTCACATCAAAGTCCCGCAAGTGGCCTGAGGGCCGCCGGTGTCGTTTAGGTCTCCCGGTAGCACTCAGCGGAGTGTTGCTGGGCTCAGGCTCACTGGGTAACACGGTAACACGCTGCCCCGCCTCCAGCCAGTCCCGCAACTTGCCCAACATGCGGTCTGCTTCCTGGGGCCTCTCGCTGCTCATGGGCGGCAGCCTCCATCTCCAGCTGGCTCCCACCGCGACATCTGGGCTCACTCTGGTCGTTACTTTTGGCGGCTTTGGTGCTGGAGCTGGGCAGTCGCGTGCGATATGGCCCGGCTCGTCGCACCGGCCTTGCAGCCTCGCTGGCCGTTGTAGTGGCGTGCGTGTCCAGCGGACCTCCTCGCCGTCGACCACTCTGACGTGCTGGCGGGTTGGTTGTGGAGTGGGCCGGATTGCTAGGGTGTCTTCCGCCCGAGTTGTCATCATTAGAGCCTCGCTTATGGAACCCGGTTGGGTGGGGCTAGGCTAGGCTAACGTGGTCACGTAGCCGCTCTGGCGTAAGGGCTCGCAGGAATGCATGCAGCGCTAGCTTCTCCTGCGCTGCTGCACGTCGGCCGCCACTTTCCCCCCCAGCTCTCCTCCTCATAGCGGTAGCGGCTCAGCAGTTTTTCCCGGCTTGCATCGGCGGAGCGGTGCTGGGTGAACCGCCGTTGGAGTGCTGCGGTCAGAGCCTGCGGGTCTTGTCGCTCCGCCGGCGGCAGGTCCAGAATCGCCTCCAGCGCTGTGCCCTTCAGGGCGAGTGCCAGGTGTCCCGCTGTCTGCTCCGGCGTCCAGCCACCCAGCTGAGCTGCTAGCTCTAGCTGCGCTAGGTACGACTCTAGTGACGCAGTTCCGTTAAAACGCGGTAGCTTCAGCTGCATTGTCGGTTTGGCGAGCGGGCCGTCGCGATTTACCGACGCCGGATTCTCCCGTCTGCCGCTGAAGCCGTCCGGTCGCCTGGACACTCGCACCGCGGGAATCTGCCACTCGGAGCTGGTCATAGCCCCGGCTCTCCTTGCCTTCTTGCGGATCAGCTGTTCCCCTATCTCCCTCAGCAGGGCTCGTTCCATCCCACTTCCGGACACCAATGTAGCGAGCGCGGAGAATGAGGGAGGGAGACAGCGGCTTGCAGTTCCGAATCGCTCAAGCTGAGCTTCGTTTTAATAGCGCTACCTTACCAGCTCTGAAAAGAGCCCTAAGACAATGTTCTTAGCCCTAAAACACTTTTTCACTAACAGTAACACCGAATCGCTTCAGATACTGCATTATAAAGGAACTAGTCGGCTGTGATTGGCGCACACACTTACAGATTCCTAGCCAATCACAGCCACACATAACACACAGTTACAAATGACAGTTACGTTTAAAACAAAACAGTTGACACAAGACGCGGCTAACAAGCTAACGACACAATTAGAACACACAGCGCGCTATTTACATTTATGTACACATCGACCAGGTAGCGGCTCACTACCCGGTCCTAGCTGGCCAGTTGGTAATCTCAAGGCCGCCACAATACTTTCAATAATATTTTTCTTCGTCTTACCTCATATTCTCATGTTGCTTAATTGTTTTAATATATGTTTAAATACAGACTCACATTGTAAGAAGTCCTCTCTGGTCCTGGGCTCTAGAATATGGACGTCTTCCACTGTAGAGAGAGATCACAAGAAAGATGAGCTCCTAAAGATAACCTTCATATCATAATTCCTGGATAATTTTAAATCTATTTTAATAAATGAAGTGCATGTAAATGAAACTGCAGCTCATTCAGGAATAATGTAAATATTAAATATAAAGTTTGATTAATATCACATATCTTGATGAAGCTGAAGGTTCAGTAGTTTTTGGCAGTTGGAAATTTTCCTGGTTGCCATGGCGAGCAGAGAGAGGGCAGGTAGCAGTGGCCCTGTTTACACTCATATCCAATACACACTCCCACACACTTATTATGGGATGTTTTTTGTCAGTAGATGGCTGACAGGAGAAGACACACACTCAAGCGTTTACATTCAGATCCGATACCAGCGGAACCCAACCCAAACTACCTCCAGATGCGATTCATATCACAAATCTCACCCATATCCTAAATTCTTACTTTTAGACTAAAGTGATCAAATGTAACATATTGCATTTGTAAATAACTTGGATATATGTGGCAGAAAAAGACAAGTTTTCACAGGGCCAGAGATACGTGTCGTACAGTAGAGTCACCAACGTTTCTCCCAGTGATGTCACTGGAAGTTGCAGGATGACATATTTATGTAAAGAAGCATCAGACAGCCATGTGAAAGCATGAGGAAGACCTAAATGTGCTTTCATCTCAATCAAAGGGAATAATGAGAAGAGATTCCACTCCCCAGGAATGCTGCATCTCTCCGCCCATCTCACAAATCTCTGCTGCTGTTTTACAGCAGTGCAGACTGCTTTACTGCACAGGATCAGCTATAAGATGCAGAAACACTAAAACCTTTGTGCTGCTATTAACTGTTATAACAGGAGATAAAGTGACATTTAAAAGGTATATGCATTAGAAAAAACCTGAATATACATTATAGTAGGTTTCTTCAGATTACAAAGATTGCTCAACTTAAACAAGCCCCAGCTATGACCCCTGTTTTATTGACAAGTTATCATGCTTTACTTTTTGCCCCATTTAAATATTTTTAAACCCAGCGTGGGTCTGGTTCTGACTGGGTTGTCATCTGTAAACCTTTTATAAATTCTTACTTACCATGTCTGGTGTTGTACTGTGGCAGGTGGGTTCATTGAAAGAAATCATTGGGAAAAAGTTGTTTCAGCAGTTCTAACCTGTTTGAGAGATTTTGACAAATTCCTTCTTGAAGACGTCCTCCAGTCGCTCTTTCAGTTCAGAGACAGATTTCCTCACAGCCTCAAAAGAGATTTGTGGACTGACAGTGATGCTGGGTAAGTCTCCAGGTCCAGGAGCTGCACAGAGAGACTGACAGCTCTACAGACAGATAGAATAGACAGACAGACAACAGTCTCAATACAGATTCCTGTGCAGATGCCAGGAGCAGATATTTGTAAATGAGGAACACACCTCAACATATATGTGCAATGAACATAGTGCAGACCGTCAGAGAGCCAGTGATGTTACCTGGAGGAAATGGATGTGATCCTCTGTGTGTGAAAGCTGCTCCATCTCAGCATCTCTCCTCCTCAGCTCAGCAATCTCCTGCTCCAGTCGCTCCAGAAGTCCTTCAGCCCGACTCACTTCAGCCTTCTCCTGATCTCTGATCAGCTCTTTCACCTTAGAGCGCCTTTTCTCAATCAACTCAATAAAGATTCTCTCGCTGTCCTCCACTGCTGCCTGTGCCGAGCGCTGTTAAGAGACACAGAGAGAGGAGGGCTGTATGTGCAGAGCGCTGTTAGGAGACACAGAGAGAGGAGGGCTGTCTGTGCAGAGCGCTGTTAGGAGCACAGAGAGAGGAGGGCTGTATGTGCAGAGCGCTGTTAGGAGACACAGAGAGAGGAGGGCTGTATGTGCAGAGCGCTGTTAGGAGACACAGAGAGAGGAGGGCTGTCTGTGCAGAGCGCTGTTAGGAGCACAGAGAGAGGAGGGCTGTATGTGACAAAGCCACGGGTCCACACTAGGCCATAGCCTAAAAAGGCAGTCGTGTGTTGGTTTTGTAAGACTGGAATTGAGATCCCAGGGCACCTGGAAACATACCATCGGGGGTGAAAGCTGGTAACGACTCTAGGACGTTATAAACCAGAACTTCGGTGCCGTAAAGTCTGCTGGGACCATCTGGCTTGAAGTTTATGACGTCAAAGGATGTCCCAGGATTTAATGATTCTGGAAATAACGCTTGGACTGTCGTAAAAACCAGCATACGAACAGTGTCACCATCTGACGTTATAAGGGCAGGCCAAATCTCTCTCCTTAACATATTTTCACACACAACATCACATGGCTTTAGAGTGCTTTTGTCCTCAAACAGCCTAAAAACATACAGATGTGATACACTGGAACTAGTCTGGGCACTGGAACATACATTATACATTCTTTTTCCAGAGAGATAATCATGTATTGTTGAGTTTTTGAGTGTTACATTAGCAAATACATCCAGTTAACGTACCTGAATTAACAGGGACAACTAGGGTGTAAATGTAATATTCTCAACAGGAATTCTGGGACCTTTGTGGCATTAATATTAATCACATCTGAAAAACTATGTAGAGATGGGGATTCTCATGGCAACACAAACTTAGACCTACTCATGTTTGATATCATTGTGATGGTCTCGGTGTGAGTGGTGCAATGGTCTACATGTCCTAAATGTTCACCATGGATGGAATGTATATTTCATAACACAGGCGTAAGCTGCCGTTGTGGAATTTTCCTCGCAGGAACCCTCTCTGTGTAACCTCCTAGAAGGGGGAACTAAAGTACCATTTAACTCTTTCTGGCAGTTTATGGTTTTATGACCGTCTGCAGCCAGATCAGACGCAGAATTTGAGCATTTAAGCAAAGGAAACAAAGCCATTGGGGAAGCTGTATTCATACTTTCCCACACATCTAACCTCAGGTCATTGTGTGTAGCGATTGCCAGGTATAACAAAGTATTTTTCTTCTGTACTATATATTGAATTTTGGCTGTTTAATCTGTAACTGTGTATTGATGATTTAAGTAAATAACCTACCTGGTAATAAATTAGTGAAACTTGATTTGTGTGGTTTCTCTGAAAATTGACGTACTATCTCTGTTCACCGGTAATGGGTTGATTAATTTCCTCAGTCATGGTTACCCCCTCAGCTGGTCTAGGGAGGTTGACTATTTAAGCTTAATGTATCACGGAGTATTGCACCCGTAGAACTATGTCTTAAAGTAGATCACCTACGCCTGGCGGTTATACATGTTGAGAACGGCGGTCGTCAATATTTATTTTGTCGGTCCCTGAGTCTTAACCATAGTCTATACCTCACGAAGTGGCTTCTTCCGCAACTTCTGAGATAACCGCAGATATCTAGTCAGCTGTGAGTCGTGTACATACCCGGCCGGATGTAATGCGCGGTGGAACAGACAGATCCAGTTCAGAGAACCGTCTTAAAAATATGAGAGTCCTTTAGCAAATCAAGTGGAAATTTTACATCCCAAATTCTAAATTATAATGGAGTCAGATAAACGAGAACAGAATCAGCATTGGTGGCTGATGATTTAAGGCAATGCACACAGGCTGTCTTTTGGATAAACCGGGGTCAGGGTAGACCAGACTTAAAGCGGAAGGTAATGTGGTACGATTACCTTTGATATGTGGTCCCTTATTAGCTGATCCCGTGAATCTAAAGAGCAGTCTCACCCGGTTGCAAGAACATTATTATTTCTTTATTAACTTTCATAACTTTTCCCTTTTCCCACAGCAACAGCGGAATAAATCACGCTTAAACCTTCGCTCCGAGCTATTCCCTCATTGGTCTAGCTGTGCGGAGATTTACAAATTTGGTGACCCCGACGTGATTTCAGTTGCTGTTTCCAAGTTTTACAATTTGGTGAACCCGACATGATTTCAGTTGCCGTTTCCAGATTTACAGTTTCTTCTCCTCTCCATATTCCCTTCCTCTCCACTAGCTCCCCTTTCTAAACGTTTTTCTTCTCTTTCCGACATATGATTCCCATTATCTTCTCATCTACGCCGTTGTAGCAGTCTAACCAGGCTACATTCATGCTTCCTCACTGAAGCATCCTCCGGTAGCCTCCTCGTTCCCCACTCCTCTCTCCTCCAAGGAACATTTAGCGGTTTGGAATGTCCTTAAAGATGGCGAACCTCGATGGATTTCCGGGTCAGGCGAGGACCGAGGAGACGAAGACGGATAAAATAAGCGATTGGAATGAACCACAGGGCTGTGTCCGAATCAGCACCCTTCCATACTATTAGGTAGGCTTGTTGAGTAGACAGGGTTAAAAAGTCGTAATGTAGGCAAAATATTCTCTAAATATAGTATACTTACTTCCGGGGATGACACACTTACTTCCGGGGTTTTGCTGAGTATATTCGGGAGCACACTTTTCAAGAAGTACACAAACATTTTGGTCGCATAAATATGACGTGCAGCTTTGTTTTTAAAAAATGAGGCACAGCTTCGCTGACGTTTTCCTTCAAATACAACAAAAACAACACGTGACATGGCCGCGCAAAGGTGGGACGCAAGGTTGCCAGATCTTGCAAGACTTTCCAGCCAAATGGCGACTCAAAACTAGCCAAAATATATTTTTCACTGAAACCAACGTATTTTAAATAGAAATCATCATATTTTCACATTTTTACCCGTGACTGCACTTTGAAAGTTGCCCAATTTAGCTGTAAAACCGTGGACATGGCAACACTG
>CM040395.1:151520653-151563153 GCA_022702515.1 Ilyophis sp. 1 JC-2022
ATATATATATATATACTATATGGCTAAAAGTATGTGGACACCCCTACTAAGTATTGAGTTCAGGTGTTTCAGCCTCCCCCACTGCTAAGAGGTACATAAAATCAAGCACATAGCCATGAAATCTCCATAGATAAACATTGGCATTAGAATGGGTCGTACTGAAGAGCTTAGTGACTTTAAACATGGCACTGTCATAGGATGCCACCTAGAAAAGGTTTTATCATTTCTAAACCGTTCATCCGATATGGATGGAAATACCCTCAAATTACAGCTGACAGTCTGCACTTCAACCTCATTGTCATTGTATCCTTTCAAACTCAAAGTGCTAGAGTACGGAACCGAAATAACGAGACAACTGATAATTTTGCAGTGGTCTCTTAATTTTTTCCAGAGCTGTATATGTAACTCCAACCTGCCCATTAGTTAGGCCAACAAATTGACGTGAACAATCATGTCTGTCAATATGTGCATTTTTTTTTCATTTTTTTTTTCAAGTTAGGTTTAAGAAAAGGCTATAAAATGTATTATGCTGGAAGTCGTTTTCCTATTCCAATTGGCCAATACAGCCCATTAAAATGCTACTGTTGCACTAAAGAATCTCAGAGTGGACTTAGGAGTGACATTTAAAAAAGAGGGGTTGTTCTGTTTTATTCTGGAGGGTTTAATAATGAACAAAATGAAACGGCTGGCACAGCTGGTGGTAACAAGCTTGCTCGAATGAGAACCTGCCCAATGATTAAACAATAATGATTCAGAAATACAAAAATAACAATTAGGTTACACATAGGTTAATTGAACAGTTATAAATTGCATTAACGAATGAGTTTCATTCATAAAATATTCTCCTTTTGTCTTCAATACAACGAAATAACAATGTAATAAATTGCTTTCGATACGAGTATCTTCAGACACAGCACCATATTATTCCATTGAAAAAAGTGAATGCTATGGGCCGCTTAAGCGTCCGAAAACAATCGAGTAATTCTGAAAGTTTATATATTCTGGCACTTCATCTCTCCACAAATATCAGCCGGCTGGGGCAGGCTATGAACGGTTCGCCTTAATCCATACTTTTAGCGAGCTATAACAGATAATTTCAATACAAACTACTGACTTCTTCAATAAACTCCCCGGCCATGTTCATTTTCACTAGCTTGTATTGTAAAAATATATAGCACTCTAACGTAATTAATTTGGCTCATGACAGAAATATGAGTGGTAACAATGGATAGAATGGATATGGATAAAACGGACTGTTAAGCTGGTTTACATACATTTAAATACTTTCATCATATACCCATTTATATTAGTGTGCATAATTTTGCTGCGGATTAACAGCAGCGAACCAACAAGATCCCCCAAGGCCACCGTAGTTGGTTGGGGGCGTTTCTTGGAGTGAGGGGCGTTTCTTGGAGGGCGTTTCTTGGAGTCTGCAGGCTGCAGCTATACCCTACTCAAATTTTCCGCTGTTTTTCACCGTGTCGATTCACGCGCTTAATTTGCGATTCGTAAAATAAACTTCTTCTTCTTCTTTGGTGCTACATAACACGGCGAATGTGTGTGTGTGTCGGCTCATCAGCGCCACTTTTAGAACAAGTGGCCAAAACTGCACATTATCTTTAAGAAGTGGATTCATGGTCAATTTAATTAAAACAACCGAGTTTTGAGTTTATTTAGGTTGTAAAGTTAACCCCACGCTAATCTTGCGATGGCAAGTTTTTTAAACAGTCATTGCACAAAACTATCAGATTGCATGTAGCTAGCTCGCTAGATTACATTACACAGGGGTGGGTCCGTACACAGTAGCTACATAACTCTTTCGCCCCTCATGGAAAAGATTATGTAAAACAAACTCAACCATGTGAAGTATTGTAGCCAATTAAATTAATTTGACAGCTATTCTCACTGATACCGATGTCTCCTATGAAATCTTTTATTTGTTCAGCTAGCTAGCTCAGGGGTTCCCAAACCTTTCCATGCCAAGGACCCCCAAATAGTCGTAGCCTCTGGCTGGGGCCCCCCTATTGCGAAATGGCTTTTAAAAAAAAACTTTTAAATTACACTGGCAAATATAAAAAAATCTAACATACAGCTTCTTAATACACAACACAATACTTTTGACCCTATTTTGATTCCATAATCGGGCCGTTAGTAGCTCAACGTAACGCTTTGACTGACAGGCAGACGGTTAGTTATTGGCTGCGATTGAAAGAAGGGCATGGCAAAGACCTAATTTCAATATGAAAGGATTTATAACAATTTATATCTTATTTTAAACCGGCACAGCAATCTTATGAATTGAAATTAATTTTTGAAATAAATAAATAAATTTTTATTTTTTTATTTTTTTTTGCATTTCCCATTTTCCTCTCCCTTCCAATTGGCCCCCCCTGGCGCCCCCTGGCGGCCCCCCGTTGGGCTGCGGCCCCCACTTTGAAAACCCCTGAGCTAGCTAGTAGATAAGACACCTAAATGAAAATGATCATTCAAATTGCATGGAGTGCTCTCCTTATTTTAGCTCAGTGTTGTACTTCCTAGTTCCTATCAATGTACGGACCTACCCCTGTGTAATGTAATTATTTATTTTACTTAATTTGCGTCTCGCCGACTTGCTCTGAAATCCGAGACTATGATTTCAGTTTATTACATTTCATTTAGGCACAGAAATGCCGTGGTGCTGATACAAGCAGTGACAGACCACTCTGCTGTTCAATAAATACAATCATGAGGATTGCTTTGAATTGTGTGGCATCCAGTGGGCACATCAATTACATTCACAAGTGTACATTTAATTGTGCCACAAAAACCACGTGCAGACGTTTAAATCAATTATAGGCCACAATAAATACAATAACGACAATTACTTAGCATTTTGTGACATTGAGAGCAACGCTCTATGGTCACAGAGCGAAATGCAATGGGTATGTGGATTACATTCCGAGGTCAGTACTACATTTAATTGTGGCATGAAAACTGCGTACTGGTATTGAAAAACAATGCACCCCATTTTGTATCTCGGTATTTTTCACAGAACATGAAATCCAATGCAATATGCGTTTTATTTTTAATTACGGTGTGATAAACGCAAACGTCTATCACTGCGTAGTGGTAGAATAAATAAGTATTTGTGTTCTTAACCAGTCAGCTACATCTGTTAACTCCTGTACTCCCCTCTCACAAACTGTCCAAGGCCTGCAGGGTGGAAGATATGACAAAAAACTACCTGGGAGCAAAAGCCTCTTTAGTGAGCAATGGAGCCGAATGGGAAGGGCTTTGCCACAGAACTGCAAAAAAAAATCCATAAAGAGATCAGCAGGAAAGGAGGGTGTGGAGAGTGTGGTCTGGGATGGAATAATGAGTCCTGGAGTTTGTACTGCTCTCCCTTCAGTGACTCCTTCTTGCACAATAATGAGGACACTGACATCCCTGTTCCCACTTCCTCCAAAAATAGGAGTGTACCTGGATCACAGGGCAGGAACTCTGTCCTTCTACAGCGTCTCTGACACAATGACCCTCCTGCACAGAGTCCAGACCACATTCACTCAGCCCCTCTATCCTGGGTTTGGGGTTTATACTAAATCCTCTGTAAAACTGTGTGATCTGGGATGATACAGAGCGAAGATCAGCTGTAATTAAAGAGAGAAATTATTAAATTAAATTAAAGGGGTAGTCCACTGTAATGAACTTTTAGGCTAATATTTTAGAATTTCTGAAAATGTTGAGCAATTTTCAAAGCTTTTTCTCTGATATGAGCATGGACGATGTGAACTATGTGATGTGATGTCATTGAATTGACCGTACCTGACCGTACATTGACCGTACCTGACCACCTACTCCACCCAGCTTCTGGTCCAGACTATGGTCACCTCACGCCTGGACTACTGTAACTCCCTGCTCGCAAGCCTACGCCATCCTGCCTCTTCAACTGATCCAGAACGCAGCTGCCCGGCTTGTGTTCAACCTCCCGAAATTTTCACATGTCAGCCCCCTGTTGAGGTCACTCCACTGGCTGCCAGTTGCAGCCATAATCAGGTTCAAAGTTCTGACCCTGGCAAAGGTGTTGTATGCGGTCATTTGTGGCGTAGCTGTATTTTAAACTTCACAGACGTCCACTTACCTCAGGCTCTAAAATGAGAAGTGAGTTTTTTTAATGTGTTATTTCTCATTTTTAGGGATAAAAGATTAGTCAATTGGGCGTCATAAAATGTCAAGATAATCTGAGGGTTAAGCCTCTAGCTGCCAGTGGGTCAAAGCCTTCTTCCCCACAAATAGAGAGAAATAAAAAAACCTTGCGTTGTCATGCACTTCTCTTCATGGCCACATGGGGTCGCTGTCATACTCATTACAGTTGACAGCCTCGGCAGCTCAGCAATGATCAGGGAAAAGTGTCTTTCTAAGATGTCAACATCTGTATATATATTCTTTATGGTTTAGTTACCCATTCTCTTTATTCCTTAATATGCTCTTGTTAAACTCTTTCTTGCACTAGAGAGCAGTGCAAAGATTGGGTTACAAAAACAGTGATATTTACTCCTGGTTTAAATGTTTAAAAGTGCTGTTTGACAGACTGGCCTGTCCAGTGGAGTCCAGCCACGTTCCTGCTGCACCTGATTCCGTCAGTGGCACTAATATCAAGTCAAGTGAAACTTTATCATCATTTTTGAAGAAAATTTTATTTGGTTGCCATTTCCATACCTTAAACAATCACAATATAAAATATTTTTTAAGATACAAAATGCAGAAGTGTAAAGCCTCATGCCTGCAGGAGTGAATGAGCGTTCAAGTCTTGTGTGTATTTTGTGTTTAAGTAATAGTCAGCCACTCCCCCATGTACTCTTATTGCATAGGCTGGTATAGTGTAGTATATTGCAAGGGGTAGCTAGTTACTGCCCTGCCTGTTCTTGCACACCTAATGTTAGCCAAACTACTTAAAAATGACATTACATTACAATCAGTGAGCAGATGATCTTATCCAGAGTGATGCACAGAAGGGGAGAACATCAGTGTTAGTCTCAGGAATACAAAGTGTGACATCATCAAGAAGGGACAGAAGGCCGAATAATAATCTCACGGGGTGCGTCCCAATAGTCGAAAGATGCATCCTCCTTTCCTCCACTACCACCTCCTCTCCTCCGCGCACCGGAAATGGATCTTTGTGTTTTAATATAATGTTGCTGATTACATCTTAATTTTGTATTAATGGTTACATATTAATTAATGTCTTGACGCAAACCACAATGCCAGGTACATATCCAGAATAGGCAAATGCAAATACTTGTACTGGAAACGTTGAGGCAGTCTTGCATACTTCCAGGTAGGAGGGGAGTGGAGTAAATGAGGTGAGGAGCGAAGAATATTGGGACGTACCCCAGGGCCGTGTCCGAATCAACACTCTTCCACACTATCGAGTAGCCTTGGTGAGGCGACAGGACAAGAAAGTCGTTGAGAAGGCAAACATTTTTCAAATTGCAGTATAGTTGAAACACCTGGATGACACACTTACTTCCGGGGTTTCGCTGAGTACAATTTGGTCACATAAATATGACATTAAGCTTTTTAAAAAATGAGGCGCAGCATCACTGATGTTTTCCTTCAAATACAACAAAAACAACACATGACATGGCAGCGCAGAGGCGCCAGATCTTGCAAAACATTCCAGCCAAATGGCAACTAAAAATTAGCCAAAATATATTGTTAACTAAAACCAACGTATTTCAAATAGAAATAATCTTTTTACTTTTTAAAATAAGTTTGTGCTTTGCAACTTTAAATTTAAAAAAAAATTTGTTTCTGATTTCCCCCCATTTTCTCCCAATTTAGTCGCCAATTGAACCCCTATTCTACTTCAATTCCCCCCATGTAGCAACCGCTAGAGAACCACCGCTATACAACCCCGTCAGCCGGTAGTAGGAAAGAGGCCGCCACGTCCTCTACAGGGCGCGACTCCCCAAGCTCCTGACCGTGATTCCAACTCGCCCGGGGCCTTATTTTGCGTAGCGATTCTCTTCCGAGCCCTCCCCCCACCCGGAAGCAGCCGCCAATTGCTGCTCCCACAGGGCGCTGGCCATACTCGGAAAATGGCAGGACCGGGGCGCAAACCCCGATCCTCGGAGTACAACTGAAAGTCAGCACTTTTACCGTTGTACTACCGCAGCGGCCTGCAACTTTAAATTTTTACCCGTGACTCCCAATTTAGCTGTAAAACCGCGGACATGGCAACACAGATGAGTCGTCTAATGACCTACTATGACACTTCCACAGTACAATTGGAAAATAGTATGGCGAATATTTTTCACGGACTGCTAAACAGTGCAGATTAAACAGCACACTTTTGCCAGTGTACTGTATGCAGGAGACAGGGCGCAGTAGATAGAGCTCTAATTCAGACACAGTGCACTGTACACTGGAAACAGGAGACGGGGCACAATATGCCGTTCAGTGCACTGCACCTCTCAATTTCCCCTTAGACCAGGGGTCCTCAATCTTATCCAGTAAGGGCCGGTGTGGGTGCAGGTTTCTGTTCCAACCAAGCAGTAACACGCCTGATTCTACTAATAAAGGCCCTTAGCAAAGACTCTAGTGGTTAGTTAGTAGAATCAGGTGTAACTGCTTGGATGGAACAAAAGTCTGAACCCACACCGGCCAAAACAAAAGCACAAACACTAATAATAAGAGCAGTCGGGGTGAAAGTTACACACGGCTAAAAGCAGGTTTGTTCAGATTCCTGTGTTTTCTGACGTGTGATTAAATATCAGCTCAGATCACTCCTCCCAAAGGGAGACTGTTATTAGGATGTGTTGCCATGGAAACACAGTTAATGAGGGACACACCTGGACCGGCACCAGAGGTTCTGCTGGATCACTCACAACTCGAGATTAATATTGTGACCAAAAAATAAATACATTTGTTCCATTTTAAGCAGATTTCATTTATTTATGCAATTTTAATTCAGTACATTTATGTCATTTTGTTTCAAAAATCTTTATTTATAATTTCTGCAGCAAAAACTCAGAAAAAGTGTTTATAAAGTCTTTTTTTTTTTTTTGCAATAAAATGTTCAGTGTTATGAATTCAGTTTGGAAAATTTTAATGTTAAATCAACTTAGACATTTGATTTCTGTTAGAACTGAATGAACACTTTTGAAAATGTAGATTTTACTGTGCATTCGTACATAATATTGGACACGTGCATAAGAGTGGCTGTTTAACCCTCGTGTTGCCTTCATATTATATCTGCACCCCGTGTCCACAGGGTCAAAAATGACCCCCCTCACCAGACCCCCTGTGATAAGCCTCTTCACTGAATTATAATGAAATAACCCGTCATTCTTCACTAAACCAGTCAATAATTGTGCTTTCCTACTTCACAGTCCAGACAGACTGGATTTCTTCAGTCTACACCACTCATTTTTACTAGAAAACAAACATCATAACTGATCTTTTTGCTGTAATAGATGCGTGGCACTTAATTATGATGACATATGATTTCATAACTGCAGGGTTCATAAGACTCATAAAACAATCTTTGTACCTGGATGATGTAACACTTTTATGAAAATGTATAGAAGTGCAATATTTACATTTTTTAACTGTAGGGTCACTCCAGGAAAAGCCATCAAATTGAATGCTGAGAAAATTGCATTTAGGGGATTTTCACTGCTGTTGACCTCAGAAAAGGGTCAGTTTTGACCTGAGAGCAACACAAGGGTTAAATATTGCGACAAATATTTAGAAAAACAACAAGTTTTATCCATTTAAATTTACTTTGTTTTTCTGTCTCATTTGAGTGTTTTTCCCTCTTTAATTACAGCTGATCTTCCCTTCACTCTCTGCCTCATCCCAGATCACACAGTTTTACAGAAGATCCATAATAATTAAACCTAAACCCAGGATAGAGGGGCTGAGTGAATGTGGTCTGGACTCTGTGCAGGAGGGTCATTGTGTCAGAGACACTGTAGAAGGACAGAGTTCCTGCCCTGTGATCCAGGTACACTCCTATTCTGGAGGAGGAGGGAACAGGGATTTCAGTGCTCTTTCTATTGTGCCTGAAAGAGTAACTGGAGGGAGAGCAGAACAAACTCCAGGACTTGTTATTCCATCCCAGAGCAGAGTCATTACTACAGTCACCTAACACTAACCCCACTAACCCGAACCCTAACCCTTTCCTGCTGATCTCTTTATATGACACTGCTATAGAAACCCAATCTTTCCCACTCCACTCAGCCTCCCAGTAACAGCGTCCAGACAGACCCTCTCTGCACAGCACTTGCTCCCAGCACTCAAATCTCTCTGGATGATCAGGGTATGACTGGATCTCTCTCACACAGGTCACCTCTCTGTTCCCCTCAGACAGACGGAGGAGTTCATGCGCTGTGTTGGGGTCCAGTGTGAGCCGACAGGAATCTGATAGAGAAGAAGGAGAAGAGAGCTCAGTGATCATTATAATAAACTTACATATTTTACAAACATTTTAATTTCATATTTTAATCCTTTCTTATGTTATTATTATAACCCCCTCAATGTGGGGCTGAGCATGTCCAATTCCCTCCCCAATTAGGAACGGCCGCAGCCGCGCTCATGCGCTAATCCAGCTGCGGGGAGAGTTAAATACAGCACCATTGGGGCGGCTGTGGCTCAGGAGGTAGAGCGGGCCGCTGATCGCAGGGTCGGCGGTTCGATTCCCGCTCCTCCTGTCCACATGTTGAGTGTCCTTGGGCACGACAACTGAACCAAAACAATGATTGCTCCCAATGAGCGCCCTGGGGTGTTGGAGTGGGAGAGGTTATATATGCAGTTAATCCATGCAGTCCAACCACCCCAAACAAAACCAGTAAAGGCCGCTAAACCTATGCCACAATGCTAAATGCAGCACCAGGCTGTTTAAAATCAACACCCGTCCTCTAAAGGAAACCTGTGGAAGAAGCCATTTCCACCTTGATATGATATCCTGGACCTGGACCTGCCTTTTCCAGCTTCTCTGCATATACTGTCAAGTCTCCAGATGCGTCCCCAAAACAAGTATGTCATGAATATAGAAAATACTGCAGCGAGCGGAGAATGAGGGAGAGAGACAGCGGCTTGCAGTTCCGAATCGCTCCAGCTGAGCTGAGTTTTAATAGCGCTACCTTACCAGCTCTGAAAAGAGCCCTAAGACAATGTTCTCAGCCCTAAAACACTTTCACTAACAATGAATCGCTTCAGATACTGATTTATAAAGGAACTAGTCGGCTGTGATTGGTGCACACACTTAGATTGCTAGCCAATCACAGCCACACAACAGTTAAAATGGACAGTTACGTTTAAAACAAAAGTTGACACAAGACGCGGCTAACAAGCTAACGACACAATTAGAACACACAGCGCGCTATTTACATTTATGTACACATCGACCAGGTAGCGGCTCACTACCCGGTCCTAGCTGGCCAGTTGGTAATCTCAAGGCCGCCACAATACTTTCAATAATATTTTTCTTCGTCTTACCTCACATTCACATGTTGCTTAATTGTTTTAATTTATGTTTAAATACAGACTCACATTGTAAGAAGTCCTCTCTGGTCCTGGGCTCTAGAATATGGACGTCTTCCACTGTAGAGAGAGATCACAAGAAAGATGAGCTCCTAAAGATAACCTTCATATCATAATTCCTGGAGAATTTTAAATCTATTTTAATAAATGAAGTGCATGTAAATGAAACTGCAGCTCATTCAGGAATAATGTAAATATTAAATATAAAGTTTGATTAATATCACATATCTTGATGAAGCTGAAGGTTCAGTAGTTTTTGGCAGTTGGAAATTTTCCTGGTTGCCATGGCGAGCAGAGAGAGGGCAGGTAGCAGTGGCCCTGTTTACACTCATATCCAATACACACTCCCACACACTTATTATGGGATGTTTTTTGTCAGTAGATGGCTGACAGGAGAAGACACACACTCAAGCGTTTACATTCAGATCCGATACCAGCGGAACCCAACCCAAACTACCTCCAGATGCGATTCATATCACAAATCTCACCCATATCCTAAATTCTTACTTTTAGACTAAAGTGATCAAATGTAACATATTGCATTTGTAAATAACTTGGATATATGTGGCAGAAAAAGACAAGTTTTCACAGGGCCAGAGATATGTGTCGTACAGTAGAGTCACCAACGTTTCTCCCAGTGATGTCACTGGAAGTTGCAGGATGACATATTTATGTAAAGAAGCATCAGACAGCCATGTGAAAGCATGAGGAAGACCTAAATGTGCTTTCATCTCAATCAAAGGGAATAATGAGAAGAGATTCCACTCCCCAGGAATGCTGCATCTCTCCGCCCATCTCACAAATCTCTGCTGCTGTTTTACAGCAGTGCAGACTGCTTTACTGCACAGGATCAGCTATAAGATGCAGAAACACTAAAACCTTTGTGCTGCTATTAACTGTTATAACAGGAGATAAAGTGACATTTAAAAGGTATATGCATTAGAAAAAACCTGAATATACATTATAGTAGGTTTCTTCAGATTACAAAGATTGCTCAACTTAAACAAGCCCCAGCTATGACCCCTGTTTTATTGACAAGTTATCATGCTTCACTTTTTGCCCCATTTAAATATTTTTAAACCCAGCGTGGGTCTGGTTGACTGGGTTGTCATCTGTAAACCTTTTATAAATTCTTACTTACCATGTCTGGTGTTGTACTGTGGCAGGTGGGTTCATTGAAAGAAATCATTGGGAAAAAGTTGTTTCAGCAGTTCTAACCTGTTTGAGAGATTTTGACAAATTCCTTCTTGAAGACGTCCTCCAGTCGCTCTTTCAGTTCAGAGACAGATTTCCTCACAGCCTCAAAAGAGATTTGTGGACTGACAGTGATGCTGGGTAAGTCTCCAGGTCCAGGAGCTGCACAGAGAGACTGACAGCTCTACAGACAGATAGAATAGACAGACAGACAACAGTCTCAATACAGATTCCTGTGCAGATGCCAGGAGCAGATATTTGTAAATGAGGAACACACCTCAACATATATGTGCAATGAACATAGTGCAGACCGTCAGAGAGCCAGTGATGTTACCTGGAGGAAATGGATGTGATCCTCTGTGTGTGAAAGCTGCTCCATCTCAGCATCTCTCCTCCTCAGCTCAGCAATCTCCTGCTCCAGTCGCTCCAGAAGTCCTTC
Source organism: Ilyophis sp. 1 JC-2022 (assembly GCA_022702515.1). Classification (NCBI taxonomy): domain Eukaryota; kingdom Metazoa; phylum Chordata; class Actinopteri; order Anguilliformes; family Synaphobranchidae; genus Ilyophis; species Ilyophis sp. 1 JC-2022. The sequence continues at coordinate 151,531,812 of CM040395.1, forward strand.
AGCCCGACTCACTTCAGCCTTCTCCTGATCTCTGATCAGCTCTTTCACCTTAGAGCGCCTTTTCTCAATGGAGCGGATCAGCTCAATAAAGATCCTCTCGTTGTCCTCCACTGCTGCCTGTGCCGAGCGCTGTTAGGAGACACAGAGAGAGGAGGGCTGTATGTGCAGAGCGCTGTTAGGAGACACAGAGAGAGGAGGGCTGTATGTGCAGAGCGCTGTTAGGAGACACAGAGAGAGGAGGGCTGTCTGTGCAGAGCGCTGTTAGGAGCACAGAGAGAGGAGGGCTGTATGTGACAAAGCCACGGGTCCACACTAGGCCATAGCCTAAAAAGGCAGTCGTGTGTTGGTTTTGTAAGACTGGAATTGAGATCCCAGGGCACCTGGAAACATACCATCGGGGGTGAAAGCTGGTAACGACTCTAGGACGTTATAAACCAGAACTTCGGTGCCGTAAAGTCTGCTGGGACCATCTGGCTTGAAGTTTATGACGTCAAAGGATGTCCCAGGATTTAATGATTCTGGAAATAACGCTTGAACTGTCGTAAAAACCAGCATACGAACAGTGTCACCATCTGACGTTATAAGGGCAGGCCAAATCTCTCTCCTTAACATATTTTCACACACAACATCACATGGCTTTAGAGTGCTTTTGTCCTCAAACAGCCTAAAAACATACAGATGTGATACACTGGAACTAGTCTGGGCACTGGAACATACATTATACATTCTTTTTCCAGAGAGATAATCATGTATTGTTGAGTTTTTGAGTGTTACATTAGCAAATACATCCAGTTAACGTACCTGAATTAACAGGGACAACTAGGGTGTAAATGTAATATTCTCAACAGGAATTCTGGGACCTTTGTGGCATTAATATTAATCACATCTGAAAAACTATGTAGAGATGGGGATTCTCATGGCAACACAAACTTAGACCTACTCATGTTTGATATCATTGTGATGGTCTCGGTGTGAGTGGTGCAATGGTCTACATGTCCTAAATGTTCACCATGGATGGAATGTATATTTCATAACACAGGCGTAAGCTGCCGTTGTGGAATTTTCCTCGCAGGAAACCTCTCTGTGTAACCTCCTAGAAGGGGGAACTAAAGTACCATTTTACTCTTTCTGGCAGTTTATGGTTTTATGACCGTCTGCAGCCAGATCAGACGCAGAATTTGAGCATTTAAGCAAAGGAAACAAAGCCATTGGGGAAGCTGTATTCAGACTTTCCCACACATCTAACCTCAGGTCATTGTGTGTAGCGATTGCCAGGTATAACAAAGTATTTTTCTTCTGTACTATATATTGAATTTTGGCTGTTTAATCTGTAACTGTGTATTGATGATTTAAGTAAATAACCTACCTGGTAATAAATTAGTGAAACTTGATTTGTGTGGTTTCTCTGAAAATTGACGTACTATCTCTGTTCACCGGTAATGGGTTGATTAATTTCCTCAGTCATGGTTACCCCCTTAGCTGGTCTAGGGAGGTTGACTATTTAAGCTTAATGTATCACGGAGTATTGCACCCGTAGAACTATGTCTTAAAGTAGATCACCTACGCCTGGCGGTTATACATGTTGAGAACGGCGGTCGTCAATATTTATTTTGTCGGTCCCTGAGTCTTAACCATAGTCTATACCTCACGAAGTGGCTTCTTCCGCAACTTCTGAGATAACCGCAAATATCTAGTCAGCTGTGAGTCGTGTACATACCCGGCCGGATGTAATGCGCGGTGGAACAGACAGATCCAGTTCAGAGAACCGTCTTAAAAGTATGAGAGTCCTTTAGCAAATCAAGTGGAAATTTTACATCCCAAATTCTAAATTATAATGGAGTCAGATAAACGAGAACAGAATCAGCATTGGTGGCTGATGATTTAAGGCAATGCACACAGGCTGTCTTTTGGATAAATCGGGGTCAGGGTAGGCCAGACTTAAAGCGGAAGGTAATGTGGTACGATTACCTTTGATATGTGGTCCCTTATTAGCTGATCCCGTGAATCTAAAGAGCAGTCTCACCCGGTTGCAAGAACATTATTATTTCTTTATTAACTTTCATAACTTTTCCCTTTTCCCACAGCAACAGCGGAATAAATCACGCTTAAACCTTCGCTCCGAGCTATTCCCTCATTGGTCTAGCTGTGCAGAGATTTACAAATTTGGTGACCCCGACGTGATTTCAGTTGCTGTTTCCAAGTTTTACAATTTGGTGAACCCGACATGATTTCAGTTGCCGTTTCCAGATTTACAGTTTCTTCTCCTCTCCATATTCCCTTCCTCTCCACTAGCTCCCCTTTCTAAACGTTTTTCTTCTCTTTCCGACATATGATTCCCATTATCTTCTCATCTACGCCGTTGTAGCAGTCTAACCAGGCTACATTCATGCTTCTTCACTGAAGCATCCTCCGGTAGCCTCCTCGTTCCCCACTCCTCTCTCCTCCGAGGAACATTTAGCGGTTTGGAATGTCCTTAAAGATGGCGAACCTCGATGGATTTCCGGGTCAGGCGAGGACCGAGGAGACGAAGACGGATAAAATAAGCGATTGGAATGAACCACAGGGCTGTGTCCGAATCAGCACCCTTCCATACTATTAGGTAGGCTTGTTGAGTAGACAGGGTTAAAAAGTCGTAATGTAGGCAAAATATTCTCTAAATATAGTATACTTACTTCCGGGGATGACACACTTACTTCCGGGGTTTTGCTGAGTATATTCGGGAGCACACTTTTCAAGAAGTACACAAACATTTTGGTCGCATAAATATGACGTGCAGCTTTGTTTTTTAAAAATGAGGCACAGCTTCGCTGACGTTTTCCTTCAAATACAACAAAAACAACACGTGACATGGCCGCGCAAAGGTGGGACGCAAGGTTGCCAGATCTTGCAAGACTTTCCAGCCAAATGGCGACTCAAAACTAGCCAAAATATATTTTTCACTGAAACCAACGTATTTTAAATAGAAATCATCATATTTTCACATTTTTACCCGTGACTGCACTTTGAAAGTTGCCCAATTTAGCTGTAAAACCGTGGACATGGCAACACTGGTGGGACGTCTTACGACCTGCTTACGACACTTCAACAGTATGGATGGAAAATGGTATTGCTGATATTTTTCCCAGACTGTACGTAGTGTGCTACACAGTGCACATTGAACAGCACACTTCTGCGAGTGCATTGTACGTAGGAGACGGGGCGCAGTAGATAAGGCTCTGATTCGGACACAGTGCACTATACGCATTAGACAGGGCGCAGTAGATAGGGGTCTGATTCGGACACAGTGCACTGTACGCAGGAGACAGGGTGCATAGATCGGGCTCTGATGCGGACACAGTGCACTGTACGCAGGAGACAGGGCGAAGTAGATAGGGCTCTGATTCGGACACAGTGCACTGTACGCAGGAGACAGGGCGCAGTAGATAGGGCTCTGATTCGGACACAGTGCACTGTACGCAGGAGACAGGATGCAGTAGATAGGGCTCTGATTCGGACACAGCCCAGACCACTGTACCAGGGAGGGAGTAGGCAGAATTGCAGGAGTTGGATGAGAAGGAAGGTGATAATTCAGCTTAGAGTGGAGCCAGCAATGTGGTCCAGTTATTGATTTCTTTGGTGTGTGTGTTTTTTTAGTTTTTTTAAAATAATATATATACATTTATTTTTTTTGTCTCTGTTTGGATCATTCTAAATATGGAGTGGTGGAACACACTGTATATAATTTTGCACTTTTCTAGGACCACAAAATTGGCCACAAAATTGGTCACTTTGTCATTCCGACTGTTTGTTTTTGCCGGACACACGCCAGCCCTCACCTGACCACACTCGTATTGTGTGACACTGAACAATAGCCTTTCACTCAGCCTATTCCCCACAGTGTGGCTCAGTGGGATTGAGCCTCACAGGACTGGAAAGTGGCCCAACACTGGGCTGCTCACTGGCTGACTGGAGGAGAGCCCTGACTGAGCCCTGAAATGGCTCTTCCAGCAGCACACTGTCTTCTCCTCTGGTCAGTACCCACCTTGAGTGACTGCACAGTCTGTCTCAGATCATGCAGCTCCTTCTCTCTCTCCTGGATTCTCTGCTGGAATGTACTCTGTGTGGCCAGATGCTGCTTCTGTGGACAGATATTTCTCACATGATATTACAATATTCAGACGTTCAACTACATAGCAGAAGTAGAAAACTTTATTATCCCTCAGGGGGAAATTGGTTTTGCAGCCAGATAAAGTCAATAATGCAAACAAAAACCCAGTACATACAATACAAAACTCTGAGACATTACATTGCATTAAGAGCTTTAAAAGTGGACCCAAAAGGTTATTAAACTCTGTCTACAGGGGGTGGGTTGAATCATATAAAATAATCTCCACTTTCTTAAGTGCCCTAATTTTGTACAGGGCAGTCATGCTGGTTTGTGGCTGTCCTATGATTTTGCGACAGAATTTAAGAATTCTTCCCAGTCTGTTCAGGTTGGCTGTGCTTGTATTTCCAAACCAACACGTAAAACAGCAGGTTAAAACTCTTTAAATGAAGGATCTATAAAACATTGTAAGTATGGTACAGTCCACATTAATTAATCTCATCAGCTTCCTTTAGAAAAAGAGGAGCTGCTGCCCTTTCTTGTACATCAGGTTGATGCATCTGTTCCCAACACAGCTTGCTGTCCAACAAGCCCCAGATATTTATATTCTTCCACAACCTGAATGTGTTCACCTCTGATTACTTGTATTGGGCCTTGTATTGTATTGTTTAGGCCTTGTATTGGGCCTTGTATTGTATTGTTTAGGCCTTGTACTGGTACTTGGCTTTCCTTGCGTCCCTTTGTACCTGTCTTTGGGCCTCCTTTTTCAACTGTTTGCATTTTTTTGTCACCCATAGTTTGTCATTTTTATATATTTGAAAACACAGTAGGTGTGACGGAGTCCACAAAAAAATAAATATAGCTTGATACTACTATCCATATTCCAAATTAAACTAAATAGCACTTCTACACACTGACAGCAGGCCAGTGTGTAAAGTGTACTGGCCTTATAGGTAAAGCTTCTGTGTGAGTGAACTAGCTGCTCCAGCCGTGTGTTGATTCATATTCAGGGAGTGAATAGAGTGAGGGGGTGTGAACAGAGCTGTCACAGAGAGCGGACTTGGGTTCACTTCCTGCTCTTACTGCTTTTATTACTGTGGACTACAGAGCTGGATATCACTGTGTTGTCATCTGTTGTTCAGACCTCAAAGTAACTGCGTTGTTCAGTATTTTTTCAAACTTATCAAGCATTTCAAAACATAATCTATCAATAAATACATGAATAAAATTAAATAAAAATTGAGTCCAGGTGGGGGTATTGCACCAAGCAGGATTACTCAGTTAGCCAGATAACTTCTAATATAGCATGCAACAACTTCTCTGAACATTTGTTAATAAATAGTAATAATCAATACTTATGACTAATTGAAACCTAATATATTCAAGTTTAGTTTTACAAATTCAGATTCAAAACATTAAAAACTATAGCCAAATATTTTTCACAGGTGAGCTGACAATCCAGCTTCCTGGAATACCCCTGAGACCTAAACCTGTCCTAAACAAAACAATCCCATCTGGGCTTTTCACAAGGACAACATTGCAAGTTATAGTTTCAGTAGTTAACTACACAAAAAATGTCTTTTAATGTTAATATAAATTGAACTACTTGAATCACTATGGAAATATGAATGTAGTTGAACTACCAGCAAGCTACTGCAAAATGTAGTTAAACTACTAGTTTAATTACAATGTAGTTCACTATTCCCCAACACTGATTATATCCAATCAATATAAAAGAGACAGTTTGCAACGCATCCTGGATCAGCATTGGACTGGTCACCTGGCTACGGTTTTAAAATGTTAAACATAATACAAAATATAACATTGCCGTCTAAAGAGTGCCCTGACCCTCCCTCCTGTCTCTCTCTGCCAGTCATGTGACACGTAGTTAGGAGCTCAAACTGCAATCAGGCCTGAGAACAAAGGTCATTTTATACAGTTCGGTCTGTTAATGAGTGAATCAAAACTTTAAAAATTTAAGAAAGTGTCGTCAAATTGAAGTGATATTTTCGAAAAAATCACAAGGTATTCCTTTTTACATCAAACAGATTAAATCAAAATTAACTATTTGCGTAGAATGCCACTTTGAAATGTGTGATAGACTAGGATAAAGTTGTTGGACCACTTTTAGTACATCCCAATAATTTTGAATCCCAGTGAGTTTACAAAAGAAAACTGAAAATTCAATAAAGAAGTAGGTAAAATGTGAATTATACGTTATTTTGTAAAATCTTATTCATTTTATCTCAGACTTACCTTATACTCTTCTGCAGCCTCCTGAATTGGTAGCAGTTTGTGGTTTTCATGTTTTCTTGAAGTTTGACAGACAACACAGACGGGTATTTGATCCACCAAACAGAAGAGTTTGAGTTTCTCACTGTGCAGACTGCAGAGCCCTTCAGATCCTGCTTTAGCTCTCTGACTCCTCTCCTTTAAGAACGCCTCACAGGTATTCCTCAGAGACAGGTTGAGTGGAGGTTCATCCATAGAAAATCTTCTCCTGCAAACTGGGCATTCTCGAGATCCCTTCTGTTCCCAGCACTGCTGCAGACAGGCCTTACAGAAGCTGTGACTGCATCTCAGGACAACAGGATCCCTGAAGATATCAGTGCACACAGGACAGGAGAGCTCCTCTTCCAGGAGAGAAGATCCAGACGCCATTCTGTCTGTCTGTTCTGAGCTCAGTAATGGCTTCTGCTAAATTTGTAGTTTAGTTTCACTTTTACTTACTGCTGTTACACAAACGTTGCAAGTCAAAGTACGAGTCTCAAATCACCGTGCCTCTCATTCTGTTTTCATGCTTCTCTTAAAGTGTCTAGAAAGTCTTAATTTCTAAAAATATTAATTCAAATGCCATTATAAAGTCTCAAATGTAACTAACGTGTCCACCTGTGAAACACTGTACTTCCCACTTCCTGTGGCTGATCTGCCAGCAGTTTTACACCAGTCCTGTTTTTCAGGTTCTGTCAGTTCTCTCATGTGTCCAAATGTAATTTCATTGCTCAGCTAATCTCAAACACACATCCTTACAAACATGATTCAAGCACAGACCCAGAGCTGGACTCCACAATCCATCACACTTTATAATATCTTCACTTATCATAGTAATGGAGAGAGCTGTGCTTTAGAATAGCTCATCTACAGCATTGATGAAGGTAATGGAGAGAGCTGTGCTTTATAATAGCACATCTACAGCACTGATGAAGGTAACGGAGAGAGCTGTGCTTTAGAATAGCACATCTACAGCACTGATGAAGGTAATGGAGAGAGCTGTGCTTTAGAATAGCACATCTACAGCACTGATGAAGGTAATGGACAGCTGTGCTTTAGAATAGCACATCTACAGCACTGATGAAGGTAATGGAGAGAGCTGTGCTTTAGAATAGCACATCTACAGCACTGATGAAGGTAATGGAGAGAGCTGTGCTTTAGAATAGCACATCTACAGCACTGATGAAGGTAATGGAGAGAGCTGTGCTTTAGAATAGCACATCTACAGCACTGATGAAGGTAACGGAGAGAGCTGTGCTTTAGAATAGCACATCTACAGCACTGATGAAGGTAATGGAGAGAGCTGTGCTTTAGAATAGCACATCTACAGCACTGATGAAGGTAATGGAGAGAGCTGTGCTTTAGAATAGCACATCTACAGCACTGATGAAGGTAACGGAGAGAGCTGTGCTTTAGAATAGCACATCTACAGCACTGATGAAGGTAACGGAGAGAGCTGTGCTTTAGAATAGCACATCTACAGCACTGATGAAGGTAATGGAGAGAGCTGTGCTTTAGAATAGCACATCTACAGCACTGATGAAGGTAATGGAGAGAGCTGTGCTTTAGAATAGCACATCTACAGCACTGATGAAGGTAACGGAGAGAGCTGTGCTTTAGAATAGCACATCTACAGCACTGATGAAGGTAATGGAGAGAGCTGTGCTTTAGAATAGCACATCTACAGCACTGATGAAGGTAATGGAGAGAGCTGTGCTTTAGAATAGCACATCTACAGCACTGATGAAGGTAATGGAGAGAGCCGTGCTTTAGAATAGCTCATCTACAGCACTGATGAAGGTAACGGAGAGAGCTGTGCTTTAGAATAGCACATCTACAGCACTGATGAAGGTAATGGAAAGAGCTGTGCTTTAGAATAGCACATCTACAGCACTGATGAAGGTAATGGAGAGAGCTGTGCTTTAGAATAGCACATCTACAGCACTGATGAAGGTAATGGAGAGAGCTGTGCTTTAGAATAGCACATCTACAGCACTGATGAAGGTAATGGAGAGCTGTGCTTTAGAATAGCTCATCTACAGCACTGATGAAGGTAACGGAGAGAGCCGTGCTTTAGAATAGCTCATCTACAGCACTGATGAAGGTAACGGAGAGAGCTGTGCTTTAGAATAGCACATCTACAGCACTGATGAAGGTAATGGAGAGAGCTGTGCTTTAGAATAGCACATCTACAGCACTGATGAAGGTAATGGAGAGAGCTGTGCTTTAGAATAACACATCTACAGCACTGATGAAGGTAACGGAGAGAGCTGTGCTTTAGAATAGCACATCTACAGCACTGATGAAGGTAATGGAGAGAGCTGTGCTTTAGAATAGCACATCTACAGCACTGATGAAGGTAATGGAGACAGCCGTGCTTTAGAATAGCACATCTACAGCACTGATGAAGGTAATGGAGAGAGCTGTGCTTTAGAATAGCACATCTACAGCACTGATGAAGGTAATGGAGAGAGCTGTGCTTTAGAATAGCACATCTACAGCACTGATGAAGGTAATGGAGAGAGCTGTGCTTTAGAAGCATCTGTAACTTCATGTACCAACTATGACTGTTTTACACATGGAAGTTTAATAAAAAGAAGTTGACTTGACGCGAATTTCTCAACTGATCTCAGATCAGCTCCAGTGAGTTTTGAATGAACCAAAACCCAGCGTATAAGCAGGTGTATTTGTCTCTGTCTGTGTTCATACTGCACTGGAGAGAGACTTACCTCATCACACACCTGGGAGACACACTGGTGACGGGTCAGGAAAAGAGCAGCACTCTGGAGTGATTCTTCTACTGGTGCATTTATTTACCTCAACTGATTAAACACAAACCAGCGTACTTACAATACCAGTATTTACCCAGCGTACTTACAATACCAGTATTTACCCAGTGTACTTACAATACCAGTATTTACCCAGCGTACTTACAATACCAGTATTTACCCAGTGTACTTACAATACCAGTATTTACCCAGCGTACTTACAATACCAGTATTTACGAAATAATGACATCACCGGGTTATATCAAAGAATTTACGCATTTTAGCGCTTTACAATGATGAGGGGAAACTCGCCTTAACCACCACCAATGTGTAGCACCACCTGGGTGATGCAACGGCAGCCATTTTGCACCAGAATGCTCACCACACAACAGCTGAGGTGGAGAGAACAATTTTTAGCCAATTAAACTGGGGGATGATTAGGTGGCAGGTTGAAAAAGCCAGGTTGGGAGTTTAGCCAGGACACAAGGGAAACCCCCACTCTTTGCGATATGTGTCAGGACCTCAGTTTAATGTCTCATCCGAAAGACGGCATCGGAATTAACTGAATTGAAAGTGTATTGTATCAAACCCTGTATCGACTTTCAATGAACCAATCTGCATACCCTCCCTAACAAATGTGCAGATAATAACATTGCAAACTGACAATTTGGAAGTAATGTTATGTTTCAATCATATCTGGTAAAAATCCTTGGGATTTTATCAGTAGGCTACATTCGAGTGAAATACAGACATCATTTATGCCATCCGAAACACAGCCGGGGGGGATTCCTAAATCACATGGGGTCCCAAGGTAATACTCGTCCAGTGTGAATAGGGCATAAAATTCTGTTCATTTCACGATGCTTTTTGTGATTAATTGCCTGCTAATTTCAGCAACTTTCCCCCATTATTTAGCTTTTAGGTATTAAAAACATGACTACTGTCAGCAGTTTAACAATTAATTGCTAATTAATTAATGAAAATGACTAGTTTTGGTTGCGAAAAGTATGAATTGATAAAAACTTGGTGGGGAGTTGCTTGTTAAATGGACATCAAAAGACTCTTGATATCTTATGTTCTGGTACTCTTACAAGCAATACTATAATGTCACCGCATTTGAATGAATCTCTATGGGAATTGGGGGATGGGACTAGATTCAGCTGTAAATTATGCTGGAACAGTAAAATGGCTGTAAGTCAGCAAGGGTCTGAGGTATCAAACGAGCCTCAAACCATCACTCTGCTGCCAGATATGCAGTAGATATGGATGGATCACTTTAGGGGTTGTTTCTCCTGACAAACTTTCTTATTGAACTCTATGGAAAAATAAGTCAGAAGAAACCCTTCAAGTTATCCATCCATATCTACTGTATTTCTGGCAGCAGAGTGATGGTTTAAGGTTTATATGTCAGACCCTTGATGACTTAACAGCCATTTAGCCAACCATGTGTTCCATACTGTTGCAGAGTAATTTACAGCTAAATCCACTCACCCCGCAATTCCCATAGAGATCCATTCAAATGCAGAGAGCTTATAGTATCACTTGTAACTGTACCTGAAAATAAGATATCGAGTCTTTTGATGTTGATTGGTCACAGACGTCAGGAAGTAACAGCATGCAAAGAATATATGACCAAATATGAAATATGATACTTTAAAAATACGGTAAAGCAAAAGGTATGAATACTTATGTAAATGAGAAATTTCAGTTTTTGATTTTTAATAAATTTGCAGACATTTCTAAAACCATGTTTTCACTGTGTCATACTTTGTCATTATGGGCTATTGAGTGTAGATTGATGAAGAAATAAATGAATTGAATCCATTTAAGATGAGTCTGAAACATAAAATGTGGAAAACCTGAAAACTTTCCGTATGCACTGTATATAGCGTGTAATCCCTGCCATCCATGCTCGTAACAGGAGGGATGTGCGCGGGAATCATTCACATCAGTAACCCAGCCACAACTGCTGAAAAAAGGGCAATCGCTCCACTTTTATTACCTAAACTCCATAATTTCTTCTTTTAGAAAAAATAAATGTAACTGATCAATGATATTGGTTACTGACATCCATCCACTACGTTTTCACTCCAACCCTAACAAAGCACACCTCATTCAATAGCTAGAGATCTACCATCCTGTCGGGTTTCACTCCAACCCTAACAAAGCACACCTCATTCAACAGCTAGAGATCTACCATCCTGTAGGGTTTCACTCCAACCCTAACAAAGCACACCTCATTCAACAGCTAGAGATCTACCATCCTGTAGGGTTTCACTCCAACCCTAACAAAGCACACCTCATTCAACAGCTAGAGATCTACCATCCTGTAGGGTTTCACTCCAACCCTAACAAAGCACACCTCATTCAACAGCTAGAGATCTACCATCCTGTAGGTTTCACTCCAACCCTAACAAAGCACACCTCATTCAACAGCTAGAGATCTACCATCCTGTAGGGTTTCACTCCAACCCTAACAAAGCACACCTCATTCAACAGCTAGAGATCTACCATCCTGTAGGGTTTCACTCCAACCCTAACAAAGCACACCTCATTCAACAGCTAGAGATCTACCATCCTGTAGGGTTTCACTCCAACCCTAACAAAGCACACCTCATTCAACAGCTAGAGATCTACCATCCTGTAGGGTTTCACTCCAACCCTAACAAAGCACACCTCACTCAACAGCTACAGATCTCAGTCTACTCATCAGGTGTGCCAATTAGCGTTTAAATAGAAACCTACAGGACGGTAGATCTCCGAAAACAGGGTTGGGCAGCCCTGCTCAAGAGTCTTACCATCAGATATTCTTCTCGTTAAATGGTTATTGATATTTCTGTCCCAAAGGGGGCAGTAGAGAGAAGTCATGAGGAGTTTAAAATAAGACACAGGTTCAGATATTGTAATTAGATCATTTTAATCACATTCCCCACCAGTCAAGAATCACTGCTTTACAGAAACTTTAAATTTCACAGGTTTTTTATTTCTTTCTTTTAAACTTTCCTTCAAACTCCAGTTAGTTACTCCCCTCTTGTCTCAAGGAAACAATACGCAATAAGAAAAGTGTATTTTACAAAAATGCAAACCAATTTTCACACAGTGAATTCTTTTACAAAGAAAAAAATGTCATAAGAGCTACATCCACATTGGAGAAATATCATTCTAAACATTCCATAATGGAGTATAGTATAAAAACAAAGCCTTTACTCTTGTTGCAGATAAACCTGTACCTTATTAAGCAATCTTTTACAAGACAACTTAGGGGAGCAATCACCCAAAGCAATTACATCTTCCCAAAGTTAGGAATAATAGTCACAAACATCATAAAGCAAATGAGGCCGCAAGAACATGCTGATGGATCGACTCGCTGGATTTGTTTTTTGTACGAGAGGGCGAGAAGAAGAGGCAAATTAACAAACCCGTTTCCACGGAAACCGAATTATCACACCTGTGTGAGACCTCACCTGTGGCTGTCAGAGGTGAAGGTACGGGGAGGAGGGGGGCTTTTATCGATCCATCAGTGACACTGTTCAGACACCTCCAAAACAACACCTCCCCACACGCTTACACTGGCTGCAGACAGACCCATATTCGCGTAAATGCACACATTTCACGCACTGTACTTCGCAAGCAAAACACCCACGTTCGCCATTCAACGGAAACGACAGCGTGGGTTTGGGTTAGTGTTTGGAAAACGACGGCGTGGGTTAGGGTTAGGAAAACGACGGCGTGGGTGTGCCTTTGGAATTTGGGGTGCGAGCGTAATATCCTAAATGTGCAGTGTCTGCAGAGATGTCTGTTCGGACCTCGATATAAAAGCGGTATTTACAGGTGTGAGCGTGTCTGTCTGTTCCACACGCGTGACCTGCTAACTGCTACATGCTGCGGCACACGAGGGTCCGAGGTGTACAGCTCTCTGCAGTGCCCATTTCGTTTGAGATCATTTAATATAAATGCTGACTCAGAGAGATTGGACATACAGGTGTATGGTTACAGTAACAATAGTACAGGTGTGTTTAAAGCAATTAATACACTGACGGGCCACGTGGAAAACTGCATGCGGTGGGTGGAACATTCTGGAGAAACTCTGCACCAGAAGCTTCCAATACATTTGCCAGTTCCAACGCCCCCCCCCCCCCCAACCTCTCTGTTACTGCATACATCTCAAATAAAAAAATCCACACAAATTCTGTTGTGTGCTTCTGAGAGAGGTTCAGTCACAGAGGTCAGTTTCAAAAACCTGACCACGAGGTGCCAAAGACTTTACACTAGAGGGCCACATTCATCACACAGGGGGGATGATGGGAAGTGGAGTCCAGAGCTTATAAAAAGGAAAAAACATTCCCAGCTCTGGACTTAATTTCCCATCAGCATCTCTGCCAGTCAGTTTTTGTACAGAACCCCAGTGTTGCACCGGAGCAATTAAAAAAGTTTCCTGGCAGCATCAGCGGCCCTTTGGGAAGGAGCCTGGAGGGTGGAGTGCCCCATGGCCCCATATTGGGGCCCACTTGAAATTTCAGAGGGTGATGTCACTCCATCCACTGTCACTGTCTCAGCAGGACTTCAGTATCCAATCTTGACGATTGCTTAATGTCAATAGCTCTTTCCCAAGCATTAATAACGACAACCAGAGCAACACCAACAACAGTAAATAGTAATAATTATGACAATAATGATAAATGCAATATTACAGTTTATGCTTTTAAAAGAAGCTGCACCAAAAATGGGTGCTTTAATATCTCGGACTGTCTCGAGAGACCAGAATATGTCGGTCTACAAAATAGTTACACACACAGGAAGGAAGGATCAAAACTCAAAGGAAACAAAAAAAATTTTATGTACCAAGAACGTACATTGGTTACTCTGTATGGAGCTGGATAGAGGTTGGGGGAGAGGCAGACTTGTGTCTCTTTATAATTAATAAAAATGTTTTTTTCCAGCTTTTGAAATGCCCATTTGTGTATATCAGTGCTCCTTGCTGAACCTCCACGACCGATTCAGGAGCGCAGACAGGCACGTGCTCTCCTCCGAAGCACGCAATGCCGACGGCCACTTCCTCTCACGCGTTTTGGGTTCAATACGTCTGTTACACAAACGTGCATGCATTATAGTGCATTATAGTGCGTCATAGTGTGTTATAAACGTAGTACGAAGCTTGAACTGCAGTGGTGGTTCCCACTGTGCATAGTGGCAATGATGGCTGTACGACAGAGATACGCGCACTGCTGTGTATAACGTGTGTATTGCACAGTACTTACAACTGTCCAGCGTCTCTGATACAAGTTTCTGATACATCCCAGTCGTTCGGGATCAGCAGCCAATTACATCTCCTTTTCCCAAAAGCACAATCCGGACTCTTAAGCGCCAGTAGGTAGACTGCACCCGTCTCTGCACTACAGTGCAATTAAACCGAGATTACACAGAAAACCACAGGTTTTAATAGAGCAGATATGAAGACAGAGAGGTCCGTACTGCTGTTCCCGAGCGTGCAAACGAGCGTGCAAACCCCAGGAGCAGAGGGAAATCTTTCCACACCCACCTGGCCAGGAGTGAAACACCGCTTCACGTGGACTCTTCCATACTTTGGGCAGAATAAGCATCTGGGACATACAAAAACCTTACATTTCTGTGAAAGCACTTTTAACAACCATCTGTTGGGGGTGCCATATGAAGGCTGATGCATTTAATAAATAAAACATCCTTCCAGAAGCAATAGAAAACATTCCAATACTGGCCACAGGCAGGAGAGATGCACCTGCCTGTGCGTTTCATTGCCTTTCTAATAACTGCAGCAAGAGTACATACTGATCAGTGTTGTGATATTCAGCTGGGGGCAGGGCATTACCTCATCAATAAAACTGCTAATGAACCCCGGGATCATCGCCTCTAATACAGGAACGCACCACAACACATTATTATTTTTGTTTTTAAATGCTAACTTCATAGAAGTTTCCAGAAAGAACCAGATGACAGTGGTCCTGCAGCTCGTATGTGGAGGCGATCATTCGGCTCTCCTGTGATCAGCAGTGGGGGACCACAGCACCTTCCACGCGCTATCAATTCTGTAAAAACGCCCTTAAAAACCACTGTTTTGAGTACCCAGCTTGCGCCAGAACTTTGCCAAAACCAACCAAACACACACTCTTTAAAAAGGAATGTGATGTCCTGGTGTGTGTTACATTGTACTGAGATTATAGTCCTGGTGTGTTACACTGGACTGAGATTATAGTCCTGGTGTGTGTTGCACTGTACTGAGATTATAGTCCCGGTGTGTGTTGCACTGTACTGAGATTATAGTCCTGGTGTGTGTTGCACTGTACTGAGATTATAGTCCTGGTGTGTGTTAGACTGTACTGAGATTATAGTCCTGGTGTGTGTTAGACTGTACTGAGATTATAGTCCTGGTGTGTGTTGCACTGTACTGAGATTATAGTCCTGGTGTGTGTTGCACTGTACTGAGATTATAGTCCTGGTGTGTGTTAGACTGTACTGAGATTATAGTCCTGGTGTGTGTTAGACTGTACTGAGATTATAGTCCTGGTGTGTGTTAGACTGTACTGAGATTATAGTCCTGGTGTGTGTTGCACTGTACTGAGATTATAGTCCTGGTGTGTGTTGCACTGTACTGAGATTATAGTCCCGGTGTGTGTTGCACTGTACTGAGATTATAGTCCTGGTGTGTGTTGCACTGTACTGAGATTATAGTCCCGGTGTTACTATTATTAATGGCCTCTATTTCTCACTGTTACTGAACAGATGAAACTAAATAAAAGCTCAAATCCCAAGATCATATATGAGCCAAAACTGTTAGATGGCGGTTTAAACGTCGTAGAAGAAGTGATCTGATCCAAAAATCAGAGGAAACGCCAGCGACCAAGCTTTCTCGCCATTATTTTTATCGTTTTAACAGTTTATTTTCTTCTTTCTCAAGGTTTTTTATATTTTTGCGTAAATGCACTGATTGAAAACAAAGTCATACTTAATCAGATACCCTGGTATCAAAGGCAACGGAAAGTTATATAGTTTAAAAAGTTCATTCACAGAACAAAAGAATAAAAATTTAAATTTCACGGCAGATACTGCTGGTTTGTAAATAAAATACAGAAGGTTAGCGTGTGTGTGTGTGTGTGTGTGTGTGCATGTTTGTCGTTTGTGTGTGTCTCGATCACCCAATAACTCCACCCACATTTGTGAACTGAAGCCTGAGGCCTATGAATTCAGGGGTGTAACACCCCCGCCTAAAGGTAATAATGGTCTGTCCCAACATGAGAAATAAACAGGGAGGATCTCCCCCCCCAGGGTCAGAATTTTTTTCAGGCCGTCAGTCAGATCCATGAGGGCAGAGTTAATGAAGAATCAGCTCCACCCACTAGAACAACTGATGTAGGTGGGCTCAAACCGTTCCCCCACCCCCAGTGTGTGTGTGTGTGTGTGCGTGAGTGTGTGAGTGTGCGTGCATGCGCGTGTGTGTGTGAGTGCGCGTGTGTGTGGGGGGGGGGGTTTGTCAGTGGTTGTGGTGACGGACTGGACCACTGCACTGGGGGGCAGGGGGTCTAAGAGCAGGACTGGACCACATCGTTGTTCTGCAGGTCAGAGCTGCCATCGGTTGACAGGCTGAGAGACGAGGCTTTACTGGTGAGAGAGAGCATAGACCCCATACTGCCCTCTTGAGCCAGACTAGCTGTCCCGTTCGACTCACTGCAGGGTGAGGCAGAGACAGAGAGAGGGGGGGGGATGGAGAGAGAGGGGGGCAGAGAGAGGGCGGGGGAGAGAGAGAGATTTAATCTGCATTCTCAGTGGCCTGTGACCGAGCAGAGATGCGGTCAGCTTGGCGGTCGCTCACCTGAGTGGCAGGTTAAGGTCGTTCAGCGGGCCTGCATGGTCACGGTCAGATTGACCGTTCTCCGTCACCTTCACCTTGTACTGCATCTCATGAGGCACTTGGCTCTCCTGAGAGAAGAGCAGTAACCATGCCGATCAGTAACCATAGTAACCACACAGATCAGTAACCAGAGTAACCATGCCCATCAATAACCATAGTAACTACACAGATCAGTAACCAGAGTAACCATGCCCATCAGTAACCATGCCGATCAGTAACCACAGTAACCACACAGATCTGTAACCATGCTGATCAGTAACCAAAGTAACTACACAGATCAGTAACCACAGTAACCACACAGATCAGTAACCACAGTAACCACACAGATGGCATGTCTACCCTACGCTCTTCCAGGCGCTGCCCTCACCATGGCGATTTCACGAGTCCTCTTGCCGATCTCCCGCTCCACGTGGTGCAGCTCCAGGCTCAGCTGTTCGCTGGACACGCCCCCCGCTGGCCACTTTGGAGCGAGCGCATTGCTGCCAGTCTGCCACAACACAAGGCAACGCAGTCAGAGTGTGTGTGTGTGTGTGCGTTAGAGAAAGTGCGTGTGTTTGTGAGAGAGAGAAAGAGAGTGTGTGTGTTTGCGTGTGTATACATGTACACACACACCTCCATGCTGTGGAGCTGGTGCTGGTTAATCTGCTGGTTGACCTGCTGTAGCTCCATATTTAACTGCTCCCTGTGAGGGGCGAGCAAGGGCAGCCTGAGAGAGAGAGAGAGAGAGAAAGAGAGAGAGAGAGAGGGAAGGAGAGAGAGAGAAAGAGAGAGAGAGAGAGAGAGGGGGAAGACGGAGAATGAAATTGAGTGGTGGAATAATTCTATGCAGATAGCGGTGCAGTGGGAATCTCTCGTACCGTTCAGTGACGTGTCCCTGACTGGGCGGGGTTTGGTGATGAGGGTATGAGGCTCCGCCCTGGTGCTGAGGGTATGAGGCTCCGCCCTGACTGGGCGGGGTTTGGTGCTGAGGGTATGAGGCTCCGCCCTGGTGCTGAGGGTATGAGGCTCCGCCCTGACTGGGTGGGGTTTGATGCTGCGGGTATGAGGCTCCGCCCTGACTGGGTGGGGTTTGGTGCTGAGGGTATGAGGCTCCGCCCTGACTGGGTGGGGTTTGGTGCTGAGGGTATGAGGCTCCGCCCTGACTGGGCGGGGTTTGGTGCTGAGGGTATGAGGCTCCGCCCTGACTGGGCGGGGTTTGGTGCTGAGGGTATGAGGCTCCGCCCTGACTGGGCGGGGTTTGGTGCTGAGGGTATGAGGCTCCGCCCTGACTGGGCGGGGTTTGGTGCTGAGGGTATGAGGCCGCACTCCACCCCCCATGGTTAGCGTAGGCGTACTCTGCTGTGAGAGAGAGCAGTTGTCAGACATTTTCCCTGAAAACATGAAGGCAGGTTACACTGGATGCCACAGCCATGTATTTGATTCTGAGTTCTCCAGGTGTTTCTATAGTGATGCCTTTGCTGGTTCTGAGTGTTCAGGCTGTTGCTATAGCAATGTGTGTGGTGGTTCAGAGTGTTCAGGCTGTTGCCATAGTGATGCGTTTGCTGGTTCTGTTTGTTCAGGCTGTTGCCATAGTGATGTGTATGGTGGTTCAGAGTGTTCAGGCTGTTGCCATAGTGATGTGTTTGCTGGTTCTGTGTGTTCAGGCTGTTGCCATAGCGATGTGTGTGGTGGTTGAGTGTTCAGGCTGTTGCCATAGCGATGTGTTGCTGTACCTGTCATGTGTTTGGTGCTGGCCGCCTGTGCACAGGGGGCGGCCTGCAGGGGTGCAGGGGTTTGGTAGCCGGTTTTGGAAGTGCGGGAGATGGCACCGAATCGTGACACTGTGGGGAGGGACCCGAACGGGATGATGTCATCCTTCGCCTCAGCCGACCTGCGGGAAGCGTTCAGGGCCGGCTCCCGAACACCTTTACCGTCGGCACACTGCACAGAGGGAGAGAGTGAGGGAGAGTGAGGGAGAGTGAGGGAGAGTGAGGGAGAGAGAGAGAGAGAGAGAGAGAGAGAGTGAGTGAGTGAGTGAGTGAGTGAGGGAGAGAGAGAGAGAGAGACAGAGAGGTGGTGTTAAGTGTCCTAGAGAACAACTCTCCCCCCCACAGTTTACTCAAGAGAGAGTATGTGTCACTCATTACCGTCTCCATGGCTCCTGCTGCCATGACATCCTTCGGTTTGACATCCTTGGTGACCATGTAAGAGCCGATGGTGTCACATGACCAGGGGGAGTACTGGCCAGCGTAGTCCGGCTCGCGGCACTTTCCAAAGGCCTTCATGTTCTCCTCCATGTACTGTAATCACACAAACAGACAGGATTATCAACATGTACTAGGGACAGACAAACAGACAGTATTATCCCCATGTGTTACTGACTGACAGACCGAGAGAAAGACAGACGGAAAGAGAGACAGACAGAAAGACAAACAGAAAGACAGACAGAAAGAGATAGACAGACTGACAGAAACGGAAAGACAGAGAGACGGACAGACAGAGAGACAGACAGAGAGACGGACAGAGACGGACGGTCAGACAGACAGACGGACAGAGACAGACAGAGAGACGGATGGACAGACAGACAGAGACAGACAGAGAGACGGATGGACAGACAGACAGAGACAGAGGGACGGACGGACGGACGGACAGACAGACAGACATGTAAGCACAGCTCGTGGCACGCTCCGTGGGAAGCTGCTAGAGCTCCGTTTGCTCACATCCTCACTACAGACAGTCGTGGCTCACCTACAGACAGTCGTGGCTACGCTCCGTTTGCTCACAGACAGCGAAGGTCGGGGGAGATCACCGTCCTCTCACTACAGACAGTCGTGGCTACGCTCCGTTTGCTCACATCCTCACTACAGACAGTCGTGGCTACGCTCCGTTTGCTCACATCCTCACTACAGACAGTCGTGGCTACGCTCCGTTTGCTCACATCCTCACTACAGACAGTCGTGGCTACGCTCCGTTTGCTCACATCCTCACTACAGACAGTCGTGGCTACGCTCCGTTTGCTCACATCCTCACTACAGACAGTCGTGGCTACGCTCCGTTTGCTCACATCCTCACTACAGACAGTCGTGGCTACGCTCCGTTTGCTCACATCCTCACTACAGACAGTCGTGGCTACGCTCCGTTTGCTCACATCCTCACTACAGACAGTCGTGGCTACGCTCCGTTTGCTCACATCCTCACTACAGACAGTCGTGGCTACGCTCCGTTTGCTCACATCCTCACTACAGACAGTCGTGGCTACGCTCCGTTTGCTCACATCCTCACTACAGACAGTCGTGGCTACGCTCCGTTTGCTCACATCCTCACTACAGACAGTCGTGGCTACGCTCCGTTTGCTCACATCCTCACTACAGACAGTCGTGGCTACGCTCCGTTTGCTCACATCCTCACTACAGACAGTCGTGGCTACGCTCCGTTTGCTCACATCCTCACTACAGACAGTCGTGGCTACGCTCCGTTTGCTCACATCCTCACTACAGACAGTCGTGGCTACGCTCCGTTTGCTCACATCCTCACTACAGACAGTCGTGGCTACGCTCCGTTTGCTCACATCCTCACTACAGACAGTCGTGGCTACGCTCCGTTTGCTCACATCCTCACTACAGACAGTCGTGGCTACGCTCCGTTTGCTCACATCCTCACTACAGACAGTCGTGGCTACGCTCCGTTTGCTCACATCCTCACTACAGACAGTCGTGGCTACGCTCCGTTTGCTCACATCCTCACCACAGTCGTGGCTACGCTTTAGCATCGGAGAGCGCTGAACATGTGTTTAACACGCTCCAGATCAATGGCAGTCATGCAGCTCAAAAGGGGATTGTTCAAAATAACCATCATCCTTAATTCTGAGCCATGGGGTTTAGTCCATGTCCTTAATTCTGAGCCATGGGGTTTAGTCCATGGGTTGAACTCCAGTCCAGATGCCTCATTTATAAGATGGCCAAATGATCAAATTGTATTTTAAATAGTAGCTTACGCAGAAAAACATGAGTAAATAGTTATTTATAAAATCCCACAGGTAAAGTTTACACTAGCCGTGAGTTAATACCTGCGGGTTATGTGGGGGGCAATGCACGTTTGAGGGCTGCAGGTAAAACCCTTAAGTGGGCTGTGCATGAGCTTTAACAATAACATTGCATTGATAGTCCATGCTTGCTATCATCAACATTTTGAAATGCAAACTTATTTAGAAGAAAGTGCCTGTTACTGGCCACATTCACAAGACGGGGTCATTGAAAAGCACGTTTGCATGGGTTTATATGGAAGTTAATTTGAGAATTATTATATACCATCACTCAATTGCACACTGTGAGACTCAATCAGACACTGTGACTCTCAGACACTTTGACTCTCAATCAGACATTTTGACTCAATCAGACACTGTGACTCTCAATCAGACACTATGACTCATAATCAGACACTGACTGTGATTCAAACTTTGCCTTCTTAGATGATGGTAAGAGATTTGAGGTCACTGATGCTGGTAAAAGTTTTGGGGTCACTGATGCTGGTAAAAGTTTTGAGGTCACTGATGCTGGTAAGAGTTTTGGGGTCACTGATGCTGGTAAAAGTTTTGGGGTCACTGATATTTATGAAAAATATTGTGAGCTTTAATATAAAAGTCATTTTTTTCTTAATGCTAGTATGTAACACACTCAGGAAGTGACTGTGCCACAATGCTGGTACTTTATCATGGATAAACTGAAACCCTGAAGCATTATGGGTAGGGGCCCATGTCCTATTCCTGGTTGGCACCAGGGATAGCACAGACATGTCATCACTTTTTGCATAGAAACCAGCATAAGAGCTCTCTACCAATCAGAGAGCACATTGGTAGCAACAATGGCAGCAGTAATTGGTGGATACGGTCTGGCTGTGCTGCCTAGATACCATCAGGGAAGTAAAGCCAGAACGTGTCACCGCCTGAGTGACTCTGTTTCTTATTATCAAAGTGCTCTGTGATTGGCTGAGCTCCTCTCTGGTTTCTATGCGAAAAGGGGACGGCCATTTCATTATCCCCCACTGGCAGTGAGCGGTTATTCAGCACCTCACTAATTTATCCCTCCTCCAGTTTTATCCCCTCAATGCTGTGTTAGGTACAGAGTACTCCAGTCATTAGACCAAATACCTATCTAAGGGCTGCAGTCTGCTCTTACGGCTGAATTAAACATTTTACCACACACTTTCCTAAGGGAGAGGGGAGGAGATGGGGTGTGGAGTGATAAACTCTCTCTCTCCCTCTCTCTCTCTCTCTCTATCTCTCTTTTTCTCTCTCTCTCTCTGTCTTCAGCATTTGAAATCCTCTATGCTGATTGGATCATTTGATCATGTGTTAAGTGGTCTGTAGCGTACTATCCAGCGATGTCACATCTGGACAGAAAGTTTTCAAGTGCACACAGGAATCGGGCCTAAACAGACAATGTGAAGTTTGGAGATTACGATAAGACCTGTAAAACAGGATATCATTCGGACACATTACAGTCACGTTACACCTCAAAAAAGAGCAGCTACACACCACCAGATAGCTACTCCCTAGCGAAGGTAGTCAGATAGTCAGAGTTAATGCCCTAAAATATTTGTTGTGGTTTACAGGTTAGACAGCGAGCTGAAATCTGTAGTACGGTGGGAACTGCCAATTAAAGGGGAAAATATCATCAGATTTTTTTTTTTTGAGCAACTTTTTATCTTCCTGAGAATTTAAAAAAAAAAAAAACATTACTTATCTGGGATGACCAATCATCATCTGGGATGGTTTGCTCTCCCTGAAACGAAAAAGCTCACCCACACGATACAGGACATCCAGCAGTTCCTTACCAGCTTTACACAGGGTTAAACTCCAGCTCCGTATATTCTTTAACGCTGCAGTTCTGTGAAACTGAAACACTCCAATTTATTTCATGCATGCACTTAAAAGTTCATTAAGGATTGTTGCCAAGCACTTGTGGCCTTTCTGTACTGTAACACAGCACCAGAGACTCTCGTTGCTACCAACCAGAGCCTCCTGTAGTCGAGAGGCAGAGCCTCAGGAGCTGAGTCTATTGGAGCTCCCTTGCTGTAGTAGTGCTTTCCTGGGTGCGGCATTCAGGTGGTGTCTTAGAATCGGGTTAAAAATAAATAAATAAATAAATAAACCCAAACAGTGCACGCTTGCGCTCTGAAACGTCTTACAGGCGCATCACAAACGATGCTCTCCCCCTGTGAGGTTTGCGCTTGGGGAAACGGTCTGGCAGTCGCAGAATCCCGCCGCTATAATCTTCCTGTCAGAGGGACTGCGGCCAATCTGCGAGACGTGCCGCTTTTCCGCGGGACGCGATAAAGAAAACCCAACCTCCGCTGCCGCGTCTCATCAGTCACCGTCGCCGAGAAGGACCGTTCTCCCGCCCTCGCCGAACACAACGCCGCTGTCCTTAATGGGGTTTTTTTTAAGCGGGGAGATGAGGGCCATCCACAGTTCATTCCAGGTCTCCACCGTTCCTCTCGCGGGCAGAGCAAAACGTGCAAACGCCATGTAAACAAAATATAAATAAAGACACGCTTATTCAGTTTTATGAATTTGGCTTTTTATTTTATTCTTATTATTAGAGAAGTGTGATTCGCGAAATTAGCGGATGAGGACCTTGATTCTCAGCGGGAATGTCTTGCTTCGTTGGTAGCCTTTTTGTTGTCGTGGTCGTTTGTTCCTCTCGCGGGCAGAACAAAACGTGCTAACGTGAAATAATAAACGAAATAATAAAAACACGCTTTCTCGGTTTTATGAATTTGCCTTTTTATTAATATTATTAGAGGTGTGGAGGACAGGGAAACCCTGGCGGGAATGTCTAGCTTTGTTCTTGCCGTTTTTGTTGTTGTTTTTTGTTCGATGATATTTCGCTCTCTGACTCACCCCGGTCTACGAGCAGTCCCCAGCAGCGCTCCGATTAGCGTGTATGTAAACCCGACACGCGCAGCAGCGGGTGGAGAGCGATAAGCTGCGTAATTGGGCTGACAGAGTTGTTACCGGGGGGGGGAACTCTGAGACAGGTGGCATGTAGCATAAAGACTCCCATGTCACCGTTTTTTTTATCACACCGTAACCGATGTTGACATGGCGACCATTACCGAACCAGATGCCGGGGCAATAAGACCCCAGGCATTCCCCACCATCCATCATAAATGTCATCACCCGTTCAGTAGATTTGCGCGCTGTGAATCCACATTGTCCTGTGTCTTTTTACATTATATCTTACGGTCCTTTTGGGCCTTTGCCCTGATCCACAAACATAAAGAGCATCGCTGTAATGCTGTGGCTCATTTAGCAGCTTTACTGTCTGGCAGGCAGCACATCTCTTCTGGCTTTAGTTCTTTTTCAACGGCATGAAGTCGTCAAAGTTGCCAAAGAGTCATATACCGGTACCTTTTAAAAAAATATTTAGTTGTGTTATTTTTGGAATAAGCATTGCCTCTTGGGCCTGCGCCCCTTTCAGATGCTGTTTCTCTCTATGGGGCTTTTGTGTTGCCAGTCTGAAGGACGAGGTTGTGAATCTGTGAGGGCCAAGCGCTGTTCGGCCTCCTCAGGCCAGCGGACCGCTGCCCTTAACTGCTCGTCCTTCCTTATTACAACATTAAACGAGCTCAGCCCTCAGATCATTCCTGTGGGACAAAACTGAGGTATTTAGACTTTAATTTAGACAACCACAGTAAATTCCTCGTATGTAAATACTTGGCGAATAAAGGGATTCTGATTCTGATTCTGATTTAAATACATATATGTGTGCGGTAGGGTTTTAAAATGTTACAGGCATCTAAAGTTTAAATTGAAATGTTTAAAACATGTATGCAGAAGGGATTTAAAATGTTACAGGCATCTTACATGTTACTCCTACATCCTGAGTCCTGACTATCATGGCATATTCAACGTTCATCAGTATTATGTGCTCATAAGAACTTATGGTCTGTCTGACCTGTTGTAGTTGCTTCAATAACCTTTGTTATGCACTTATTGTGGTCTGGTTAGTGTTGGGTCTGGTTAGTGTTGGGTCTGGTTAGTGTTGGGTCTGGTTAGTGTTGGGTCTGGTTAGTGTTGGGTCTTGTTAGTGTTGGGTCTTGTTAGTGTTGGGTCTGGTTAGTGTTGGGTCTGGTTAGTGTTGGGTCTGGTTAATGTTGGGTCTGGTTAGTGTTGGGACGATAATTAAATCTTGTGTCACAATAATTGTTTGAAAAAGAGTACGTCGTATCAAGAATACGTTCTTTTAAATCACACGCAATCAGTGCTAATCCAGCTCACCAGGTTCATGCCCGGGCGCTTATTCAAACCCCCTCATTGCACACCCGGGAGGATTGTACTGAGATCCACTGGGCTTTGAGGTCAGACTCGTACATCCTGACTCTAATTACATTATGGCGTACTAATGTTTTTTTGGGTGTCAAATTTGCATAATCAACAGCGACCGTCCAATCATCTGTGAAGGCCAAGAGGATCAGATGTTTCGCTCAGGGTTAAATGCAAATTTCATAAACCGGGGAATTCCATTTTCCGTCTCAATGAATCAGACGCATTTGTAGTCATCGCTGCTGCAGAATATTGATGCTGCATTTTGAACCTTCAAATAAAAGGTGTTTGACGTCAGAAGAACGATCTCTTCAAATCAAAGGTGTTTGACGTCAGAAGAACGATCTCTTCAAATCAAAGGTGTCTGACGTCAGAAGAACGCTCTCTTCAAATCAAAGGTGTTTGACGTCAGAAGAACGCTCTCTTCAAATCAAAGGTGTTTGACATCAGAAGAACGATCTCTTCAAATCAAAGGTGTTTGACGTCAGAAGAACGCTCTCTTCAAATCAAAGGTGTTTGACGTCAGAAGAACGATCTCTTCAAATCAAAGGTGTTTGACGTCAGAAGAACGCTCTCTTCAAATCAAAGGTGTTTGACGTCAGAAGAACGCTCTCTTCAAATCAAAGGTGTCTGATGTCAGAAGAACGCTCTCTTCAAATCAAAGGTGTTTGACGTCAGAAGAACGCTCTCTTCAAATCAAAGGTGTTTGACGTCAGAAGAACGATCTCTTCAAATCAAAGGTGTTTGACGTCAGAAGAACGCTCTCTTCAAATCAAAGGTGTTTGACGTCAGAAGAACGATCTCTTCAAATCAAAGGTGTTTGACGTCAGAAGAACGCTCTCTTCAAATCAAAGGTGTTTGACGTCAGAAGAACGTTCTCTTCAAATCAAAGGTGTTTGACGTCAGAAGAATGCTCTTTTCAAATCAAAGGTGTTTGACGTCAGAAGAACGCTCTTTTCAAATCAAAGGTGTTTGACGTCAGAAGAACGTTCTCTTCAAATCAAAGGTGTTTGATGTCAGAAGAACGCTCTCTTCAAATCAAAGGTGTTTGACGTCAGAAGACCCGTAGAAAGGATTGTTCAGTCAAATACTGATCGATTGTTCAGCGACATGACATGTACACATTTATGCATACAAGCATTTCCTTAATGATGTTATTAACAACCAATTGACTGTTAGCAGAGATGACCACGCCCACTGACTACTGCTGATTATGTCACTGGATGAAATTGTATGTTTTTATTTATTTATTTAATAAATAAATAAGTTTAAATTTAATCAGTATAAAAGCACAGAGTCAAACAACAATCATGACAAAAAATCTATGAGCTGAGAAATCGTATAAAAATAAATTTTTCGTTATGACATAACATCAATAAAATAAAATAAAAAAAACAAAATAAAATGGAAGGGTTCAGATAAAGTCAAAATCTGCAAGTAATTTATCAGGAGTCAGGGCATATTTATTTTCTATCTTTATTTATTATTGTAAAACTTATCAGCAAGGGGAAAGTTTTTTTTGGATAAATTTATGTATGTGATACAGTTAGATTAACCAGGAAATCTATCTTTTTATCCTCCATGAATATCCCAAATTGAATGCTGGGGTGAAATAGTTCTGACCTCAGCGAGTTACAGTGGTCGAGCTCTGACCTCAGCGAGTTACAGTGGTCGAGCTCTGACCTCAGCGAGTTACAGTGGTCGAGCTCTGACCTCAGCGAGTTACAGTGGTCGAGCTCTGACCTCAGCGAGTTACAGTGGTCGAGCTCTGACCTCAGCGAGTTACAGTGGTCGAGCTCTGACCTCAGCGAGTTACAGTGGTCGAGCTCTGACCTCAGCGAGTTACAGTGGTCGAGCTCTGACCTCAGCGAGTTACAGTGGTCGAGCTCTGACCTCAGCTAGTTACAGTGGTCGAGCTCTGACCTCAGCGAGTTACAGTGGTCGAGCTCTGACCTCAGCGAGTTACAGTGGTCGAGCTCTGACCTCAGCGAGTTACAGTGGTCGAGCTCTGACCTCAGCTAGTTACAGTGGTCGATAATAGCAGGTAAATGCAAATCCAATAGTTTGGTAGCCTTTCCTACAAACCTTTTGGCATGACATATGCCCTACCTCCCTCCCTCCCTCCCTCCCTCCCACGCACGCACGCATTTCTCAGAGGAATGATCATAGATTACTGTTATTTCACAAAAAAAAGGAAATTAACTCCTTTGATTTAGTCCTTTGAATTAACCGGTCACAGCCCCATCTGTGTAATTTTAATAAGACCCTTTTTTGTAAAAAGTAATTTCGAAAAGTGCATGGTAAAAGAGCTAACAATTACACCCCATGGTTCAGCAGCTTATGCAACAGCCACACCTTTTTTATTTGTTTCAATAAGGGCTGATTAGAACAGTGACTGTCAGTGTTTCCACAGGGACCACCTCGCTTTCATATTTACCGCCTTTATTGTGATACCAGAAATATTACATTTTCCATGAAAGGAAGTTAATTTGTACTACAACACAATTATCACACTGAACAACACAATTATCACACCAAGCAACACAATTATCACACTAAACAACACAATTATCACACCAAACAACACAACTATCACACCAAACAACACAATTATCACACCAAACAACACAATTATCACACTAAACAACACAATTATCACACCAAACAACACAATTATCACACCAAACAACACAATGATCACACTAAACAACACAATGATCACACTAAACAACACAATGATCACACTAAACAACACAATTATCACACCAAACAACACAATTATCACACCAAACAACACAATTATCACACCAAACAACACAATTATCACACCAAACAACACAATTATCACACTAAACAACACAATTATCACACCAAACACAATTATCACACCAAACAACACAATTATCACACCAAACAACACAATTATCACACCAAACAACACAATTATCACACTAAACAACACAATTATCACACTAAACACCACAATTATCACACCAAACACAATTATCACACCAAACAACACAATTATCACACTAAACAACACAATTATCACACTAAACAACACAATTATCACACCAAACAACACAATTATCACACCAAACAACACAATTATCACACTAAACAACACAATTATCACACTAAAGATCTTGAAACACAAAATAACAAAGATGACTCATAAAATGAATCACAGTAAAGCGGTCGCTCGAGGGCAGAGCCCACTCATTCATCAATCACGGGCGTGGCTCGTAGACACGAGCAGAAAAGTAAGAGAACAGAGACTCCTAACAGAAATACACGAGCATAAGCTCGCAAAGGAGAAAACAAAGAATCACCTTCGGAACGTTGACTATAACACCCGATTAGAGGTAAAAAATTAATTAAATTCAAATAAACCTCTTACTCTCAATATAGCAGAAAGTAGAAGAGAGTGAGACACAAAAATAGCAAAAGGGACTAATCCCTAAAGAGCTTCAAGGGCAGCTAAAGCCAATCTAGTAATGAAAATATAGAGCAGCTATATTCTAACCAACCCTGACTACAGGAAGGCACAAAATGACAAAGAAGCCCATGGAAGCGGAAGTGAAGGGCTTAAATACCTAGCAGGTAATCGGACAGGTGAATAATAAGCGGGGAGAAGCAAAACCCAGAACTGACTGCTTACCGGAGAGAGAGGACGAGAATTGTAGCGAAACAGGAAAAAATAGCCACGGACCATGACAATTCTGTTATTTCATCAATCACTGATCCCGTTATTTAATCAATTACTGATTCTATTATTTCATCAATCACTGATCCCGTTATTTCATCAATCACTGATCCCGTTATTTCATCAATCACTGATCCCGTTATTTCATCAATCACTCTTGTAGCGGCAACGATGTGGAAGCGATTGTTTGGACCTCACGTCCAGTGAACAGGTAAAAACAAACCATTGTCCAGCACAAATGTGATGTTCTTAACCCGGAAAGTGTTTAATTTCTCTGAAATCATATTCAACCACAATAATAACATTTAAAGCACATTGGGTCTATTTTCTCTCAAACAAAGATTCCGTTTTGTAAACCAGGTCCTTACGCAAGCAAACGAGTTTCAAGGTTCTGGCAGAACAAAAGCATTGTGAACTTCGGTTGAAGAAAAATGTAGGCCTTACCTGGGCTCTGTTGGGATACTTTGAAAATCTTTTCTTCCTTCTTTCCTCCCAGAAGGGACTAACTGGCTGCCATGACAGGGACTCCTTCGTTGAAGTATCCAAACATACAATTGAATGGATCTCTATCGGAATTGTGGGGGCGGGACTAGATTAAGTTTAAAATTACACAGGAATAGTATAGAACACGTGGTTGGCGAAATGTTTGTCATCAAGAGTCTGAGGTATCAAAAAAGCCTCAAACCATTACTCTGCTGCCAGATATGCAGTAGATATGAACGGATCACTTTAAGGGTTGTTTCTTCTGATTAATTTTTCTATAGAGTTCAATAGGAAAATAGGTCAGGAGAAACAACCCTTAAAGTGATCCATCCATATCTACTGCATATCTGGCAGCAGAGTGATGGTTTTAAGGTTGTTTGATACCTCAGACCCTTGATGACTTACATGCAGAGTGCATTTTGCAGAGTTGAGGATCGTCTACGCTCGGATTCAGATAAGCGTATCTTATTTCATTGCTTTCAGCTGTTGTTAGTTAGTTTGAACAGATTGCAGCCACTCGGTTACTTAGTTTATTTTGAATTGCTTAATAGAAAGTTTGTAGCTCGCGCTGTGATTGGGCTGGCTACCTGTGTTTTGTGTTGCTAATTAGATCTAGTTGAACCAGTTTCAGCTGTGTACTAACTCCGCAAACAGCTGAGTGCAATTAAGTAACTGCATAAAGCTGTTTTTCTCCACCAGAACAACCTGCTCGACCCTCATCAGTCCGGCTT
Organism: Ilyophis sp. 1 JC-2022; assembly: GCA_022702515.1. NCBI lineage: Eukaryota > Metazoa > Chordata > Actinopteri > Anguilliformes > Synaphobranchidae > Ilyophis > Ilyophis sp. 1 JC-2022. The sequence goes on from CM040395.1 coordinate 151,562,042, forward strand.
CAGAACCGGCCACTCAACTGAAACTGCACTCCTGGCTGTGACCGAGGCACTCGCCACTGCTAGAGCCTCCTCCCTCTCCTCTGTCCTGATTCTCCTTGACCTGTCTGAAGCATTTGATACGGTCAACCACAAACTCCTGATCTCCACACTGGCTGAGATGGGCATCTCTGGAACTGCTCTCTCTTGGTTTACTTCTTATCTCACAGATAGATCCTACCAAGTCTCCTGGAAGGGCTCTATCTCTACACCGTATCCTCTTTCTACAGGAGGTTGGTCTTGGTTTGGTCATTAATCCACATGGCTTCTCCTACCGTTGTTATGCTGATGACAACTCTTCCTCTTTCCCTCCCTCTACACCACAGATTAAAGAGAGGATATCTGCTTGCCTGGCTGACATCTCTGAGTGGATGTCTAGCCATCACCTGAAGCTCAACCTCGACAAGACTGAGCTGCTCTTCATGCCACACAAGACATCCCCGCTTCTAGACCTGTCCATCACCGTCGACGGAACTATGGTGACCGCCTCCCGCTCTGAAAGAAACCTGGGGGTGGTCCTGGACGACCAGCTGGACTTCAGAGAGCACATCAGGGCAACGGCACGGTCCTGCGGGTTCCTCCTGTACAACAATAGGAGGATTCGGCCGTACCTGACCACCTACTCTGCCCAGCTCCTTGTTCAGACCATCGTCTGGACTACTGCAACTCCCTTTTCGCAAGCCTGCCAGCCTGCACCATTCTGCCCCTTCAACTGGTCCAGAACGCGGCTGCTTGGCTTGTGTTCAACCTCCCGAAGTTCACACACGTCACCCCCCTGCTGAGGTCACTCCACTGGCTTCCAGTCGTGGCCAGGATCAGATTCAAAGTTCTGACCCTGGCCTACACTGCAGCCAAAAGGTCAGGCCCCTCCTACCTACAGGACTTGATCCAGCACTACGCTCCAGCCCTGCTTAGCTTCAGTACTAACCAATCACAGCCCTGCTTAGCTTCAGTCCTAACCAAGCCCAGCCCTGCTTAGCATCAGTCCTAACCAAGCCCAGCCCTGCTTAGCTTCAGTACTAACCAAGCCCAGCCCTGCTTAGCTTCAGTACTAACCAAGCCCAGCCCTGCTTAGC
>CM040395.1:151568153-151630653 GCA_022702515.1 Ilyophis sp. 1 JC-2022
GGCTGTGATGTATAACAGTAGGGGCTGTATTGTATGTGTGGGGCTGTGATGTATAACAGTAGGGGCTGTAGTGTATGTGTGGGGCTGTGATGTATAACAGTAGGGGCTGTAGTGTATGTGTGGGGCTGTGATGTATAACAGTAGGGGCTGTAGTGTATGTGTGGGGCTGTGATGTATAACAGTAGGGGCTGTATTGTATGTGTGGGGCTGTGATGTATAACAGTAGGGGCTGTATTGTATGTGTGGGGCTGTGATGTATAACAGTAGGGGCTGTATTGTATGTGTGGGGCTGTGATGTATAACAGTAGGGGCTGTATTGTATGTGTGGGGCTGTGATGTATAACAGTAGGGGCTGTAGTGTATGTGTGGGGCTGTGATGTATAACAGTAGGGGCTGTATTGTATGTGTGGGGCTGTGATGTATAACAGTAGGGGCTGTATTGTATGTGTGGGGCTGTGATGTATAACAGTAGGGGCTGTATTGTATGTGTGGGGCTGTGATGTATAACAGTAGGGGCTGTATTGTATGTGTGGGGCTGTGATGTATAACAGTAGGGGCTGTAGTGTATGTGTGGGGCTGTGATGTATAACAGTAGGGGCTGTATTGTATGTGTGGGGCTGTGATGTATAACAGTAGGGGCTGTATTGTATGTGTGGGGCTGTGATGTATAACAGTAGGGGCTGTATTGTATGTGTGGGGCTGTGATGTATAACAGTAGGGGCTGTATTGTATGTGTGGGGCTGTGATGTATAACAGTAGGGGCTGTAGTGTATGTGTGGGGCTGTGATGTATAACAGTAGGGGCTGTATTGTATGTGTGGGGCTGTATTGTATGTGTGGGGCTGTGATGTATAACAGTAGGGGCTGTAGTGTATGTGTGGGGCTGTGATGTATAACAGTAGGGGCTGTATTGTATGTGTGGGGCTGTGATGTATAACAGTAGGGGCTGTATTGTATGTGTGGGGCTGTGATGTATAACAGTAGGGGCTGTAGTGTATGTGTGGGGCTGTGTTGTATAACAGTAGGGGCTGTATTGTATGTGTGGGGCTGTGATGTATAACAGTAGGGGCTGTATTGTATGTGTGGGGCTGTGATGTATAACAGTAGGGGCTGTATTGTATGTGTGGGGCTGTGATGTATAACAGTAGGGGCTGTATTGTATGTGTGGGGCTGTGATGTATAACAGTAGGGGCTGTATTGTATGTGTGGGGCTGTGATGTATAACAGTAGGGGCTGTATTGTATGTGTGGGGCTGTGATGTATAACAGTAGGGGCTGTATTGTATGTGTGGGGCTGTGATGTATAACAGTAGGGGCTGTATTGTATGTGTGGGGCTGTGATGTATAACAGTAGGGGCTGTATTGTATGTGTGGGGCTGTGATGTATAACAGTAGGGGCTGTATTGTATGTGTGGGGCTGTGATGTATAACAGTAGGGGCTGTATTGTATGTGTGGGGCTGTGATGTATAACAGTAGGGGCTGTATTGTATGTGTGGGGCTGTGATGTATAACAGTAGGGGCTGTATTGTATGTGTGGGGCTGTGATGTATAACAGTAGGGGCTGTAGTGTATGTGTGGGGCTGTGATGTATAACAGTAGGGGCTGTATTGTATGTGTGGGGCTGTATTGTATGTGTGGGGCTGTGATGTATAACAGTAGGGGCTGTATTGTATGTGTGGGGCTGTGATGTATAACAGTAGGGGCTGTATTGTATGTGTGGGGCTGTGATGTATAACAGTAGGGGCTGTATTGTATGTGTGGGGCTGTGTTGTATAACAGTAGGGGCTGTATTGTATGTGTGGGGCTGTGATGTATAACAGTAGGGGCTGTATTGTATGTGTGGGGCTGTGATGTATAACAGTAGGGGCTGTATTGTATGTGTGGGGCTGTGATGTATAACAGTAGGGGCTGTATTGTATGTGTGGGGCTGTGATGTATAACAGTAGGGGCTGTATTGTATGTGTGGGGCTGTGATGTATAACAGTAGGGGCTGTAGTGTATGTGTGGGGCTGTGATGTATAACAGTAGGGGCTGTATTGTATGTGTGGGGCTGTGATGTATAACAGTAGGGGCTGTAGTGTATGTGTGGGGCTGTGATGTATAACAGTAGGGGCTGTATTGTATGTGTGGGGCTGTGATGTATAACAGTAGGGGCTGTATTGTATGTGTGGGGCTGTGATGTATAACAGTAGGGGCTGTATTGTATGTGTGGGGCTGTGATGTATAACAGTAGGGGCTGTATTGTATGTGTGGGGCTGTGATGTATAACAGTAGGGGCTGTATTGTATGTGTGGGGCTGTGATGTATAACAGTAGGGGCTGTATTGTATGTGTGGGGCTGTGATGTATAACAGTAGGGGCTGTATTGTATGTGTGGGGCTGTGATGTATAACAGTAGGGGCTGTATTGTATGTGTGGGGCTGTGATGTATAACAGTAGGGGCTGTATTGTATGTGTGGGGCTGTGATGTATAACAGTAGGGGCTGTATTGTATGTGTGGGGCTGTGATGTATAACAGTAGGGGCTGTATTGTATGTGTGGGGCTGTGATGTATAACAGTAGGGGCTGTATTGTATGTGTGGGGCTGTGATGTATAACAGTAGGGGCTGTATTGTATGTGTGGGGCTGTGATGTATAACAGTAGGGGCTGTATTGTATGTGTGGGGCTGTGATGTATAACAGTAGGGGCTGTATTGTATGTGTGGGGCTGTGATGTATAACAGTAGGGGCTGTATTGTATGTGTGGGGCTGTGATGTATAACAGTAGGGGCTGTATTGTATGTGTGGGGCTGTGTTGTATAACAGTAGGGGCTGTATTGTATGTGTGGGGCTGTGATGTATAACAGTAGGGGCTGTATTGTATGTGTGGGGCTGTGATGTATAACAGTAGGGGCTGTATTGTATGTGTGGGGCTGTGTTGTATAACAGTAGGGGCTGTATTGTATGTGTGGGGCTGTGTTGTATAGCAGTAGGGGCTGTATTGTATGTGTGGGGCTGTGTTGTATAACAGTAGGGGCTGTAGTGTATGTGTGGGGCTGTGATGTATAACAGTAGGGGCTGTATTGTATGTGTGGGGCTGTGATGTATAACAGTAGGGGCTGTAGTGTATGTGTGGGGCTGTGATGTATAACAGTAGGGGCTGTATTGTATGTGTGGGGCTGTGATGTATAACAGTAGGGGCTGTATTGTATGTGTGGGGCTGTGATGTATAACAGTAGGGGCTGTATTGTATGTGTGGGGCTGTGATGTATAACAGTAGGGGCTGTATTGTATGTGTGGGGCTGTGATGTATAACAGTAGGGGCTGTATTGTATGTGTGGGGCTGTGATGTATAACAGTAGGGGCTGTATTGTATGTGTGGGGCTGTGATGTATAACAGTAGGGGCTGTATTGTATGTGTGGGGCTGTGATGTATAACAGTAGGGGCTGTATTGTATGTGTGGGGCTGTGATGTATAACAGTAGAGGCTGTATTGTATGTGTGGGGCTGTGATGTATAACAGTAGGGGCTGTATTGTATGTGTGGGGCTGTGATGTATAACAGTAGGGGCTGTATTGTATGTGTGGGGCTGTGATGTATAACAGTAGGGGCTGTATTGTATGTGTGGGGCTGTGATGTATAACAGTAGGGGCTGTATTGTATGTGTGGGGCTGTGATGTATAACAGTAGAGGCTGTATTGTATGTGTGGGGCTGTGATGTATAACAGTAGGGGCTGTATTGTATGTGTGGGGCTGTGATGTATAACAGTAGGGGCTGTATTGTATGTGTGGGGCTGTGATGTATAACAGTAGGGGCTGTAGTGTATGTGTGGGGCTGTGATGTATAACAGTAGGGGCTGTATTGTATGTGTGGGGCTGTGATGTATAACAGTAGGGGCTGTATTGTATGTGTGGGGCTGTGATGTATAACAGTAGGGGCTGTATTGTATGTGTGGGGCTGTGATGTTTAACAGTAGGGGCTGTATTGTACGTGTGGGGCTGTGATGTAGAAACACTGGAGGTCAAACGGGTCTTCCTCAGTGACAGGCTACAATATCTCTGTTGTTTTATGAGTGAGTTTTTATCACAGGGTTTAATGATCCCAAAGCAACAGCCCTTCTTTCAAATTAATAATCACCATGGTGATGAGGCTCTGACCTCTGGCTGATAAGTAACCGTACACTGTACTTTATGTTCAGTCTCACATCGAGGCTGGCTGTTCCTCATACGTGTTTAAAAACGTGTGTCACCACATTCTCAGATTCAAATGTGGACACATCAGCCTTGACTTCTCAACTCAATCATCTGCCTGTTTATCGTTCACTGAGGGCAGAACATCACACCCCTTTTCAGCCCGTTCATTTCGGACTACGACAAAACTGTAGTTAGAATTTGCTGGGTAGAATGTCACTCTTCTGGGTAGAATGAATGTCACTCTTCTGGGTAGAATGAATGTCACTCTTCTGGGTAGAATGAATGTCACTCTTCTGGGTAGAATGAATGTCACTCTTCTGGGTAGAATGTTGCTGTCCTGTACAGAATGTTTCTCCGCACGGTAGAATGTTTCTCCGCACGGTAGAATGTTTCTCCGCACGGTAGAATGTTTCTCCGCACGGTAGAATGTTTCTCCGCACGGTAGAATGTTTCTCCGCACGGTAGAATGTTTCTCCGCACGGTAGAATGTTTCTCTGCATGGTAGAATGTTGAGAGCATACTCAGCAAAAGAGTATGCGTATATTGTGCAGCCTCGCCCCAATGCACTGTGAGGGCAACAGCAGAGGACAGTAATGGAGTGATTCCTATTGGTGGCAGGTGTTGAGAGACGAGGCCGTGACCTCACTTCCTGTTTTTGTGTCGAGCACCGTATGGTGCAGATCATCACCTTGGCGACCCTGGCTGAGCTTTCCATTGCTATGTCGGGACAGACGCACAGACTCAGCAGCGGGACAGACGCACAGACTCAGCAGCGGGACAGACGCACAGACTCAGCAGCGGGACAGACGCACAGACTCAGCAGCGGGACAGACGCACAGACTCAGCTGGACAGACGCACAGACTCAGCTGGACAGACGCACAGACTCAGCGGCGGGACAGACGCACAGACTCAGCGGCGGGACAGACGCACAGACTCAGCGGGACAGACGCACAGACTCAGCGGCAGGACAGACGCACAGACTCAGCGGGACAGACGCACAGACTCAGCGGCAGGACAGACGCACAGACTCAGCGGCGGGACAGACGCACAGACTCAGCGGCGGGACAGACGCACAGACTCAGCGGCAGGACAGACGCACAGACTCAGCGGCGGGACAGACGCAGACTCAGCAGCGGGACAGACGCACAGACTCAGCGGCGGGACAGACGCACAGACTCAGCAGCGGGACAGACGCACAGACTCAGCAGCGGGACAGACGCACAGACTCAGCGGCGGGACAGACGCACAGACTCAGCAGCGGGACAGACGCACAGACTCAGCGGGACAGACGCACAGACTCAGCAGCGGGACAGACGCTTGTAAAATGTTATACAATTGAACAGAGCCCTCTGAAAGCAAGTCTCTCCGGCTGTGCCTCATAGAGTCATGTGAGGAGAGAGCAAGAGACTTTTCACACAGACTTTGCCGTTAAATGACTTATTAATAATAATAATAATAATATGGATGTGTTTTTGTATTACTCTCTGAACAGAGCTGAATAAGTCCTCGTTTTCTGCATGAATGAGTTCAGTTCTCAGCCAACCGACCGGGTGAAATGAAGGTCCCGCGTTCAGTGTCCGCCGAAGATTGATGAGACCTCCGACTTGAGCCTGTGAGAGCTGGCTCATCTTCCTCTTCATCACTCAAGAATGTTCCGAACCCATGAGGTACTCCCATTAAACAGTCATGGCCGTTACACGCCCCCGGACACCTGTTGACAGACGTGTGATCTGTACCTGTTCCAGCTCACCTGGGTTTCAGGAAAGAGACCAGAGTTCAGGTGGACGAAGAGGGCGGGGCTTCACCCATAGGCTGGGTGGGTACAGTGCGATTTTACGAGACCAAAAAGGGTGGAGTCATGCCACACACCATCATTGGTGAGCTGCTGTGGAGAAGCCTTTGGCCTTAGAGATCCCACCCACATTCTGCTCGGATTTGGGGAGACACAGGACGACATGTCACCCCCAATATTTTCATATGAATGGGCCCCTAGACTAGCTCGCATTCTTATGGGACTTGGAGATTTAACTACGCGGGATGGTCCCACAGTGCATCTTCCCCAAAGCTCAAATGTAACCTATGGCTATGTCATATGCACTGTGGGTAATATTAAACGCCATTTCATTAACACTGACATATGGACGTAGATGGGAGGTAAAAAGCTAGAATTACAGGAGGCTAACAGCAGAAGCTAACAGAAACGGTTTTAAACAGTTAATAATCTGTCAGAATTCATAATGCATATCTGTATTTGTGAAAATAACTTGATATTATCCCCTTTTCCTAGAACATATATTGCTCCCCTTCCACCTGGACTGTCATACATCAAAACTAGAGAATATAAAACCTGAAAAAAGCACAGAATTATCCACCTTTTACTGGGCCTTCCATCAACATCGTAACACTGCCATCTGGTGGCCAAGAGTAGAATCTTTCTCTTAAAAAAACCTGAGTGACTTAAAGCGGATTTTATTTCCTATTGAAGTAAAAGCTCACTGATGACTGTGCACACAGCAGGAAGGAACCGGATTATAAAAAAAGAGCAACAAATACATCTACAAGAAATGCTGGGGAATACAGAGCATAGACTTAAAGTAACATGTCTGATTCCACACGTTCTGGATATCGTCTGGAGATACTACACACAATTCATATTTACATTTCCACCCCCCATATTACATCCCAGCCGCCAATCAAACCCGCTTCACCTTGATTGAATTAAGTGCACATACATTGGAAATAAAATGTAATAAACATTTTTTATTTAAAAATAAGCATTTTTTCCATATTACAAATATATAGTAATCATCATGACATAACAGATGAATGTATGTTTGGGGTTCAGCGTGTTGAGCGCAGTGTTGAGCGCAGTGTTGAGCGCAGTGTTGAGCGCAGTGTTGAGCGCAGTTACAGTCCGAAGGCACAGCTTGCTCTTGCACAAAGAGCTAAACACAGTTTATTTGTTTTTTTGGTTTTTGTTGAGAGGATGTAAAATCCCATACAATGTCATCCCGTGTGTGTGTGTGTGCGTGCACGCGCGTGTGTGTGTGTGTGTGTGTGTGCGCGCGCACGTGTGTGTGCATGTGTGTGTGTGTGTCTGTCTCAGAGGTCAATTCCATTCCAATTTAGTCAATTCATTAATTGAAACCCAAGACAAAACAATCAATGCAACAGGATCAATTAATTTGATTGAAATTGATGGAATTGACGCTAACCCTGGTGCGTGTGTGTGTGCGCATGCAGCGTATAGTGCATGAGTGTGGGTTTCTGTGTGTGCATGCAGTGTGTGAGCGTGCAGTGTGTGTGTGTGCAGTGTGTGTGTCCACGTGCAGTGCGCAGTGTGTAGTGTGTAGTGTGTGTGCAGTGAGTGTGCAGTGAGTATGCAGTGTGTGTGAGTGTGCAGTATGCAGTGTGTGTGAGTGTGAAGTGTGCAGTGTGTGTGAGTGTGCAGTATGCAGTGAGTATGCAGTGTGTGAGTGTACTTAAGTGAGGTCCTCCTTCTCACTTCGTCGCTGCTGTTTAGCCTTCAGCTGCTGCTCGATCATCAGGTCAAACTCCTCCCTTTCTCTGAAACACACCAATACCGCAGCTCCGTCATCAGCTCAAGCTCCTCCCCCTCCCTGCTAATACCACCCACGCACGCACGCACGCACGCGCTCCTTTTACCTTTCACTTTTGCAAGCGCCATTTAAGTATTTACTTTCAGCCTCCTTCAGAGATAACTTCTCAACCTCTGCGATGGCATGAATTATAGCCTGGAGTGAGAGAGAGGAGGGGGGGGAGAGAGAGAGAGAGAGAGAGAGAGAGAGGGGAGGGGGGGAGAGAGAGAAAGAGAGAGAGAGAGAGAGAGAGAGGGGAGGGGGGAGAGAGAGAGAGAGAGAGGGAGAGAGAGAGAGGAGGGGGGGAGAGAGAGAAAGAGAGAGAGAGAGAGGGAAGGGGAAAGAGAGGGAGAGAAGAGAAAGAAAGGGAGAGAGAGACCCTATTATTCAGATTGTTCATCCTGCAAGCACACACACACAAGCTTTGTGCTGATAGGCAGAGATAAGCTCACTCTCAGGGCTGATTGGATGCTCACCTCGGGCAGAAGCACGTCCGTGATGAACCTGACTTTATCCACCTGTGACAGACAGCGCGCCACGTAGGGGGCGGAGTTGTACACCTGCTTCAGATACTGGTATACCTGGTCGACCTGTCCATCGTCCTCCAGGTACACGCCCATTACCGAGCGGCCAGCCCTCAGGAACGAGCGCAGCCACCGGGACGACTCGCGCCCGCTGATCACCGCCTGCAGGGGGCAGGAGAGAACCCCAGTGATCAGGGAATGCAGCTCATTATCAGGGTTTATCAGGGGTACCATGTTAATTCAGCCAATTCAGGAAATCAACTGAAATTCAGGGAAATTATTGTTCAAATCCTCATAAAACATTAAGCGCATTCAATTACTGCTCAGGTACAGCTCAGGTGTGATCCAGTGCTGTGCAGGTGTGCTCCGGTGTGCTGAAGAGTGCTCAGGTGTGATCAGGCGCTGTGCAGGTGTGCTGACGAGTGCTCAGGTGTGATCAGGTGCTGTGCAGGTGTGCTGACGAGTGCTCAGGTGTGATCAGGTGCTGTGCAGGTGTGCTGAAGAGTGCTCAGGTACAGCTCAGGTGTGATCAGATGTGTTGAGACACAGTGCAGATGTGCTCTGGTGTACTCAGGTGACCTCAGGTGCAGTGCAGGTGTGCTCAGGTGTTGTTCTCAGGAGGGTTTTGGGGGGTGGCTGACCTGCAGGCGATGCTCTAGAGCCTGTTTCTGAACGATGAAGTTGACCAGCCTCTGGTTGGCTCGGTCACGGCCGGCCTTCTCCCGGTCAGGCATTAGCTTCCTGCTGTGCTGCCGTTTGGCCACGCCCTGCTGGTCACCCTCAGGACTGCTGGCCACACCCTGCTCCTCCTCCTCCTCCTCCTCCTCCCACTTGGTGGGGAAGGTCACCTCAGCTCCTCCTGACATGCACCTCCTGCGCACCGGCAAACCTGAGCGGCGGCAGGCAACGGCGAAACAGGAAGTGATGCGTTAAGCAGAGGGATTAACACCTGTACTGCTGACACTCTAAACTACTGTTTACAACCCCTCCCTGAGATAAGCCAATTCCCCCTTTCCTCCACTACCACCTCCTCTCCTCCACTACCTCCTCTCCTCTATTCCTGCACTACCACTCCTCCACTCCGTGCCCCAGAAACGAATCTTTGTGTTTTAATCTAATGTCGCTGATTACATCTTAATTACATATTAATGGTTACATATTAATTAATGTCCTGACACAAACCGCAATTGTATACTGTACATGTAAATACTTGTACTCCAAATGTTCAGGCAGTTTTGCATACTTCTGTCTAGGAGAGGAGAGGAGTGGTAGTGGGGGAGTGAAGAATATTGGGACGCAGCCCCACACTCTTATGTTCTTATGAGTTAATGAAACATGAGTGCAGGGATTCAGATTCAGATTCAGCAGGGAATCGGATTCAGATTCAGATTCAGTAGGGAATCAGATTCAGCAGGGATTCAGGTTCAGATTAAAACTCACTGATGTCGTCGGCAAAATATTCAATGAAAGAGCCTGAAAACGATCCACTACCTGGAGGGAAAAAAACAAACCCAGATCCGTTAATCAATAACATATGTCATTCATCTTTTTATCAATTAATTAATCAAATCATTCATATTTTTACGTCAGTTAAACTGTACTAAAACATTTACAATATGAACATAAAACGTGCTGCTAAATGCTCACATTTTAAACAACTGAATGTTAAGAATTTAGTGACAAATGTAAATGACGACTAAAAGGTGAAACATCTTACAAAATAAAAAAATTTTGCAGCAAAAACAGTTCTTGACCCTCCTCATATTTCACTTATATCTACTTTGAAAGAAGTGGGTTACCCTGTGGTAATGGTAAAGTGGGTTACCCTGTGGTAATGGTAGAGTGGGTTGCCCTGTGGTAATGGTAGAGGGGGTTACCCTGTGGTAATGGTAGAGGGGGTTACCCTGTGGTAATGGTAGAGTGGGTTACCCTGTGGTAATGGTAAAGTGGGTTACCCTGTGGTAATGGTAAAGTGAGTTACCCTGTGGTAATGGTAGAGTGGGTTACCCTGTGGTAATGGTAAAGTGGATTACCCTGTGGCAATGGTAGAGTGGGTTACCCTGTGGTAATGGTAGAGTGGGTTACCCTGTGGTAATGGTAGAGTGGGTTACCCTGTGGTAATGGTAGAGTGGGTTACCCTGTGGTAATGGTAAAGTGGGTTACCCTGTGGTAATGGTAGAGGGGGTTACCCTGTGGTAATGGTAAAGTGGGTTACCCTGTGGTAATGGTAAAGTGAGTTACCCTGTGGTAATGGTAAAGTGGGTTACCCTGTGGTAATGGTAGAGTGGGTTACCCTGTGGTAATGGTAGAGTGGGTTACCCTGTGGTAATGGTAAAGTGAGTTACCCTGTGGTAATGGTAGAGTGGGTTACCCTGTGGTAATGGTAAAGTGGGTTACCCTGTGGTAATGGTAGAGTGGGTTGCCCTGTGGTAATGGTAGAGGGGGTTACCCTGTGTAATGGTAAAGTGGGTTACCCTGTGGTAATGGTAGAGTGGGTTACCCTGTGGTAATGGTAGAGTGGGTTACCCTGTGGTAATGGTAGAGGGGGTTACCCTGTGGTAATGGTAGAGGGGGTTACCCTGTGGTAATGGTAGAGGGGGTTACCCTGTGGTAATGGTAGAGGGGGTTACCCTGTGGTAATGGTAGAGTGGGTTACCCTGTGGTAATGGTAGAGTGGGTTACCCTGTGGTAATGGTAGAGTGGGTTACCCTGTGGTAATGGTAGAGTGGGTTACCCTGTGGTAATGGTAGAGTGGGTTACCCTGTGGTAATGGTAAAGTGAGTTACCCTGTGGTAATGGTAAAGTGGGTTACCCTGTGGTAATGGTAAAGTGAGTTACCCTGTGGTAATGGTAAAGTGGGTTACCCTGTGGTAATGGTAGAGTGGGTTGTTACCCTGTGGTAATGGTAAAGTGGGTTACCCTGTGGTAATGGTAGAGGGGGTTACCCTGTGGTAATGGTAGAGTGGGTTACCCTGTGGTAATGGTAGAGTGGGTTACCCTGTGGTAATGGTAGAGGGGGTTACCCTGTGGTAATGGTAGAGTGGGTTACCCTGTGGTAATGGTAGAGTGGGTTACCCTGTGGTAATGGTAGAGTGAGTTACCCTGTGGTAATGGTAAAGTGGATTACCCTGTGGCAATGGTAGAGTGGGTTACCCTGTGGTAATGGTAGAGTGGGTTACCCTGTGGTAATGGTAGAGTGGGTTACCCTGTAGTAATGGTGAAGTGGATTACCCTGTGGTAATGGTAAAGTGGGTTACCCTGTGGTAATGGTAGAGGGGGTTACCCTGTGGTAATGGTAAAGTGGGTTACCCTGTGGTAATGGTAAAGTGAGTTACCCTGTGGTAATGGTAAAGTGGGTTACCCTGTGGTAATGGTAGAGTGGGTTACCCTGTGGTAATGGTAAAGTGAGTTACCCTGTGGTAATGGTAGAGTGGGTTACCCTGTGGTAATGGTAAAGTGGGTTACCCTGTGGTAATGGTAAAGTGAGTTACCCTGTGGTAATGGTAAAGTGGGTTACCCTGTGGTAATGGTAAAGTGAGTTACCCTGTGGTAATGGTAAAGTGGGTTACCCTGTGGTAATGGTAGAGTGGGTTACCCTGTGGTAATGGTAAAGTGAGTTACCCTGTGGTAATGGTAAAGTGGGTTACCCTGTGGTAATGGTAGAGTGGGTTACCCTGTGGTAATGGTAAAGTGGGTTACCCTGTGGTAATGGTAAAGTGGGTTACCCTGTGGTAATGGTAAAGTGAGTTACCCTGTGGTAATGGTAATACATAACTGTAATGAGGGTTATATAAAACGATCTGTTCCACGTCCTGAGAGCAGCACCAGAATGGGAACACCCAGTGACCAGATTCACTGTCCAAATGCAGTGCAAGCAGGGTGACTATTTGGGACTTTGTGGGATAAGAGGGGGGGGGGGGGGGTTAAAATGCAGGATGTGGAAATTAGTCTGAAAGAGTCCTGCACAATATACTCATGGGAGTTCTGTATCATTCTGGATTCTTACCCATGTGAGTTCTGTATCATTCTGGATTCTTACCCATGTGAGTTCTGTATCATTCTGGATTCTTACCCATGTGAGTTCTGTATCATTCTGGATTCTTACCCATGTGAGTTCTGTATCATTCTGGATTCTTACCCATGTGAGTTCTGTATCATTCTGGATTCTTACCTATCCGGATTCTGTAGTCATGTATCAGTTTCAGGCACCAGCTAATAGCGGTGTTGTACTTTTCTCTTGCTTTGACCTTAAAGAAGGAGAACAGTAACCAGACATGGCCAAAAGAAAAACAAAACCCAAAACAAAAGATGAAAGCTTGGTTTTGACACAAAAGTAATCATAGATGTTAAAGCACCATCCCTGCTTCTGTAAGGAGATCCCTAGAGACTGTGTGGCTCTACTGCTGCACAATATGAATATTTATTATACTACCAAATTACACACTGTAAAATATTAATACTGGATTGTGAAGGGGGGAAAAGACCAGCTTCTGTGCAGAGGAACATGGCCAATAAAACAGAACTTAACTTCAATAATTATTTTCATAATCACTCACCACCAGCTCATCCATCTCCACACAGTCGAAGGGTTTTAATGTGCGTAAGGACACACGAATGCTGAAAGAGACAACACCATTACACAGCAGCCGAGACACAACAACACCGTTACACAGCAGCCGAGACACAACAACACCGTTACACAGCAGACGAGACACAACAACGCAGCCGAGACACAACACCATTACACAGCAGCCGAGACACAGCAGCCGAGACACAACAACACCGTTACACAGCAGCCGAGACACAACAACACCGTTACACAGCAGCCGAGACACAACAACACCGTTACACAGCAGCCGAGACACAACAGCACCGAGACACAACAACACTCTTACACTACAGCTGACAACAACAGCCGTGACACAACAATACTATTCCACTACAGCCAAGACAACCCCATTACACCACAACCAAAACAACAATGCCATTACACAACAGCTTTACAATTTACAGTACAACTGCTTTCGCCCGTGCAACACGCAGCAAAATTATTCTTCGAGTCAGAACCTCTGTCTTTTCCTTTAAAAACACATCAGCATTAAATCCAAGTTCACATCGAGGCCTCCTCCTACCCAAATGGAGCGCTCAGGGTTTATAGCAGTCATAGCATCGGCTGCGGAATGAGACAGCCTATGCATAATTTATACAGACAAATCAATCTGTACCTACTGTGCACCAAATCATACTGGACATGAGGCAGCTGGGGAGGGAAAGGCCGTTGCGCTAACGAATGCTAATGGGGGCTTAGCGCACGGTCGTACTCCACAGAGAGGAGCGAATGCTAATGGGGGCTTAGCGCACGGTCGTACTCCACAGAGAGGAGCGAATGCTAATGGGGGCTTAGCGCACGGTCGTACTCCACAGAGAGGAGCGAATGCTAATGGGGGCTTAGCGCACGGTCATACTCCACAGAGAGGAGCGAATGCTAAGGGGGGCTTAGCGCACGGTCGTACTCCACAGAGAGGAGCGAATGCTAATGGGGGCTTAGCGCACGGTCATACTCCACAGAGAGGAGCGAATGCTAAGGGGGGCTTAGCGCACGGTCGTACTCCACAGAGAGGAGCGAATGCTAATGGGGGCTTAGCGCACGGTCGTACTCCACAGAGAGGAGCGAATGCTAATGGGGGCTTAGCGCACGGTCGTACTCCACAGAGAGGAGCGAATGCTAATGGGGGCTTAGCGCACGGTCGTACTCCACAGAGAGGAGCGAATGCTAATGGGGGCTTAGCGCACGGTTGTACTCCACAGAGAGGAGCGAATGCTAAGGGGGGCTTAGCGCACGGTCGTACTCCACAGAGAGGAGCGAATGCTAATGGGGGCTTAGCGCACGGTCGTACTCCACAGAGAGGAGCCCAGCCCTGCTGCGCTAAGTGCAGCTCCCAGACAGTGTGGGTTCGGCTCTCACCCCTTCTTCCTGTCCAGCAGCAGGTTGTCGATGAACACCACGCTGGCCTTCTTGTCCTTGCGATTGACGCTTTTGACCTGGAGGAGGGAGGGGGACAGACAAGCATTAAATCCACTGGCCTTCTCCCCCACCCCCACTTTCAAACAGACGGGCTGGAAGTGGGGGCGTCACACTCTCCCAGCTCTCAAGCTCAGTGTGATTGAGTCACTAACTCAGTGTGAGTGAGAAACTGGTGACAGAAACGCTAACACACACAGTGGGGAGATATTTAATTTTTTTCTTGAGTGTACATACCATGGCCGGCCAGTAGGGGTAGCTCCTGAGCTTACACCACACACAGATCCCCTCAGTGATGGACAGGGGTTCTGAGTAGAAGAACAAGAAAAATCATCAATATTACAAATATAGAAAGAGTTCAATGACAGCAAATTCGCACACTCCTGCTCACAGTCACTCAAACAGTCAACTCTTTCACAATGAATCACTTACTCACTCCCACTCGCTCACTCTGAATCACACACAACAATTACACTGAATTACTTACTCCTTCATACTGAATCACTCTCACAATGAATCACTCACTGACATGGACTCACTCTTCTCAATCTGCAGGAGGAAGCTGGGCAGCTCCTCGTCCTCGCCTTCATCCTCTCCCTCGCCTTCATCCTCTCCCTCCTCCTGCGGGAAGGAGGAGTCTAAGGGGCCAGAGTCTTCCAGAAAGCTCAGCTCGATGGACAGGTCAGAGGACAAGGATGTCTCCCCTGGGCACAGACAGATGGATGTACGCTCACCGCAAACACAATCCCTACATCTCCTCAGTACAGCAGCATCGATCTCGCTAAAGATGCACAACCTAAAGGCCCTGATTCAATCAAACTGCAGTGTGCTTTCCCCTCAATCTGAGGCCTTTTCTCTGAACAAGAAACCAACAAGAACAAGGCGCACTGCGATTAGACTGAACAGACCACTCAATACAGACTCTTTCATCAGCCTCTCTGTAACCCGCTGAGCTCAGGCCTGCCACACTCACTGTTCATACACTTCCACAATCCCGTCCCCTCAAATTCATAACCAAACGCCCAGAGCTCTACAGTAGGCGGCATCACAAATGTTACGGGCTATCGAGAAAAGGAAATATCCCTGAAAATAAAATACTGTCCCAGGAACCACAATTCAGGCCTTGTACCAGGATTATTTCCAAAGGGCATTCATAATATTAAACACTGACATTCTTGAGATAATCATCAGAGAGCCAAGTAACTGTTTTCAAAATGGTTCAAGTCTTTCATTTTATTTTTCTAAGCTTGAGGACTCAGAACCCACGTCAGCTATGAAATTCTCCATTGCATTTTATGCAGGTAAACAGAGGAAACAACAGAAGCCATTTTGGGTCTGTGTTTATCCGGCCCTTCTGATGAACGGGAGCCATTTTTTTTGGCTCTGTGTTTATCTAGCACGCTGATGAAGGGTAGCCATTTTGGCCTTGTGTTTACCTAGGCCCTCTGATGAATGGGAGCCATTTTGGCCTTGTGTTTACCTAGGCCCTCTGATGAATGGGAGCCATTTTGGTTCTGTGTTTACCTGGGCCCTCTGATGAATGGGAGCCATTTTGGTTCTGTGTTTACCTGGGCCCTCTGATGAATGGGAGCCATTTTGGTTCTGTGTTTACCTGGGCCCTCTGACTCCTCTGCAGGTTCGAACCTGGCTCTGTGACGAGCAGGAGGCCGGGTGCCAGAGCTGCTGGACTGGGCAAGGCTGGCAACAGTTTTCCCCGCTTCTACACAGAACCCCTTCCTGCGCTTCGAGGCTGGGGAAGTGTCCGAGGCCCCGCCTTTCCTCTGGCCCCTCCTCCCCTTCAACTGGCCACACCCATTTGTGACCGGCGGCCCCCTCGCTTGGTTCCTGCGCTTCCTGTGGCTTAACTTCACCTCTGACTCTGAACCCTGGCGAGAGAATGTTACAGATATAACATCAGAGGCAGCCTATCAGCAAACAGCTTAGATACAGAACGCCCAATCAAAACGCTGGAAACAATTCAGTCAAGCTGCTTCCTGTCCATACATGCAGTTGCACCCGACTCTCGGTAGGTCAGTATTACCCGTCTCTGTGGCTGTGTCAGAATTGGAGCCTTATCTACTGCATACTGTGTACTAGCATACTGTCTACTGCAAACTGCATACTGTTTCATACGCAACATGCAGTATGCAACAACAACAAAAAAATCCTCCCTACTATTATCAGCAAAAACAACACCGTACATTTAAGAACATTTCGCCGCTTTCTCATCCAGTGTACTCAACAAACATACTCAAAAGTATGGAAGGGCGCTGATTCAGACTGTCGTACCTGTGCAGGTGCAGAGTCAGGTGACTCAGAGGGGTGCGGAGATGGGCACAAGTTTGTGAGCCGCGAGCCATCCGGCGTCGAGCTGAGCAAGTGTTTCCGCAGCAGGCGATGCGTCGGCCGCGTGGGAGTGCTCGAGTCTGAGCCACACTTTATAGGGGAGGGGAGAGCCGCGATCCTCTCTGCCGCAGGACGAGATGACGAGGCCCGGCGGGGGCTCCTCCTCGGCGTGGGCGTGGCCGTGAGCGTGGACGTGCCTGACGGTGGGCATGTGGGCGTGGTTATGGTAGTGGGCGTGGCTTCTGCAGAGTCACAGCCCAGCATGTCTGTGTGCCCCGCCTCCACGCTCACACCTCCCCGCTGCCCGTTCCTGCTGGGATCCCCCCTCTTCCTCCGCTTCCTGTTTGTGCGTGAGCCCTGCCCACTCTTCACCTGCGCGGGATTCGGAGAGGCGTTTCCTCTCCCCGCCCTCGCCCCGCCCTGGTTTCTGCCTCCGCTGCTCCCCGTCTCTGCCCCGGTCGAGCCGCTGCTCGCTGCTGCACCCTGCTGGCTTCCCGGTGTACTGCGCATCTTTGGCACGGTTTGAGCCGCCTGCTTTGGCGTGCCAGGCGGGCGGGGGGACGGCACTGGGTGGGGCATTGTGGTGGAGGCGGGGCTAAGGCGGTAGGATCTCCGTGGTGACTGGGAGCTGTCAGCAGGGAGAATTTCCAGGGCCAAACGCAGAGCCTTGCAGTACCTCAACTCCTCCATGGGTTGACGCACATGCTGAGCTTCAGAGGATGAACCACACAAGGAAGACATTGTTATTATTATTATTATTATTATTATTATGATTAGTAGCAATATTACTATTCCACAAATCCTACCAAAATAAAATCTGAATTTTTTTTTATTAAAAAAAAAAATTATTTCAGCAATATGGCAGCTATATATAAAGGTGACAACTACCTTTAACTACCGTCTCCTCCACTCCTCCATCTCCTACCTGGAAGTTTGCAAAACTGCCTGAATGCTTTGAGTACAAGTAGTTGCATGTACAGTAAACAATGTACCTGACATTGTGGTTTGCATCGAGACATTAATTTGTAACCATTAATAGTCTATGAAATTAATATGTAATCAGCAACATTATATTAGGAAACACGGAATCAGTTTCCGGGGCACGGAGGAGAAGAGATGGTAGTGAAGGAAAGAAGGACACATCTTTAGAGTATTTGGGACGCACCCAGAGACTCACCCAGTTGGAGACAAAGAGAATCGATACTATCCAGGGTCAGTGGCCGTGATTCTCCCTGTGCGATCCTCACTCTGCTCAAGAACAGAAAGCACACATTACCGGCACGGCCTGTGGGGGGCAGCACTGAGACACACAGGTACTGCCCACCAGGAAGGTGCCTATTTAGATACGCGTGGCCAGACGTGCGTGCGTGCGTGCGTGTCTACCTCTCGTCTTCGCCCAATATTTCCACTTCGATTTCCTTTCCCCGTCGCATTCTGAAATCCCGATCAGATTTGGGCAAAACCTTTCGCAAAAAAAACAAAAATATTAATAAACAACTGGCTCAGTGATTAGCTAGATATTCAAAATATCGTACAACCACAGTCGTAAATGCAAAGTAGTCCTACAATAAGAATTATACTGGTTATAAAAGAGCTTGTAGAAAGCATTAGTGTCACGCCCACTACAGGAATGGATGTGTGAGTTTAGGTTCATGTCCTGGCCGCTCAGCGCACAACTGAGCCGTTTAAACATCAGTTCATCTCCGACTCAACACACACCTTGGCGGGCCACAGTCGACCTTCCCAGAGACAGAGGACGTGTAAACATTCTTCCATATTTCAGTGGGGTTCGCAGGCAGGACTTCCCAGGCTTTCTGTTATGCGCAAAAAAACATCCACAATGCCTTTAAGTTACTACGCAAAACGCCACACCACAACATAGCTAGACTTAAACTATTTACATTAAACTTGCTATACGCAAAACTTACACGATTCAGCAACGCATTCAACGACCTCAGCTCGTTTCCATTAAACACCAGAGGTTCAGCGCCTACAGAGCAATGATATGAGAAAACCATCTCATCGGGGATTCAACTTTGCGAGACAAACATGAAGCTAAGTTTACAGAAGGAGCTACCTAACCAATGATACACAGCTGTGTGTGTGTGTGTGTGTGTGGGTGTGTGTGTAGGTCTGGTCGTTTTCGCATCGGTCTACCGTAAGTTACACGAGTCACAAATAAGACCGTGGACACTCTTGCCAGCTAGATAGCGAACAAACCCGAAAATATTCAGTTTAACTGGTTACCAATATACAAATACTACGTTACGTGTACTCTCTAGTTAGCTAAGTATAACATTCGTCCGCATAGATGGCGAGCTTTATGTGGACAATCGTCAAAATTTCTGTAAACAGTCAGTTAGCTGAGGTCCAACTTACTCATTTGGTCTGCAGTTCACTTTAAATGTACTTGTTTTTAAACAACAGTTTCTGACGCCTACAACACCCAGCACATTTCTTCCAGGTTGTGGGATTTGCGGGAAGCAACACATCCGGTTAAAAAAATTCCACAATAAAAGCCCGTGGCAGCGAATAGAGCTGAACAATTAGTTTGTTTATTTAAGTGTGTTTATGTCATTTTGCAATAAACATCGTTATTTTGTACATTTTGAATTATATTAAACATGGGAATAAATAATCCTGCTGCATACAGTTCAACTATTATTTTTTCCCGTGTAGCCAAACATTTTTAAATAATAATAATAATAAATTAATTATTAGTTGAAACGTGACCGCCCACTTTTACCGTGTGGAGCATTCCATTGTGGGATTCCCTTGCTGGAAGCTTGTATTTTATACCCTTGGTGTAAAGACAAACGAGGGAGCGGCCTAATTATTATATTCATTTGTATTTATACAAAAAAATTTTTATTAAAACAGAGTAAACAACATTTAAACAATAAATAAAAACAATTACAAAAATAACAAATAGGCCTACAAACAATTAAACGTTATAAAAACATGGCCACTGAACAGCAAAATAAAAACTATATTTTTACGGCTTAAATAAAAAAGAGAGGTTTAAAATGGAGCGTTTTGAATCGATCCAATCGCAACGTCCTCCATCAGTTTGGGGAGGTGCAGAGCCTACTCGCCGCGCATCCTCCGAAATTCCGGCAGCCCACAGGCATGGCTGCAGCAGACCGCAAAAACGGGCGCAGAGACCTCCTCACACCCTTCGACCAGAGGAGGTGCTATTGGATGATCAGGGTTCGATCTGGACACTGGGTAGAATCACTCAAACAAGAGCTGGTTCAGCTGGGTGCACCACCCTGGAGAAAATAATATTTGAAAGGAACAAATAAGACCTGTATCTTAGAATATCTATGACATTGATAATCACACATAAATGAACATAAACAAGCAACAACAAGTAAGCCAGCCATACTATGTGGTATTAAGACAGACAGTCCGCAGAAATGTGGTATTAAGACAGACAGTCCGCAGAAATTACATTTCCTGTGATTGCTGCCACATGCAAAACAAGTCATGTAACATTCATATGGCATGTGTAATATGACAATACACTGTCATTATTAACTGGATGTATTACAGGTTACACTCAAAACATTCTCTTTAATCTTCTCAACACAGTCACGCGCCTCAAAGCCCAACACAGTCACGTGCCTCAAAGCCCAACACAGTCACGCGCCTCAAAGCCCAACACAGTCACGTGCCTCAAAGCCCAACACAGTCACGCGCCACAAATTACCTTGCTGATATTCAAACAAGACCTTGAAAAGTAGAATCAGGTGTCTTAGTGCTTGGTTAAAACAAAAACCTGCACCCACCGACCCTTTACAGATAAAACCTGCACCCACCGACCCTTTACAGATAAAACCTGCACCCACACCGGCCCTTTACAGATAAAACCTGCACCCACCGACCCTTTACAGATAAAACCTGCTCCCACACCGGCCCTTTACAGATAAAACCTGCACCCACCGACCCTTTACAGATAAAACCTGCACCCACCGACCCTTTACAGATAAAACCTGCACCCACCGACCCTTTACAGATAAAACCTGCACCCACCGACCCTTTACAGATAAAACCTGCTCCCACACCGGCCCTTTACAGATAAAACCTGCACCCACCGACCCTTTACAGATAAAACCTGCACCCACACCGGCCCTTTACAGATAAAACCTGCACCCACTGACCCTTTACAGATAAAACCTGCACCCACCGACCCTTTACAGATAAAACCTGCACCCACCGACCCTTTACAGATGAAACCTGCACCCACCGACCCTTTATAGATAAAACCTGCACCCACTGACCCTTTACAGATAAAACCTGCACCCACCGACCCTTTACAGATAAAACCTGCACCCACCGACCCTTTACAGATAAAACCTGCACCCACCGACCCTTTACAGATAAAACCTGCACCCACCGACCCTTTACAGATAAAACCTGCACCCACTGACCCTTTATAGATAAAACCTGCACCCACCGACCCTTTACAGATAAAACCTGCACCCACCGACCATTTACAGATAAAACCTGCACCCACTGACCCTTTACAGATAAAACCTGCACCCACCGACCCTTTACAGATAAAACCTGCACCCACCGACCCTTTACAGATAAAACCTGCACCCACCGACCCTTTACAGATAAAACCTGCACCCACCGACCCTTTACAGATAAAACCTGCACCCACCGACCCTTTACAGATAAAACCTGCACCCACTGACCCTTTACAGATAAAACCTGCACCCACCGACCCTTTACAGATGAAACCTTCACCCACCGACCCTTTACAGATAAAACCTGCACCCACCGACCCTTTACAGATAAAACCTGCACCCACCGACCCTTTACAGATAAAACCTGCACCCACCGACCCTTTACAGATAAAACCTGCACCCACCGACCCTTTACAGATGAAACCTGCACCCACCGACCCTTTATAGATAAAACCTGCACCCACTGACCCTTTACAGATAAAACCTGCACCCACCGACCCTTTACAGATAAAACCTGCACCCACCGACCCTTTACAGATAAAACCTGCACCCACCGACCCTTTACAGATAAAACCTGCACCCACCGACCCTTTACAGATAAAACCTGCACCCACTGACCCTTTATAGATAAAACCTGCACCCACCGACCCTTTACAGATAAAACCTGCACCCACCGACCATTTACAGATAAAACCTGCACCCACTGACCCTTTACAGATAAAACCTGCACCCACCGACCCTTTACAGATAAAACCTGCACCCACCGACCCTTTACAGATAAAACCTGCACCCACCGACCCTTTACAGATAAAACCTGCACCCACCGACCCTTTACAGATAAAACCTGCACCCACCGACCCTTTACAGATAAAACCTGCACCCACTGACCCTTTACAGATAAAACCTGCACCCACCGACCCTTTACAGATGAAACCTTCACCCACCGACCCTTTACAGATAAAACCTGCACCCACCGACCCTTTACAGATAAAACCTGCACCCACCGACCCTTTACAGATAAAACCTGCACCCACCGACCCTTTACAGATAAAACCTGCACCCACCGACCCTTTACAGATAAAACCTGCACCCACCGACCCTTTACAGATAAAACCTGCACCCACCGACCCTTTACAGATAAAACCTGCACCCACCGACCCTTTACAGATAAAACCTGCACCCACATATTTAGTGCTCCCCTAAATGACTGTCAGCTCTAATATGGAGCACCATAATCCAGTAACTTTATTTTACCTTGTGATCATAACTTGACCACTTAGCCCATCTTTTCTCAAATAATTTCAGATTCCCCCTCATGTTATAAGTTAAGTATTCCATCTGGTATATTTGTTGAACCATATCTCTCCATTTATCCATCAGGGGACATGCTTTTTGAAGCCAGTATTCTGTTATCTGTTTCAGTGCTGTTATACGCAATATCCTTAACAAATATTTATATTTATCATTTTTATTTCCTATTTTGTCTACTGTTTTGCCTAACAGCACAAAGTCTGTAGTCAAATAAATAACCCCGTTTAAGATAATATTAATTTCCTTCTGTATGTTGTTCCAAAACAATTGTAATGATGGGCAAAACCAAAAAATATGACCAAAGTTGACATGTTTTACCACATTCCCTCCAACAATTTGGTTTTATTTTAGAATTATATTTAGCTTGTTGCACTGGTGTTATAAAGTAACGTGATTGTATTTTCCATGCGTATTCTCTCCAATAGGGAGATGCTGTGGTTGTGTGTGCATTCTGATTCATTTCCTTCCAAGTGTCCTCAGATATGTGTATGTTAAGTTCTTCTTCCCATTTTAGTTTTGCCCTTGTGTCTTGTTGCTTGTGGTTGTTTTCTGGAATAGTGTATATTGCTGAGATTTGATGTGGCATTTTACTATCGTTCTTTACCTAAAATAGCACAAGTGGGTGAAGATCACTAATGGTTTTCCTTTGTATTTTACTGTTCTGGATATAACTTCTCATTTGTAGGTATCAGAGGAAGTGAGATTGTGGTAAATTATAGTATTGCCTTAAAGATTCAAATGACTTTATTCCATTTTCATTTAGACATTTTGTCCAAATATAATCAGTCTCTTTTGTGCCCATATATTAAAAGTTATATCATGTTTATTAGGAGTAAACTCTGGGTCTTCCTTTATCTCTCTCAGTACGATTAGGTCATCTCTCATTTCACAATTTCTCTTAATTCTGTCCCAAGTCTCCAAAGTATTTTTAATTAGTGTACTATCAGCCACTTGTGTCCTTCGTTAATTCTCTGCGCAGAAAGGCATCGTTTTTATTGAGACACGACATGTACTGCTCTATTGTCCTCCAATTTGCTTCAGAATAATCGTTTAACCAAGTACGTATTGGTTGCATTTGAGCTGCATAAAAATCGTGCTTTAGGTTGGGGAGGGCAAGACCTCCCTTCTCTTTAG
The DNA here is from genome assembly GCA_022702515.1 of Ilyophis sp. 1 JC-2022. Taxonomy (NCBI): domain Eukaryota; kingdom Metazoa; phylum Chordata; class Actinopteri; order Anguilliformes; family Synaphobranchidae; genus Ilyophis; species Ilyophis sp. 1 JC-2022. The sequence continues at coordinate 151,591,737 of CM040395.1, forward strand.
CCATTTTAAGTGTCTTCATTTTAATTCTTGTTTTTTTTATCATCCCATAGAAATTTATTTATCATTTTATCCCATTTTTTTAAAGCACTTGCACTTATAAATGGGTATTGTCTGAAATAGAAACATAAAATGGGGCAGTGCATTCATTCTTATTGGTATAGGCTATTTCTAATGGTTTATTGTGGTTAAAATGTTTTTATTAGCACCTGTTGACTGCTTTTGTGTTTTGCAGTGTTTTCTCTGTTTTAAATTTTCTGCAAACACTAACGTGATTGGGTGTTTACAGAAAGGCCCAAACAAATAAATGCAGTATTTATGTATTTCCTTATTTATTCATTGCAAAAAGCTTGGTCAAGTAAAATAATTTTTCCTGCGATGAATGGCAGAAATGATGAATTAATGGTTCATATTTCTGATCCGCGGCAGTATGTTCTATTAAGTATAGATCCATCTGTTATTTGTCCATTGTGAAATGATTTGTGTCAACCTTATTGTACCAAATTAAAAAATATAATTTACTCTCCTTTCGGATCCAGCTCTCGATTCTTGATGCTTGTTCTTATACAGTTCTATGACTGGACGGGTACCGTCTTGGTCTTATAGAAGAAGCTTGTACCTCATTGGCTGAAGTGAAAGTGGGAGGTGTATCGAATCGCGGCTTTGCGTTCCTTCGGTGAAAAATATTCCCGTTGTCTCCGCAGTTGATTTTGGGGAGATGACCAGCTGATATCATACTGGAAAGGAATGTGACGATCGTGAGACATGTAAGTTTGAGCAATTTGTCCAATATTTGAAGCGGATTTATTTCTTAACTGTAAATGAAATGGACAGATGTTAAACATAGACTTCACTGTGTTTTACCGCTATATAGTGGCTACTGGTAGGTAAAGGAGCTAACGTTATGCTGCTGGTTTTTATTTTATACGTTATGTTGTCCGTAGCTAGAGCATTGAAAATTGGCAAGCTATTTTTTGTCATAGAAAGGTTATGTCAGTTGCGCTAAGCTAACTAGGTAAAAAGACATATGAGATACTTGCCCTAGAGTTGTTCGTCAATATCTATCTGTTTAACTAGGAATATTAACTTAGCCTATAATTTCAGACCGAATAGAGCGCTTTTTGGTTTCTAGTCATCTTTTAGTCGGTAGATCTATTCAAAGGAAAAAATAAGCAGTTTTTCGCATCGAGATTCGAGATGACGTCAGGTGCCATGTGTAGCTATGGAATTTGACGACTATCACATGGCTGCAGATTATCGGAATGAAATCTCTTCAGTCGCCTATTTTCGTGCTTTTAATGGCTGTCACAACAAATTTGATCCGGGTGACGTCTTCACGTTCTGAAACAGCTGTTAAAACCCTCTGTGACGTCCTTGACGTTCTAAAACAGCGTCTGTTGCTATAACGACGCTGCCTGGTCGCTAGGAGCTGTCGAGATGAAGATTCTAAGATGACCTAATCATTCCTTTGCTCAAGAATTTTTATCCGGGCTGCAAAAATGATCCGGGTGACGTAATTAACGTTCGAAAACAGCTTACCGAAGCTTCCTGCTAACGTTAGTTAGGTTCTCTGGAGATAAAGATTCTAAGACGACCTAGCTATCGTCAACCATTCCTCCGTGTTTATGGGTCATTTTCACGGCTAAAACGGGATCGTTTCAGTAAATAACGGCCACACATTTTGACTATATCCATGACAGAATAGTTATCTGTCGTCAAGAATACGAATGTAATGTTTTTAACAGAGATAAATATGCGAATTTATCCACGGAAATATACAAAAAGGCCGAGATAAATGTGATTAACAACGAAAAGAGGGCCATCTCTGTAGTGTTTTGGGCTGGAAACTAGCTGTAAAAGTGGAATAATGATACATTTCCTTTATTTACAAAATGAAAATGGCAAAATGTATAACAATTACTAAACTGGGCCAAGAAAAATAAAATAGCCTATAGGTTTGTGTCATGCATAGTACGTTCCTAAATCTTAGTACGATCTAGAACTTCGGTGGAGCAATTTTGCAGCCCGGATCAAATTTGTTGTGACAGCTCCTCAAAGGGTTAAACAAAATGACTGCAGTAATTTCAATGGGTTTGCTGTTGGGCACAGGTGACGTCAATAGGAATGACACACTGAAATTTAGAGATAGCCTAACCCCCCGCGCACACACACACACACACACACCCCGGTCCGAACATCAAAGTCAAAAGATGTTTGCTTTTGCGCTGGACCGAAAAATACGCAATTATTTAAGCACACGCGGTATATGACTACGGCCGTGGACACGAGGTAGTTTAATGTTTTCATATTCTGGCCATGCAAGTCAACATCCCTCCATATTCTGGTCTTTCTCCCATTTTAAAAACAACACAACCCAGCTGAAGAGATAGATGCTGTGTAAAACAGATCTGGTTTAGTTTCATTCAAGGCTGGAGCGTCGGAAGGCCAGAGTGTCAGGAACGCCACAGCGTCAGGAACGCCACAGCGTCAGGGACGCCAGAGTGTCAGGAACACCACAGCGTCAGGAATATTGCTGATTGGGAGCCGACCATGGGTCTGTTCAACCAAGAGGATGTGGAAGTACACTACCACATTGGAGAGGAGCTGGGAAGGTGAGAAAGAACCCTCTGTGTGTGCATGTAAGTGTGTGTATGTGTGTGTGTGTGTGTGTGTGTGTGTGTGTGCATGTAGTGTATATATGAGTGAGTGAGTCTGTGTGTGTATGTAGTGTGTAAGTGAGTGAGTCTATATGGGTGTGTATGTGTGAGTTTGTGTGTGTGTGTGACTGGTGAATCTTCTTTGTGCGTTGGGGCCCATCACGTTGTCTGTATTTGCCAGAGCAGACACAGGTGTGCACGTGTGTGTGTGTGTGTGTGTGCGCGTTCAGGTGATGACTCAACGTGCTGGAACCCCAGTCCCACCTTTTATAAGGAAGTGCCTTACTCTGCCCACCGTTGCCATGGGAATGACTTCATTGCTGTTTTAGCTCCGCCCCCCTCAGCAGGAGGGGCGGGACTCTAAGGAGAAAGGGGCGGAGACTTCACAGCAGGTGCATGTGGCAGTAATAATTGGCTGACGGCTCACGGTACATTTTGCCTGTACAGTGTGAGCCTGAGCGCGATGTTAAACACAAGCGCTGAATGCATTTTTTCTCTCTCTCTGATCCCTCTCTTCTCCCCCCAACTTTCTTTCTCTGCCTCTCGCTCTGACGCCCCCCAGTGGGCAGTTTGCCATAGTGCGTCGTTGTCGCGAGAGGACCAGTGGTACGGAGTACGCCGCTAAGTTCATAAAGAAACGGCGCCTGACGTCCAGCCGCCGTGGCGTGAGCCGCGAGGAGATCGAGCGCGAGGTCAACATCCTGCGCGACATCCAGCACCCCAACATCATCACCCTGCACGACGTGTACGAGAGCAAGACCGACGTCATCCTCATCCTGGAGCTGGTGTCCGGCGGAGAGCTCTTCGACTTTCTGGCCGAGAAGGAGTCGCTGACGGAGGAGGAAGCCACGCAGTTCCTCAAACAGATTCTGGACGGAGTTCAGTACTTACACGCCCAACGCATTGCACATTTCGACCTAAAGGTAGATACTTACACGCCCAACGCATTGCACATTTCGACCTAAAGGTATATACTTACACGCCCAACGCATTGCACATTTCGACCTAAAGGTAGATACTTACACACCCAACGCATTGCCCATTTCGACCTAAAGGTATATACTTACACGCCCAACGCATTGCACATTTCGACCTAAAGGTATATACTTACACGCCCAACGCATTGCACATTTCGACCTAAAGGTAGATACTTACACGCCCAACGCATTGCCCATTTCGACCTAAAGGTAGATACTTACACGCCCAACGCATTGCACATTTCGACCTAAAGGTAGATACTTACACGCCCAACGCATTGCACATTTCGACCTAAAGGTAGATACTTACACGCCCAACGCATTGCCCATTTCGACCTAAAGGTAGATACTTACACGCCCAACGCATTGCACATTTCGACCTAAAGGTATATACTTACACGCCCAACGCATTGCACATTTCGACCTAAAGGTAGATACTTACACGCCCAACGCATTGCCCATTTCGACCTAAAGGTAGATACTTACATGCCCAACGCATTGCCCATTTCGACCTAAAGGTAGATACTTACACGCCCAACGCATTGCCCATTTCGACCTAAAGGTAGATACTTACATGCCCAACGCATTGCACATTTCGACCTAAAGGTAGATACTTACACGCCCAACGCATTGCCCATTTCGACCTAAAGGTAGATACTTACACGCCCAACGCATTGCACATTTCGACCTAAAGGTAGATACTTACACGCCCAACGCATTGCACATTTCGACCTAAAGGTAGATACTTACACGCTCAACGCATTGCCCATTTCGACCTAAAGGTATATACCTGCAGGATGTGAGTGCCACCGAAGGTGACAGGTCTTATTAATAATTGATATAAATAAAGTTTATTATTGTCTTGACAGATTCCTGGTGAGATTATAGCACACCTGACATCTTTTTTTTTCCTCTAGTGTTGATCTCTTGAGTAATCTCTCAGAGTAAAATAGCCTAGATTAAGCGGAGTAAGCTATGTTAAGCACTTACTCCTGTGATTCATACTCCAGGAGTACTTGTAGTGTAACAGTTATGAGTACCTACTCCAGGAGTTCTTACACCAGTTAATAATCAAGTGCACTTACTGTGGGGGGTACTACACCAATTAATAATCAAGTGCACTTACTGTGGGGGGTACTACACCAGTTAATAATCAAGTGCACTTACTGTGGGGGGTACTTACCCCAGTGTTGCAGAATGCAATGCTCTATCCCAGAGCGTTAGGAGAGTAAACTTTGTGTTGCAGCCAGAGAATATCATGCTGCTGGATAAGAATGATCCCAGTCCCAGAATAAAGCTCATTGACTTCGGAATCGCCCACCACATCAGCCTCGGCAACGAGTTTAAGAACATCTTCGGAACACCCGAGTTTGTAGGTGAGCCTTTGGAACGTCCGAGTTTGTAGGTGAGCCTCTGTTGGTACAGGAGAGCTGGTGTAGGTGAGCCTCTGTTGGTACAGGAGAGCTGGTGTAGGTGAGCCTCTGTTGGTACAGGAGAGCTGGTGTAGGTGAGCCTCTGTTGGTACAGGAGAGCTGGTGTAGGTGAGCCTCTGTTGGTACAGGAGAGCTGGTGTAGGTGAGCCTCTGTTGGTACAGGAGAGCTGGTGTAGGTGAGCCTCTGTTGGTACAGGAGAGCTGGTGTAGGTGAGCCTCTGTTGGTACAGGAGAGCTGGTGTAGGTGAGCCTCTGTTGGTACAGGAGAGCTGGTGTAGGTGAGCCTCTGTTGGTACAGGAGAGCTGGTGTAGGTGAGCCTCTGTTGGTACAGGAGAGCTGGTGTAGGTGAGCCTCTGTTGGTACAGGAGAGCTGGTGTAGGTGAGCCTCTGTTGGTACAGGAGAGCTGGTGTAGGTGAGCCTCTGTTGGTACAGGAGAGCTGGGCCTGAGACCTGAGAGGTTGCAGGTTCGGATCCCAAGCAGGGCACTGCCATTGTACACTTGAGCCAGATGTTTAACTGTAATAACTTCAGTAATGTAGGGCCACGTCAGTCCTGATTACAGCTTCTAATGAAGCCTGGAATTTAATGTAAGGTGGATGATCTCATGTCTGACGCATACGATGTGTAAAATGAAACCTTCAGTTGAAACGGCTTCGGATGTTTGAGAGATTAGCGCTTCTGTTTGCGTTTCACAGCTCCAGAGATCGTCAACTACGAGCCCCTCGGTCTGGAGGCGGACATGTGGTTAGTCTGGCACACTACATTTCAACATCACATTTAAATATTACCACCACATTTCAACATCACATTTAAATATTACCACTACATTTCAACATCACATTTAAATATTACCACCACATTTCAACATCACATTTAAATATTACCACCACATTTCAACATCACATTTAAATATTACCACCACATTTCAACATCACATTTAAATATTACCACCACATTTCAACATCACATTTAAATATTACCACCACATTTCAACATCACATTTAAATATTACCACCACATTTCAACATCACATTTAAATATTACCACCACATTTCAACATCACATTTAAATATTACCACCACATTTCAACATCACATTTAAATATTACCACTACATTTCAACATCACATTTAAATATTACCACCACATTTCAACATCACATTTAAATATTACCACTACATTTCAACATCACATTTAAATATTACCACCACATTTCAACATCACATTTAAATATTACCACCACATTTCAACATCACATTTAAATATTACCACCACATTTCAACATCACATTTAAATATTACCACCACATTTCAACATCACATTTAAATATTACCACCACATTTCGTATTACCACATTTAAATATTACCACCACATTTCATTAAATATTACCACCACATTTCAACATCACATTTAAATATTACCACCACATTTCAACATCACATTTAAGTATTACCACATTTCAACATCACATTTAAATATTACCACCACATTTCAGCTTTTCCATTACATTAAAACATTACCATAACATTTAAATATTAGCACCACATTTATACTTTACCATTACATTCAAACATTTTCATCACATTTAAGCAGTATCATCACGTTTCAACGCTCGCGCCATATTTCAGCATTACCGCCACGTTCAGTAGAATATTGAGGACTGATTCTAACCGCGCCGCGCCGCTCTGTCTCTCTCCTCAGGAGCGTCGGCGTGATCACATACATAATGTAAGTTGTCATTTTATACCCGAATGATCACCGCTGTTCAACAAGCCCGCTTCATAAACACTGAAATACTACGCTGAAATAAAGCCGCAAGCGGTTATTCTGCACGTTTATTCTCAGTGAAAGTGTTTTACGGAGCTCTCATATAGGAGAGAATCCTTATCGTTTATAAGCTGATACAGAAAAGGGGCATACTCACTGGCCCACCAGCTGCACGCAGTATGCGTGTGAATCGACCAATCGCGCGGCCATTACAGCAGTGATGTCACCCCCCTCAGGCTGAGCGGCGCCTCCCCTTTTCTGGGCGATTCTAAACAGGAGACTCTGGCCAACATCTCGGCTGTGAGCTACGAGTTTGACGAGGAATACTTCAGCAACACCAGCGAACTCGCCAAAGACTTCATCCGGCGGCTGCTGGTGAAGGATCCAAAGTGAGCCTGAATTCCTCAATCACTTCAGACCCGACTAATCACACTCGCTGGATTTCATTTACGTCCTGAAATACACTTATAATTACATATTTTAACTTTACTGTGTTTTTTCCTGGAAGGTAGAAAAAGCACATGTGCTTAGTTAAGTATGTCTTTACCTGGCTGTGGAGATGTATTTTCACAGGTCAAAGGTCAGCAGAGATTTAAGTGAACAGGCCTGACTGCTCCTGTTGCTTTCCGTTCTTGTTTTTGTTTTTTGTTCATGTTTTCTGTAGAAAGAGGATGACGATCGATGACACCCTGCATCACCCCTGGATCAAGGTGAGAGGCCCTGGAGCCCCAGAGGATCATGGGATTGCGGGGTATCTGCACACAGAAAAGGGGTTCAGTTATGATAGGGTGTTTCAGCACGTTGGCAGTCTAACGTACTTAACCTTCAAGTGTCACCATAGGTGTACAAGCTAAACAGAATAGGCCTCATCAATCCCTGTGTTTTCACTGTTAAGGCTGTTAAGACAATTCTGCATTAATGCATGTTCTAAATGGACGTGAATTCCACCAGTATTTTGGCACAAAGAAAGAGTTGCTTAGTTATAAGAAATTCAGTAACGATATTCCGAAAAGATTTACCCCCCCAGGTGATAAAGATTTACCCCCCCAGGTGATAAAGATTTACCCCCCCCAGGTGATAAAGAGGCGGAACGTGCGGCAGGAGGACGTCAGTCGATGTTCAGAGCGGCAGCGGTTGAAAACCGCGCGGCTGAAGGAGTACACCATCAAATCCCACTCCAGCATGCCCCCTAACAACAGCTACGCCCAACTGCAGCGCCTCTCGCAGGCCGTGGAGGAAATAGCGGCTGCCGAGGAGGGCCTGCGCACGTTGGGGCGGGGCCGGAAGGCGTGCCACGAAGACGTCGCCGCCCTGCAGGCCATCTACGAGGAGAAGGAGGGCTGGTACCAGGACCAACGGGCCGGGGTGGAGGCGGATGTGCGGCAGGTCATCCACGGCCTGCAGGCCATCCAGGCCCAGCGGAGGCGGAGCCAGGAGGAGGCGCGGGCTGCCCTGCTGTCCGCCAACGCGCTGCGCCGCAAACTGGGCCGTCTGGAGAACCGCTACGACGCGCTCGCCGAGCAGGTGGCCTCAGAAGTGCGCTGGGTGGAGGAGCTGGTGCACTCGCTCCACTCCGAAAAGGAGGCTCCGGGTTCCGGCATACGCTGAGTGCGCTGGGTGGAGGAGCTGAGATTATTTATTTTGGGTGGGGTTGGGTGGGGTGGGGCGGGGCAAGGTGCATGGCGGGTCAGTGGTAAAGTTCTTCACTCTCTCACATGCTGAAAAAGTGATTGCGGCTCCCCCATAATATCTGCACTTCCTTCATCTCCCCACTAGATGGTGGTAAATGGACTGTAGAAAGGGAAACCTGCTCAAAACTGCTCATATCCATTAAGCAGACACTATTTATTTTGGTTAGTTTTGGGGAGGAGGTGACAGTCAGGACTGGGTCAAATCATTACGTGAAACACTTTACACCACAAATAAAATTCCGGCAAATTAACTGCTAATTATTAAAACTGTAAAAGAAACGTCTATTATCACAAAGTTTATGCACTGCAAAAGATAATACAATTTTACCAAATGAATTGAGCAATCCCAACTTTAAAAAATGTAATAAATCATAGTAATGAAATTAAAAAGAGTTTACCATTTGAGTGTTTCATAGTGTGGTTTCCTATGTTTAGTTTTATGTTTCGTTGAAAAATTCTCATGGGTTTTTCATCATTTAAAAAGTTACAGTATTTCAAAAACATAGCTGACCCACCTGTGGAAACGTCCTCCACGCTCCCACATGCTGAGTGAATGGCTGCAGCTCCCCCAGAGTAGCCGCAGTACCTTCATTTTACCATTAGATGGTGCTAAAAGGACACTAGGCAATCTTACTCCAAACTGGACTCATTCATAAATGTAGTAGAAGAGCTGATCTAGGATCTGCTTTAGCCTTTTAGCTGATAATGGAGGTTAGGATACAGAGAGGACAAGCCTGATTCCAGATCAGCACTCTGTGACCCTCTATGAATACGGGCTCCAAATCTGTTCCGAAATGGTTTTCATCTTTTATTCTAAACATGAGTTTGTCCTGCTGAACGGGTCTCTTTTTAGACTGGGAATCTGCAGGCTATAGTCACCTGCAGTGGTCAATCTGAGTGGGTCTGTGTATGCAATTAAATGAAGTCCACCGATATTCAACCGTGAAATTACCATCATACATCAATATCCATGAAGAACTCGATAAATAATTCAGTTCAGACAAATAATGGCTAGTCCATTGATTCACTGGTTAATTTTATGGGTGAATGTGCATCCCATTGCAGTGAGCTATAATATCCAGAGCTTCCTACCTTTCCTGGGGAGAAAAGTGAGCTTTGATTTATTAAAATATCAAATCATAATTCACGTCAATTAATTAGCATAATTGTGCTTTTCAGTTTGTGAAATGGATTTCGCTTTTATGGAGGCACCAGTACTATGCATAAAAGTCAAATATATGATTTTATTTCAGCCTTGAAAAGATATTCTGTACTGTACACAATTCCAATGTTGGACTGCAGACTACATGCACTTATTGATAAAGCTTGCTTTGTAAAGTAGTGTTTGCAAACACTGTCACTTGTAATCAGCGCTTGCTTCTTGGGACAAGTATGCATTTTAATGCTATTGCCAATAACTGTTTAACTGGGAGAAATTTTCTTTAAAAACAAATTTTGTTTTGACGGTGTGGAAATTCCAAGTGCAAACGTGGCTGTGCAATTTTACGCCGTTTCTGCGTGTCGAAGCTGCAGCTTCAGAACTGTGACTTCCTGAGCCAATCAGATTCCAGAACCCTTAGAGTAGGCTACTACAGGGCATAAAGCTGTCAGTACGCACACCCCCTGCACCTTAGACAAGTAGCCTACACAGAAATATGGCCGCTTCCTCTGTCTGCTAGCCGCACACGTTGGCCATGACCGAATATGATCCCTGTTACCTGTCCCCTGTCTACGGTCTACTTTGCAGTCAGTTTCACGTTTGCAAGCAGCGTGCAAAATAAATCTTGCAAAAACTCTTTCCAAACTAGTGAGGAAGTACTTTGTAATATACCCCGCTCTTGTACCATAGACATGCATATACGCTCTATGTATTGTACTACAAGTTGTAGTTTAAAATTTTTGGTTTACCTCCTGTAATTGTCGGATGAGTGCGCTCCTGAATCCCCTCAACCAAACCCCAGAAATAAGGATTTTAACTTTCCCCATTTGTGAGAAAAGGTCGCCCACGATGTTGACTCACATATGCGCCCTCAAAGGCGTGAAGGGATCATATTCTGTCACGGCCATTATGTTAATTTAGCAGATGCTCTTGTCCAAGGAGAATCGCAGTGTAAGAAAACAGGAGTCAGTTTAAATCAGATTTATACAAGTAACAGCACCATACATGGCTATCAACATTCCCGGACCAGCGGCGTTAGGTGTAATATCAATAAAGCCAACATATGCTAACCTAGAACCATAAACGGACGGCAGTGTAGTGTAATGGTTAAAGAACTGGACTTGTAACCGAAAGGTTGTAGGTTCGATTCCCAGGTAGGACACTACTGTTGTACCCTTGAGCAAGGTACTTAACCTGAATTGCTTCAGTATATATCCAGCTGTATGAATGGTTAAATGTAATAAGATGTAGAAGTTGTGTAAGTCGCTCTGGATAAGAGCGTCTGCTAAATGCATATAATGTAATAAACCTAAACCATAGATTCATGTAACCAACATCTGTATTAGACCATAAAGCATGCTACAACAATTCTAAAGTAAATCCCAGATTAATTTTTGAATTCCAAGATGCAGCCTAAAGATGCTTCACGGGGTCTTCCGCAGATTGACTCTTCTTACTCCGAACGAGTCTTTGTCCGACCGAGACCGCCGCTACAACATTATATCCAACAATACAGCCTGCATGGTCTTCATTCAGTCGTCGAAAATCTGTATTGACTGTTTGTTTGTCTTTTTCTTTTTTGTAATGACTTCAGCCCAAAAAAATAAAAATAACATTCCAACTTGTTGGTCTATCTTTGAATGCATGACGCTCCGTTTTTACAGAGAGACAGCGCACCGTATAGAGACTGGCTGTAGGAGAGACTGCTCTCTTATTATCTTCAATACTGTTGAGGTTTTTTTTTACAACCCTCCTATGCTGCTGTTGCTTGTGAAATTGATATGGCTGGTTCAGTTATGTGAACAATAAAGGAAAAGTGTTAATAAACTCAGTAATAGCTTGCAATGCTCTGCTCTGGAATGAAATTTGTGTCTCAGTCACGCTCATCGGTACTGAAGCTGTCAATCTGGCAGCAGGCACCAATAAAATACAACATACTGAAAAAAGATTACAGGAAAATAAGCCGTGTAGCGCTCCTGGAATTAGAGAGATAAATACAGATTCGACTCCAAAACACCGCCCAGATTATACTGCGGTTCCTACCAAGCCTGCACATGTATGAAATAAGTGAGGTGAAGACAGACGCATAAACGGCTCTGTGAAAAGCACACTGTAAAAAGCATGAAAGTATATGCAACCAACAACAGCCAGCCGTGTTCCACTTACCCGGCAATGACTCCCAAGCGTTGTTTGTTTTAATTAAACCTGGCTTTTTACCATTTTGACAGTGAGTGCAACCCAGTCTGAGCCTTCCTCAGTTAAACAGTGGGCCTTTCTTAATTTCCTGTGCGTTTGTATTAATGCTTTATCTGTATTATTCGTTTTAATTCCTTTAACCAATAAAGTGTACTTAATTTTTAAAGTTCAGCTTTTGACCGTATGTAGAGGTTTAGCCTTATAGTGTCCCGTCGAGTCTCAATGAAACTCACTCAAAGTACTGTAAACTTGTTTAAACAATAATATTATATTTGAGAATGCTCTTTATATATTCAGTAAAAATGGCAAGATTACTACAGGTAGCCTACATGATGCATGAAAGTAGCCTACACTCCCGAGTTTATTTGGTGCTGTCAAATTATAGTTCAGCGTTTACTCGTCATAGAGTTCAGGCGAAATATTAAATCCAAGCAGCGAAAACTTCTCTTCTTCTGTTACGTAAAGTTTTATAGGTCATAGAATTCTGATATAAGCATTCGATTCTTCAGAATTCCACGTGCGTTTGCCAAGAACCAACGCTTACGCTATGGGCGCTTGAGTCCAGGTCAAATTAGATTTTAACTGGCGATAAAAAAATGCTGCAGAAGATTTTATCAGAGGTGGAATTCGATGTACCTGTTGACAACCCCGCAGACGGGACAGACGACCTCGAGAAGGTGGTAATGTGTACTGGCGTTTAGCCAGTTAATTTAGCGAAGGATCGTTATTTAGCCTTACTGTTCGATGCGCTACTTGTATTTGTATATGATTTACGTAACGAGGGTCTAATACATGTCAAATCAATTTTATTCAGGTTAAAAATAAAGAAAAACAAAAAGAAATCTTGGAGGGTAATATCTGCACGCAGAGAGAGAGCATCCACATGATGTGTGATGATGTGAAACAGGTGAGCCAGCTCAGGTCTCACTCTCATGTGGAGTTTCTGTATCACCTTGCCGTTTGTTTAAGAAATTAAGCTTCCAGATAGTCTTCACAAGTCTTAATTAGGAACAAAATTTAAACCAATTAAATATACCTTGTGTGTGTGTGTGTGTCCTCTCTCGCGGGGGTGTGTTTTCTCTCTTGGGGGTGTGTCCTCTCAGAAGAGGGTTCTGAAGAGCTTAGAGAAGCTGGAAAGGGTGGAGGGTCAGCTGACCCAGGAGGTCCACTTGGATGAGAACACCGCCAACATGGCCGACTTTGAGACCGATGTGGAGGAGAAGGAGAACAGGTGAGCAGGACGGTGTGGGTCGGAGGTAGAGCTGTCAGTCAGAGGGTGAGATCACCGGTGTCTGGACTCGGGATAAGTCTTGACTTGTGAAAATCGACAGCAAGCGTCCCCAATCTTGTCCCGGGACAACCGCAGGGTTTCCTGGGGTCCCTAATCCTGGTCCTGGAGAGTCGCAGGATCTGTTGAGGTCCCCAAACTCAACTAATGAGGTTTCTTTAATCTAAACCAGTTGCTGATTTTAAAGTAGAAACACCCTGTGGCTCAACCAGGGCAGGTCTGGATTTGCTCCCACCGTCATTCAAACACACAGCTCTGATAGATCCCTTGTTACATTTCTGTTACCATTCATTCTATCTTAACTATTACTCCGGGGGGCCACCTCTATAGCCGGGGTCACCGGGGTGGCCAGTGGAGGATGGGCCCCCCCTCTATAACCGGGGTCACCGGGGTGGCCAGTGGAGGATGGGCCCCACCTCTATAGCCGGGGTTCTCCCCCAGATTTCTTCCCATTGAGGTGTTTTTTCTTTCCACTGCTTGAGTTTTTTGAGAGAGATTTTTGGGGTTCAGACCTGGTTTTTGCCCATTTTTCTTTTTTATAGCCACTGTAAAGCATCGTTGTGTCTTTGTGAAAAGCCCAAAAATAAATAAAATTTTTATTAATTTAATTAATTTGAATTGAATAAAGTTGGATAAATTCAACGAGAGGGTTAAACCCAGGAAAGGTGTATGCTTGGTCATAATAATTCAGAGCAGGCTAATGAATTATTTATGACCATAAGCTAATGATTATATTTAGGGTAATAATAATTCAGGGTCAAAACAGAAAGTTTCCTTGGACCAATGATGACCAACGAAAAAACTAAATCAGCCCTTTAAGGCTCATTGACCTTTAAGGCTGCTTCCCAGCCCATAATATACCCAGCAATGCTTTTCCCTGGGGTTGGAATTCAAACGCTTGAATTAGAATTTCCATTTGATCATTTGCTGTGTTAGATCCCTTTTTACATTTCCATTACCATCCATTCCACCTTTAGTTTAAACCGGGCCGGCCAGCGAAGGATGGGCTCCCCTCTCTAGCCAGGTTCCTTCATTACAGTCCATTACCATCCATTCCACCTTTAGTTTAAACCGGGCCGGCCAGTGAAGGATGGGCCCCCCCTCTCTAGCCATGTTCCTTCATTACAGTCCATTACCATCCATTCCACCTTTAGTTTAAACCGGGCCGGCCAGCGAAGGATGGGCCCCCCCTCTCTAGCCATGTTCCTTCATTACAGTCCATTACCATCCATTTCACCTTTAGTTTAAACCGGGCCGGCCAGCGGAGGATGGGCTCCCCTCTCTAGCCAGGTTCCTTCATTACAGTCCATTACCATCCATTTCACCTTTAGTTTAAACCGGGACGGCCAGCGAAGGATGGGCCCCCCTCTCTAGCCATGTTCCTTCATTACAGTCCATTACCATCCATTTCACCTTTAGTTTAAACCGGGACGGCCAGCGAAGGATGGGCCCCCCTCTCTAGCCATGTTCCTTCATTACAGTCCATTACCATCCATTCCACCTTTAGTTTAAACCGGGCCGGCCAGTGAAGGATGGGACCTCCCTCTCTAGCCAGGTTCCTTCATTACAGTCCATTACCATCCATTTCACCTTTAGTTTAAACCGGGCCGGCCAGCGGAGGATGGGCTCCCCTCTCTAGCCAGGTTCCTTCATTACAGTCCATTACCATCCATTTCACCTTTAGTTTAAACCGGGACGGCCAGCGAAGGATGGGCCCCCCTCTCTAGCCATGTTCCTTCATTACAGTCCATTACCATCCATTCCACCTTTAGTTTAAACCGGGCCGGCCAGTGAAGGATGGGACCTCCCTCTCTAGCCAGGTTCCTTCATTACAGTCCATTACCATCCATTTCACCTTTAGTTTAAACCGGGCCGGCCAGCGAAGGATGGGCTCCCCTCTCTAGCCAGGTTCCTTCTGAGATTTCTTCCCACTGGGGAGTTCTTTAGCTCGTTTGCTGTTTGGGGGTTCAGGCCTGGTTTTTGTCCAATTCTCTTTCTGTTTCTCTGAACAGCGTCTTTGTGACAGTTCTCTGTAAAAAGCGTGACACAAATAAAATAGAAATTTAATTCAAATGTTCACTGACCTGTTGATTTTCACTATTTCCAGCTGAGAGCACAGGAAGTGTAGCTGCCATGTGACTCTTGAGGTGGCTGTGTTGCAGGGTGAGAAGGGCAAGGCTCCACAGCGCCGCCCTAGTGGAAAAGCTGAGGATTGAGTTGAAGGTGGCTGCCAGTGCAGAGAAGAGGGCAGAGGGGTGGAAGAAGGCACTGAAAGAGGAGGAGCTAAAGAGCAAAGTACAGAGCAGTTTCACTCCCTCAATCAGAGAGCTTAGTGTTTGGGTACAACGGGTGTGTGAATGATGATTGGCCGTTTGGTGTTTGGGTACAACGGGTGTGTGAATGATGATTGGCTGTTTTGTGTTTGGGTACTTATTGATTTAAATGAATAGTACCTAATGTAAAATATCAGATAGCAGCATATTATGGCATATATAGGCTAACATAATTTGCTTGTCAATCCGGTTTCCGGATTTATGATACGTAGCTACAGTCAGTGGCGCCCCCCCTGTTTGGTGTTTGGGTAGTGCACTGGATGATTGGCTGTTTGGTGTTTGGGTAGTGTGCGTGTGTGGTAGCTGATTGGCTGTTTGGTGTTTTGGTAGTGCATTGGATGATTGGCTATTTGGTGTTTGGGTAGTGTGCGTGTGTGGTAGCTGATTGGCTGTTTGGTGTTTGGGTAGTGTGCGTGTGTGGTCGCTGATTGGCTGTTTGGTGTTTGGGTAGTGCACTGGATGATTGACAGTTTCGTGTTGTTTTTTCCCTAGGAGATGGAGTCTCGGCACCGTCAGCACCAGGAGGCTCTGTCTGCAAACACACAGGAACTGCAGAGCCTGAAGTCCAGGGAAAACTTCCTGTTGGCCAACATCTCCGGCGGCCAGACCACCATCACGGGTCTGAAAGAACGGCAGAGCGGAAACAAGCAGGTTTTAATGAAGAAGACGGAGCTTGTGTACGACCAGGCAAGAGATTGGCTCTTTCATGGTTTCTGATTTCAATACGTATGTAACACCCATTGCACACTGGCTTCAGTACGTATGTAACACCCATTGCACACTGGCTTCAGTACGTATGTAACACCCATTGCACACTGGCTTCAGTACGTATGTAACACCCATTGCACACTGGCTTCCGTACGTATGTAACACCCATTGCACACTGGCTTCAGTACGTATGTAACACCCATTGCACACTGGCTTCAGTACGTATGTAACACCCATTGCACACTGGCTTCAGTACGTATGTAACACCCATTGCACACTGGCTTCAGTACGTATGTAACACCCATTGCACACTGGCTTCCGTACGTATGTAACACCCATTGCACACTGGCTTCCGTACGTATGTAACACCCATTGCACACTGGCTTCAGTACGTATGTAACACCCATTGCACACTGGCTTCCGTACGTATGTAACACCCATTGCACACTGGCTTCAGTACGTATGTAACACCCATTGCACACTGGCTTCAGTACGTATGTAACACCCATTGCACACTGGCTTCAGTACGTATGTAACACCCATTGCACACTGGCTTCAGTACGTATGTAACACCCATTGCACACTGGCTTCCGTACGTATGTAACACCCATTGCACACTGGCTTCAGTACGTATGTAACACCCATTGCACACTGGCTTCAGTACGTATGTAACACCCATTGCACACTGGCTTCCGTACGTATGTAACACCCATTGCACACTGGCTTCCGTACGTATGTAACACCCATTGCACACTGGCTTCAGTACGTATGTAACACCCATTGCACACTGGCTTCCGTACGTATGTAACACCCATTGCACACTGGCTTCAGTACGTATGTAACACCCATTGCACACTGGCTTCAGTACGTATGTAACACCCATTGCACACTGGCTTCAGTACGTATGTAACACCCATTGCACACTGGCTTCAGTACGTATGTAACACCCATTGCACACTGGCTTCAGTACGTATGTAACACCCATTGCACACTGGCTTCAGTACGTATGTAACACCCATTGCACACTGGCTTCAGTACGTATGTAACACCCATTGCACACTGGCTTCCGTACGTATGTAACACCCATTGCACACTGGCTTCCGTACGTATGTAACACCCATTGCACACTGGCTTCAGTACGTATGTAACACCCATTGCACACTGGCTTCCGTACGTATGTAACACCCATTGCACACTGGCTTCCGTACGTATGTAACACCCATTGCACACTGGCTTCAGTACGTATGTAACACCCATTGCACACTGGCTTCCGTACGTATGTAACACCCATTGCACACTGGCTTCAGTACGTATGTAACACCCATTGCACACTGGCTTCAGTACGTATGTAACACCCATTGCACACTGGCTTCAGTACGTATGTAACACCCATTGCACACTGGCTTCAGTACGTATGTAACACCCATTGCACACTGGCTTCAGTACGTATGTAACACCGATTGCACACTGGCTTCAGTACGTATGTAACACCCATTGCACACTGGCTTCAGTACGTATGTAACACCCATTGCACACTGGCTTCCGTACGTATGTAACACCCATTGCACACTGGCTTCAGTACGTATGTAACACCCATTGCACACTGGCTTCAGTACGTATGTAACACCCATTGCACACTGGCTTCAGTACGTATGTAACACCCATTGCACACTGGCTTCAGTACGTATGTAACACCCATTGCACACTGGCTTCCGTACGTATGTAACACCCATTGCACACTGGCTTCAGTACGTATGTAACACCCATTGCACACTGGCTTCAGTACGTATGTAACACCCATTGCACACTGGCTTCCGTACGTATGTAACACCCATTGCACACTGGCTTCCGTACGTATGTAACACCCATTGCACACTGGCTTCAGTACGTATGTAACACCCATTGCACACTGGCTTCCGTACGTATGTAACACCCATTGCACACTGGCTTCAGTACGTATGTAACACCCATTGCACACTGGCTTCAGTACGTATGTAACACCCATTGCACACTGGCTTCAGTACGTATGTAACACCCATTGCACACTGGCTTCAGTACGTATGTAACACCCATTGCACACTGGCTTCAGTACGTATGTAACACCCATTGCACACTGGCTTCAGTACGTATGTAACACCCATTGCACACTGGCTTCAGTACGTATGTAACACCCATTGCACACTGGCTTCAGTACGTGCGTAACACCCATTGCACACTGGCTTCAGTACGTATGTAACACCCATTGCACACTGGCTTCAGTACGTATGTAACACCCATTGCACACTGGCTTCAGTACGTGCGTAACACCCATTGCACACTGGCTTCAGTACGTATGTAACACCCATTGCACACTGGCTTCAGTACGTATGTAACACCCATTGCACACTGGCTTCAGTACGTATGTAACACCCATTGCACACTGGCTTCAGTACGTATGTAACACCCATTGCACACTGGCTTCCGTTAAGAAGCATGTCTGACTGCAGAGACGGGTCGCACTGCCGTAAGTGTGTGAAACAGAAAGTATTCACTGCCGCACATGTGTGAAAACAGGAAGTACTCACTGCCTCACGCTTGTAAAACAGGAAGTCCAGATAGCAGCACTGGAGAGGAAGCTCCAGGCCCTGTGTGAGTCGAAGGAGAGGAAGACTCTGCAGGAGGAAGAGTCAGAGCTGGCCCAAACCCTCAGAGCCAAAAAGAAGGCAGCCCACATGCTGAGGAAACAGCAAAAAAACATGGAGGTGCCTGATAACATATACCACTCAAATACCACTCCCTCTAGAGTAACATATACCACTCAAATACCACTCTCTCTAGAGTAACATATACCACTCAAATATCACTCTCTCTAGAGTAACATATACCACTCAAATATCACTCTCTCTAGAGTAACATATACCACTCAAATATCACTCTCTCTAGAGTAACATATACCACTCAAATATCACTCTCTCTAGAGTAACATATACCACTCATATACCACTCTCTCTAGAATAACATATACCACTCAAATATCACTCTCTCTAGAGTAACATATACCACTCATATACCACTCCCTCTAGAATAACATATACCACTCAAATATCACTCTCTCTAGAGTAACATATGTTACTCTCTCTAGAGTAACATATACCACTAAAATCACTCTCTCTAGAGTAACATATACCACTCAAATATCACTCTATCTAGAGTAACATATACCACTCAAATATTACTCTCTCTAGAATAACATACACCACTCTCTCTAAGATGCACAAGCCCTACCTTAGCTATACTTTGTGGACATTTGAAAGCGTTTCCTCTGGTTTCAGACGGAGTTGCGCAGCGGCAGGCGGGCGGTGGAGAAGACTTCAGACACGCGTAAGGAGCTGAGCTCTAAGGAGCAGGAGATGGTGCTGGATACTGATGCCTCCATCAGAGAGCTGAAGAGCCTGGGAGTAAAGAAGCAGGTAACAAACCCACACAAATATTACACCTTTACATTACAGTACATAACATTACTGTATATTACCCCTTTACAGTACTGTACATACACAGATATTACACCTTTACATTACAATACATTACTGAATATTACACCTTTACATAACATTACTGTATATTAAACCTTTACATTATAATACATTACTGAATATTATACCTTTACATTACTGTACATTACATAACATTACTGTATATTACCCCTTTACATTACTGTACATACACAGATATTACACCTTTACATTACAATACATTACTGAATATTACACCTTTACATTACTGTACATTACATAACATTAATGTATATTACACCTTTACATAACAATACATTACTGAATATTACACCTTTACAATACTGTACATTACATAACATTACTGTATATTACACCTTTACATTACAGTACATAACATTACTGTATATTACACCTTTACATTACAGTACATAACATTACTGTACATTACACCTTTACATTACAGTATATTACACCTTTACATTACAGTACGTAACATTACTGTACATTACACCTTTACATTACAGTACATCACTGTATATTACACCTTTACATTACAGTACATAACATTACTGTACATTACACCTTTACATTACAGTCCATAACATTACTGTATATTACACCTTTACATTACAGTACATAACATTACTGTATATTACACCTTTACATTGCAGCACTGTATTCCATACATTATATTACTGTACATTATGTGACTTACAGAACTTCTCATTTTTACATAGTATCCATTTATACAGCTGGATATATACTGAAGCAATTTATGTTGAGTTGAAGGGTCCAACAGCAGTGTCCTACCTGTGAATCGAACCTGCAACCTACAGGTTACAGGTCCAGTTCCCTAACCGTTACACCACACTGCTCCCAACCCCCCCCCAACATCGCTGTATACACTGTGGAGAGGTTAGGCAGCGTAGCGCTTGGGCGTCCATCACCATGGTAACCAGGCCTCTGGTTTGCAGGAGGTCTTGAGGAGGGACACTCTGCTCAGGCTGGACGTGAAGCGCGTGGGCGGCCGCGCCCAGAGCGAGGCTGACCGGCTCGTCGCCGCGGAGACCAGGAAGCTGCAGCTGGAGTTGGCGTTAAAGGAGCTGCAGCTGGAGAATGCCTTTAAGAGAGAGATGCACCTGGCCAAGAGCGTCATCACCCGCCAAGACCTCACCAAGCTCAGGTATATGCACCTGGCCAAGAGCGTCATCACCCGCCAAGGCCTCACCAAGCTCAGGTATATCCACCTGCGTCATCACCCGCCAGGGCCTCACCAAGCTCAGGTATATCCACCTGCGTCATCACCCGCACCCATACCATCAGCCAGGAAACTCAGGTATATTCACCTGCGTCCCATACCATCAACCAGGAAACACAGGTACAGTATGTCCACCTGCGTCACATACCATCAACCAGGAAACTCAGGTATATTCACCTGCGTCACATACCATCAGCCAGGAAACTCAGGTATATTCACCTGCGTCCCATACCATCAACCAGGAAACTCAGGTACAGTATGTCCACCTGCGTCACATACCATCAACCAGGAAACTCAGGTATATTCACCTGCGTCCCATACCATCAACCAGGAAACTCAGGTATATTCACCTGCGTCACATACCATCAGCCAGGAAACCCAGGTATATTCACCTGCGTCACATACCATCAACCAGGAAACTCAGGTATATCCACCTGCGTCCCATACCATCAACCAGGAAACTCAGGTATATCCACCTGCGTCCCATACCATCAACCAGGAAACTCAGGTATATCCACCTGCGTCCCATACCATCAACCAGGAAACCCAGGTATATTCACCTGCGTCACATACCATCAGCCAGGAAACCCAGGTATATTCACCTGCGTCCCATACCATCAACCAGGAAACTCAGGTATATCCACCTGCGTCCCATACCATCAACCAGGAAACCCAGGTATATTCACCTGCGTCCCATACCATCAACCAGGAAACTCAGGTATATCCACCTGCGTCCCATACCATCAACCAGGAAACTCAGGTATATCCACCTGCGTCCCATACCATCAACCAGGAAACTCAGGTATATTCACCTGCGTCCCATACCATCAACCAGGAAACTCAGGTGTATTCACCTGCGTCCCATACCATCAGCCAGGAAACTCATATTCACCTACATCACAAATACGGTTGGCCAAGAAACTCAGCTGAAAACCCAACTGATAAACTGATAAAAACCCAAAATGTCCACTGCACCAACACCCCGTCTCTTTTTGCGTCAGGGCTGAGGTGAATCAGAAGCTCCGTCGAGCGGACGCACTAAGGAGGAAGTACGAGACCGTGGCAGCGTCCAGCTTCCGCTTCCAGGGAGAGGTCGTGACCCTGGAGTCGTACACGAGCAGGGTGAGCACCAGACACCTTACGCTCATTATTCACTAACCCCCAGATGTTTTGAGTCTGTGATACACACATAGTAGGCTACATGACTATTCATCTGGGGGGAATTTCACTAAGCAGGATTACTGAGTTAGCTGGATAACTGCACTCAGTAATCCTGCTTTGTGAAACAGGGCCCTGACCGTCTCACTAATAATGACAAAATACAATAAATTATTTTATGGTCTGATCACTAGACCTGTAAGGACATGGAGCTGAAGAGCAAGCTGGATCTGTGGACTCAGAAGGTGTGTGAGAAGCAGGAGGAGGTGAAGATGTTGGAGAACACACTGCATACCCACAGGAGCCAAAACGCAGTGACCCAAATGCCCCGGGCCACGCCCAGATCCGGTATGCTCCATGTCCTCCATGCAGAACACACTGCTGTCCTGCCCCATAAAAATCACATATGCCATATACAAAACTTATAAAGTAAAGTTTGGTCAGAAACATGCACACGAGTAGGCCGCTGGAGGTCATTTTGTAGGGCTCTGGCAGTGCTCCTCCTGTTTCTCCTCGCACAAAGGAGCAGATACCGGTCCTGCTGCTGGGTTGTTGCGCTTCTATGGCCCTGTTCAGCTCTCCTCGTGTAATGGCCCGTCTTCCGGTATCTCCTCCATGCTCTTGAGACTGTGCTGGGAGACACAGCAAAAGCCTTTCCCAGCCAGCAGAGTCAGCCGTCCCTAAAGCCTTTCCCAGCCGGCAGAGTCAGCCGTCCCTAAAGCCTTTCCCAGCCGGCAGAGTCAGCCGTCCCTAAAGCCTTTCCCAGCCGGCAGAGTCAGCCGTCCCTAAAGCCTTTCCCAGCCTGTGTCCTGTTTTTCTTCTGTTTCTCTGTACAGCGTCTTTGTGACAGTTCTCTGTAAAAAGCGCCATACAAATAAAATGTATTCGATTTTGATTTGGTCTACAGAGCCGGAAAAATTTAGTGAGTTAGATGATCTGTATGGCCCGTTCTCAACATTTAGAGAAGCACCTCAGAGAAGTGCTCAGGTTATACTCTCCTCTCTGGTTTTATGGCTTCGCTGCAGTCGCAACGTTAAAGTGCCTCCGTGTTTATGCTGCCTCACGTCTCCCAGCAGTAAAGTAAGACTGTTAGCACTTAGGAACGGACAGAATGTGTGTGCTCCACAGCAGAGGATCATGGGAAACAGAGTCTTGAGCAGGAGAAGAGGGCTTTAGAGGAGACGTGCTGCTCAAAGAGAAGGAAGATCCACAAACTACAGCAGGACATTACGGTTAGTCTGTGTCACGCTTCACCGTCCACTTATAGCCCAACAGTGACCCCCGCTGGCCAATCGGGGTACCACGAAGTTTGCCTGTTGAGCTCATTTGTAGAGCGAGGCATGCTATTATATCTGCCGCTGAGGTTGAGAGCCAAAACCTGGCCGCTTGTTTGAGCTGCACGTCCAGTGTTTTTCTCTGACTCATGTCTGCGTGAGCATGAACTTGTGGTTTCTCTCAGGCCTAAGAGAGCAGTGCATTGTGGGTTCTCTCAGGGCTAAGAGAGCAGTGCATTGTGGGTTCTCTCAGGCCTAAGAGAGCAGTGCATTGTGGGTTCTCTCAGGCCTAAGAGAGCAGTGCATTGTGGGTTCTCTCAGGGCTAAGAGAGCAGTGCATTGTGGGTTCTCTCAGGCCTAAGAGAGCAGTGCATTGTGGGTTCTCTCAGGGCTAAGAGAGCAGTGCATTGTGGGTTCTCTCAGGCCTAAGAGAGCAGTGCATTGTGGGTTCTCTCAGGGCTAAGAGAGCAGTGCATTGTGGGTTCTCTCAGGCCTAAGAGAGCAGTGCATTGTGGGTTCTCTCAGGGCTAAGAGAGCAGTGCATTGTGGGTTCTCTCAGGCCTAAGAGAGCAGTGCATTGTGGGTTCTCTCAGGGCTAAGAGAGCAGTGCATTGTGGGTTCTCTCAGGCCTAAGAGAGCAGTGCATTGGGGGTTTTCTCAGGCCTAAAAGAGCAGTGCATTGTGGGCTCTCAGGCCTAAAAGCAGTGCATTGTGGGCTCTCTCAGGCCTAAGAGCAGTGCATTGTGCTCTCTCTCCAGGGAGAGAAGATTGCGCTGGATATATTGTTCCGGGAAGAAAGTCTCCAGACGTGCAGGGCTGATGAGGCTCGGTCGCGAGTGCAGCTTCTCAAAAAACAGCTGAGATCCCAGGAGGCAAAACTGGACTGCGCCCATCAGCAGGTTCCTGTCCTAATCCCAGTGCTCAGAGCGCTTACCTGTCCTAATCCCAGTGCGCAGAGTGCTTCCCTGTCCTAATCCCAGTGTTCAGAGAGTTTACCTGTCCTAATCCCAGTTCTCAGAGTGCTTACCTGTCCTAATCCCGGTGCTCAGAGCGTTTACCTGTCCTAAACCCAGTGCTCAGAGCAGTTACCTGTCCTAATCCCAGTGCTCAGAGTGCTTACCTGTCCTAATCCCAGTGCTCAGAGCTCTTACCTGTCCTAATCCCAGTGCTCATAGCGCTTACCTGTCATAAACTCAGTGTTCTAAGAGTTTACCTGTTCTCTAAGTGCTCACTTTGCCTCTCATTCCAGTGTTCTGAGGTTACCTTGGAGGTCCAGTCAGGCTGGAAACCCCAGGAGAAGACAGAGAAGGAGGAGCAGGAGGTGGAGGAGGAGCAAGAGGACATCAAACTTTTCAAACTCTTGGACTTCAGCAGGGAGGTGGACCAGATGCTGCTGGCAGTTATGGCCAAGCAGACTGACCTGGGATCAGTTCTACTGGCACAGTTTCAGCAGGTAACTCCGCAGACTGACCTTGGATCAGTCCTACAGGTGCAGTAAAGCAGGTAACTCCGCAGACTGACCTGGGATCAGTCCTACAGGTGCAGTAAAGCAGGTAACTCCGCAGACTGACCTGGGATCAGTCCTACAGGTGCAGTAAAGCAGGTAACTCCGCAGACTGACCTGGGATCAGTTCTACAGGTGCAGTAAAGCAGGTAACTCTCAGCAATATGCCAGACTCACCCGTCTCAGTCAGGTAGCACTGATTTCTTACTGCAGGGGCCTGTGGTAATGCAGGAACAGCCCTGTATTTTCCCCTGGGATTGATTTATCAGGCTTTTACAGGAACAAAAACATCCTCTCTTCCTCATAGAACAACTTGAGCCTGCTGACACCAGCAACTCCACCAGCCACTGACCGAGAGAGGAGCTACACCTATGCCAGCAGCTTGGACAGGTAAGAAGAACACACCTGATCGCAGCAGACCACACATCTATATGACCCCAACTTATTTTCACTCAAGGTTGTGACCCATGATAATTATTGTGCATCCGTTTCTGTGTGTGTGTGTGTGTGTGTGTGCGTGTGTGTGTACTGGATGTGGTACATGTGTCGTTTGTGGAATGTGTGTGTGTGCGTATGTGTTGTTTGTGGAATGTGTGTGTGTGTGTGTGTGTGTGTGTGTGTGTGTGTATGTGTGTGTTGTTTGTGAAATGTGTGTGTTGTTTGTGAAATGTGTGTGTGTGTATTCCATCAGCAGGGGCAGTAGTGAGACTCCAGCACCATCTTCTTGCGGTGTGGACTCTGACTCCAATGACCTGACGCTAAAGTTGGCGGTAACCAGGGCCCTCCTCTGCGCCACTCTCCACCCAGTCTTCAGCCACAGCTCCTCCCCCTACGGCAACAGCCCCCCAGCCCCGCGCTGCCCCCCGAATAGCCCCGTGGACAAAAAATCTCCCTATCGGTCACAGCTGGACAAACAGAGAGCACTTCCTAAATGGCACGCTGAGAAAACAAGGTCCTGCTGGACCAACTAATTAAACAATTAATTGAACAATAAAATTAAACTGCACATGCTGACATACTGTTCTAATTTCACTATGATGAGAAATGTACTTGGAACACAACATGATTATATATTAGAAGGACTTGAAGCGTTCTCTGACTGGCTGTATTGACCCTGATGTTTGACGTGGCCCGCTGTACTAGGAGGTGTGAGACCTCCTGGACGTGGCCCGCTGTACTAGGAGGTGTGAGACCTCCTGGACGTGGCCCGCTGTACTAGGAGGTGTGAGACCTCCTGGACGTGGCCCGCTGTACTAGGAGGTGTGAGACCTCCTGGACGTGGCCCGCTGTACTAGGAGGTGTGAGACCTCCTGGACGTGGCCCGCTGTACTAGGAGGTGTGAGACCTCCTGGACGTGGCCCGCTGTACTAGGAGGTGTGAGACCTCCTGGACGTGGCCCGCTGTACTAGGAGGTGTGAGACCTCCTGGACGTGGCCCGCTGTACTAGGAGGTGTGAGACCTCCTGGACGTGGCCCGCTGTACTAGGAGGTGTGAGACCTCCTGGACGTGGCCCGCTGTACTAGGAGGTGTGAGACCTCCTGGACGTGGCCCGCTGTACTAGGAGGTGTGAGACCTCCTGGACGTGGCCCGCTGTACTAGGAGGTGTGAGACCTCCTGGACCTTCTACAGTAAGGATGCCTGTGGGGAACTTTCATTCAAATACATTTCATTTTTATGTTTGGGAATTTACCAACAGTGCCTTCCTCAGCCAAAGCCCAAGAACTGAGTTTGCTGTAATGTCAGTGATGTGAGATAAACTGAACAGTTCCAGGGTGGATGTTTTTTTAATTATAATTTTTATAAGTATTTATCGTTAACGGAATATTAAATATTTATGATTTTTTTCAGAAGATAACTGTGCTCATTACTTTCATTAATAATGCTAATTATGCCAAACTTCACTATTTAATTTATGTCAGCAATAATAAAAAGGAGCAGCTGCATATCTTACTATGAAGATCAGAATTTCAATATATTCTAGTGCAGTGGTTCTCAACCCTGGTCCTGGGGTACCCCTGTGTATGCTGGTCTGGTCCTGGGGTACCCCTGTGTATGCTGGTCTGGTCCTGGGGTACCCCCGTGTATGCTGGTCTGGTCCTGGAGTACCCCTGTGTATGCTGGTCTGGTTCTGGGGTACCCCCGTGTATGCTGGTCTGGTTCTGGGGTACCCCTGTGTATGCTGGTCTGGTCCTGGAGTACCCCTGTGTGTGCTGGTTTGGTCCTGGAGTACCCCTGTGTATGCTGGTCTGGTCCTGGAGTACCCCTGTGTATGCTGGTTTGGTCCTGGAGTACCCCTGTGTATGCTGGTCTGGTCCTGGAGTACCCCTGTGTATGCTGGTCTGGTCCTGGGGTACCCCTGTGTATGCTGGTTTGGTCCTGGAGTACCCCTGTGTATGCTGGTTTGGTCCTGGAGTACCCCTGTGTATGCTGGTTTGGTCCTGGAGTACCCCTGTGTATGCTGGTTTGGTCCTGGAGTACCCCTGTGTATGCTGGTTTGGTCCTGGAGTACCCCTGTGTATGCTGGTTTGGTCCTGGAGTACCCCTGTGTATGCTGGTTTGGTCCTGGAGTACCCCTGTGTATGCTGGTTTGGTCCTGGAGTACCCCTGTGTATGCTGGTTTGGTCCTGGAGTACCCCTGTGTATGCTGGTTTTCGTTCCAACCACAATTGCAATCCCAATATTTTAACAAGCTAATTTATCATGTTTAGAGGGATTATTTACCCTCTAAAAACATTACGAAAAACATGGCTATCCAGTCAAGCCGGAAAGTCTGCACACCCCTTTCACCTTCTCCACGTTTTATCACGTTACAGACTTATACTACAATAGATTGAGTTAATTTTTTGCCTCAAACATCTACACACAATAGCCAATAATGACGAAGTGAAAACTGGTTTAGAAAATATGCAATTTTATTTTACTGACAAAAATAGGTTATTTAGGGGTTACATATCTGTACACACCCTTAGCCTAATACTTGGTTGCTGCACCTTTTACAGCTTCAAGGCGTCTTGGGAAAGAAGCTACGAGCTTGGCACACTTGTTTCTGGACATTTTTGCCCATTCCTCTTGGTATATCCTTGCAAGCTCCGTCAAGTTGGATGGGGAGCGTCGGTACACAGCCATTTTCAGCTCTTTCCACAGATGTTCAATTGGATTCAGGTCTGGGCTCTGGCTGGGCCACTCAAGGACATGCACAGACTTTCTCTGAAGCCACTCCTTTGTTCTCTTGGCTGTGTGCTTCGGGTCGTTGTCATGAGGTCCAGAACGCTCTGGAGCAGGTTTTCTTCAAGAATCTCAGTGTACTTAGCTGTATTCATCTTTCCCTCTATCAGGACTAGTTGCCCCGTTCCCGCTGCTGAAAAACATCCCCATATCATGATGCTGCCACCGCCATGCTTCACTGTAGGGATGGTATTAGCCAGGTGATGAGCGGTGCCTGGTTTCCTCCAGACGTGACGCTTGGTATTCAGGCCAAAATGTTCACACTTGGTTTCGTCAGACCAGAGAATCTTGATTCTCATGGTTTGAGAGTCCTCTAGGTGCCTTTTGGCAAACTCCAAGCGGGCTGTGATGTGCCTTTTACTAAGGAGGGGCTTCCGTCTGGTCACTCTACCATAAAGGCTTGATTGGTGGAGTGCTGCCTGGATGGTTGATCTTCTGAAAGTTTCTCCCATCTCCACAAGGATACGCTGCTCAGTTTGGCCGGGCGGCCAGGTCTAGGAAGATTCTTAGTGGTTCCAAACTTTTTCCATTTACAAATGATGGTGGCCACTGTGCTCTTTGGGACCTGTAAAGCTGCAGAGATTTTTCCGATTTACCCTTCTCCAGATCTATGCCTTGACACAATCCTGTTTCTGAGGTCTGCAGATCATTCCTTTGACCCCACGGCTTGGAGTTTGCTCTGACATTGTCAACTGTGGGACCTTATATCGGCAGGTGTTGGCAATCCCCAATCATGTCCAATCAATTGAATTTATCACATGTGGACTCCAATTAAGTTGTAGAAACATCTCAAGCAGTATCAGTGGAAACAAAATGCACCTCAGCTCACGTTTGGGTGTCATATCAAAGGGTGTGCACACTTGTGTACATATGATATTTTACATTTAGATTTTTAATAAATTAGCACAAATGTCTAAAAACCTGTTTTCACTTTGTCATTATGGGCTATTTTGTGTAGAATTTTGAGACAAAAAATGAACTCAATCTACTGTAGAATATGTCTGTAACATAATAAATTGTGGAGAAGGTGAATGGGGTGTGCAGACTTTCCGGCTTGACTATACATGCCATGAAGAATAAATGTCCCATGTTCACATTATGCTTATTGTGTTATATTGCAATTACAAAAAAGAGGTGAAGACTGAGATGAATAGGCTCTTAATTAGGTAATTGAACAAGTGTTCCTTCATCATTTTTTCCTTAAACTTAACACAATGCAAGTTTTTTTGTTATCATTTGCTTTGTCTTTGAATTCTTTATTATTTACCAAACAGTTAGTTTTAGTGGCCACGTGTCCGCAATTTTTCCACCAATTAGAAGCCTATTAATTAAAGAAGTCTTTAATTTGATCAGTTAAAACCTTTTTTACCTAAAGATTTTTTGCAATACAGCACAATGTGAATATTGGACTTTAATTCTTCATGGTACACATAGCTTTTGCTAACATAATGTGGCTTAAGAGGGTAAATAATCCCCCTAAACATTAAAAAAACACCCAATTAAGAAAAATTAACAGCTTGTTCAAATTCTGGTATTTAAATTGTGGTTGGAACGAAAACCAGCATACACAGGGCTACTCCATGACCAGGGTTGAAAACCACTGTTCTAGTGTATAGTTTTAGCATTGTTACTTCTGTCATGAATGTGGTTTAAATCTCAGGATTTTTCAGGAGGGTGAACGCTTTACAAAGATTAATTGCAGAAAGACCCGAGGAGAATCAATTCCATTGGGGCAGAGTCAACGAGAATGTGCGTTCCCATTTGTGAATGGTTTTCATCTTACTAAAATAAGCTATATAGGAGAAAAGCAGATGTGTCAAGCTATGACATGATGATTAAAAAGGACAACTTGTAAAACCGTTGTTTTGGCCTACAGTTCTTCCATTCTGAGTTCCGAGGCTATGAGTAGCTGAAACACCAAACTTTGAAGTTAACACTTCCAGGTGGTTCTTGTTGCAAGAGAACCTCTGCTTCTTGATTTGTTTCTCACTCCAACCCAGTAGGTGGCGCTATGCAATTTAGGAGCAGTTATACAACCCGCTAACTTTCCCACCGAAGATGCCCTGTTTGTCAGTTAGCTTGCTACACTAAGCTAGCGTACACTACCCTCAGTCGGTTACCTTCCACATAACAGTTTCGGTTGCCACTGCACCGGTCGACATGGCGACCGAGGAAGTAACACAACATTTTTCTAAAAAACAGCTGAAGATTGACACAGTTCAATCGGAGAATGTAAGTAACATAAACGCGGATGATCGCGCTAATGATCGCGGCAAATGCAGCTCATATTAAGATTAGCTAAAGAGACAGAGAAACACTAGTTAGCCACCACCGGCGTTAGCATTAGCATTATCCGCTAGCCTACCACAGTCTAGGAACAATGGAGACGTTAGCGTTAGCATTAGCACTAGCTTAGCTACCTGCATCTACTTCTTAGTTACCACACTATAAATGAACGGCTCGCTAGTGAAACACTGTAGTGTGAACACCCCCAATATATTTAACATGATTAAATTGTAATGTAGGCGAGTGCTTTAGTTTGTTTGTGGGGTTTATGATCCGCTGGGGCGGAACCTAACAGCGCTAAAGAACGCTAGCAATAGCATAGCGGCTATCTAAGCTAACAACACATCTAGTCTAACGTTAAAAACGGTTTAACTGCCTTTTATTTGGCACTAGATCTAAACTTTTGCACTGTAATGTGAGGTTAATATTATCAACACTGTTTTTCATACAAATTAACGAATGCTAGTGTTCGGGTTGATTGCGTTGCCGTTTTGCTGGACGTGTTGCTGTTACAATTAAAGCTCATTTTTAAAATCGAAGTTGCGACCGGTAAGAGAAAAACGGTTTGAAATATTTACGCTAACGTTAGCTAGCCACCATTAGCCCGTTTCCATGTAACAATATAGCAACTATACTCCTAGATTATATGGGCTGTTTTTGTGGCTAAACTCAAGTGAATGTTTGCC
The DNA here is from genome assembly GCA_022702515.1 of Ilyophis sp. 1 JC-2022. Lineage (NCBI taxonomy): Eukaryota > Metazoa > Chordata > Actinopteri > Anguilliformes > Synaphobranchidae > Ilyophis > Ilyophis sp. 1 JC-2022. The sequence continues at coordinate 151,622,830 of CM040395.1, forward strand.
AAATGTTAACTGTTAGCGAGCTAACGTTAGCTTCTCACAGCTGTTAATATCGCACGCAAACAGCGAGCTAACAATGCGAGCTAACTGGAGCGAACCTTATGACAGTTTGTTAGCGAACTAGCTAGCTAGCTAGCTCTGTAACGTTAGTTAGCTTGTTTTTCTAGCTATGGGGATACGAGTAACAGCTTTATAGCGCTATACTGCATCATATTGAGCAGGTTGTATTGAGGGGTTCGGTTTCCCTGCATTTAGTAGCGTTAGATGCGTGTGTAACCCGTACTGAAAAAGCCCACCCTTTGTCCAGCTGTGTACTAGGCCGCAGTCTTTTGTATAATAAGCTCCGATTTGATGTAACTGTTAGTTCTGTAGACTAATTGGCAAGCCAACTTAGGATGGACTTAAAAACAACTTGGCTAAATGCGTTCAGTATCTCATTTCACTGCCAAAATCAATAATTAAATTGTGCTTAAGGTGCTTCTATAGTTCATTGTGCAACAACTGGTCGTAACTTACAGCGAACGTTAGCTAATCGGATGGTGAAATGTATTAGACTGTGCTATTAGACTGCTATTAGACTGTGCTATTATACTGTGCTAGCTGGCATGACTGCAGACTCAAGTCGAGTCGCTTAGGGTGGGGTAGCGAACTCACGGACTTACCTGCCTTCGGCGTTCATATCACACACACGAAATTAAGAGACAGATTCTGTACCTTCACCTGCCAGGTAACCACCGACTGACCGACCTCTACAGTGTTTCCTCCAGCGAATGAGTTCACAAAAGCGTAGGTGAATTTCTCCCTGTTTTCGTCACTGTCTCGGGAGTAATGAGCTGTTCACTAGCACAGATTCGTTAGAATGTCATTGCAGTTACCGTGTCGGGTAGCAAAGTGATGAACTAGTGTTCATGTCTACGCCCGTGCCGTCATCGTTGTACCATACCATACTTTACTGCGGCTTCCTCAGTTCCTCTAAAATCAGTGTAGTTAACCGTACGTCCACATTACAATATAACTATTTAGACAGAATTGCAGTGTTTAGTTTTGTCGCTTTACTATTTTGTCGCTTTATTATTTTGCAGCTAATGGTGTACATTTATTCAAATTATATTCCAATATACTGCACATGTTATATGAGTAATAATGTCTATGCATGCAAGTTATCCTAACTGAAGTTCTTAAAAAGAAACTATAACTGAAGGCAGGGGTCCTCAATCATATCCAGGAAGGGCCGGTGTGGGTGCAGGGGTCCTCAATCTTATCCAGGAAGGGCTGGTGTGGGTGCAGGGGTACTCATTCTTATCCAGTAAGGGCCAGTGTGGGTGCAGGATTTAGTTCCAACTAAGCAGTTACACACCTGATTCTACTAATCAAGCACTTTGCTAAGGACCCCTATCAGTAGGATCAGGTGTGTTAGTGCTTGGCCTGACTTTCGGTGTAGCTGAACTTGTGTTTTAATATGTAGAGCATTGAACGCACATTTAGTGTCGCAGACTAAATATTTGCAATCAGGGTAAGTTGCGCTGCCCCGTTGTGGCGTTCAAGCGCATGCAGGCCTGACCGGCACCACAATACTCTGTTTGGTGTTTACACGGGGTCAGTGCACGCGATGAGCGGTACAGAAACGCAGTGCTTCACGGAGTCCCATGTCCGACCAGTGCTCTGTGGATATAACACTTGTAAAAACAAGGCTAAAGGGGCCCTGTGCTACAGACGTCTCACTGGGCTGGCATGGACAGCACCACACACTACAGCACCACACACTACAGCACCACACACTACTACACCACACACTACAGCACCACACACTACTGCACCGCACACTACTGCACCACACACTACTACACCACTGTTTGCTCCGCTTTTATTTCTACTGATTTGCAACAGACATCTACTCACATTTTCAAATATGTAATAATCAACTGCCAGTTTTGCATCAGGGCGTCTGCTATTCATTTTCAAATGGGATTGTTTCCTAAGATTTGTGAGTGTAGACGGTAGCAGCTGCTTGTTCAGGATCATGCCGGTTCCTCTGTACCTGCTGGCATTTGAACCTTACCCCCTGTCCACTCCTATTGGCTGAACACAGTGCCCGCTCCTATTGGCCTAACGCGGTGCCCGCTCCTATTGGCCTAACGCAGTGCCCGCTCCTATTGGCCTAACGCAGTGCCCGCTCCTATTGGCTGAACACGGTGCCCGCTCCTATTGGCTGAACACGGTGCCCGCTCCTATTGACTGAACACAGTGCCCGCACCTATTGACTGAACACAGTGCCCGCACCTATTGACTGAACACAGTGCCCGCTCCTATTGGATGAACACAGTGCCCGCTCCTATTGGATGAACACAGTGCCCGCTCTTATTAGCTGAACACAATGCCCGCTCCTATCTCCTGTCTTAGCCAATCACAGCCTGTTTTCTGCCTGAGGAATTTGTCTCTTGTGTGTTAGCTTTTCTTGGCACTGTGCTGTTCATTTAACTTTTTATTTTTTAATTTTTTTTTTTTTTTTTAAAATCTGTGCGAAGGCTTGGAACATTTTGACCTGCTTGGTGTATGGTTGTTGTGTTTTATATCAGGAGAATGTGATATCTCTCTCTTTCTCTCTCCTCTACACTCACCCTCTTTCTCTCTCCTACGCTCACTCACTCTTTCTCTCACACACATACACACACACACACACACACACACTCCTCTACACTCACTCTGTCTCTCTCTCCTCTACTCTCACTCTGTCTCTCTCTCTCACACACACACACACACACACACACACTCTCTCTCCTCTACACTCACTCACTGTCTTTATCACACACCCTAACATCCCTGCCATTTCTCATGCGCTGTCTCTGCCTGTTTGCAGTACGGGTGAATTGAGCGTCTCTTATGTGTTTTTCTCTTTCTTTTGCAGGTAATATTTCACACTATGTGCTGAGAGACCAGACACCACCATGAAAGGACATATTTTACAGCAGTGAAGTTTGGAAGATTTTCTTTCTTTGATTCCAGTGGAATCTGTCAGAATTAGTTTCTTGTTTTAAAACAAAAATAAATAAAGAAGGAAGCACACACACATACGCACACTGAATTAGGCGTGCACTCACAAACTCACTCTCGTGCACACATACACAGTGAGTCACACAGGACTTCCCGGTTTGTGCAGAGATATTATAAAGCGAGCGAAAGGTGCCATCATGCCTGTCCAAGCTCCGCAGTGGACAGAGTTCCTGCTGTGCCCCATCTGCACGCAGACGTTCGAGGAGATCCTGCGTAGGCCCATCAGCCTGGGCTGTGGTCACACCGTCTGTAAGCTCTGCCTCAACAAGCTGCATCGCAAAGCCTGCCCCTTCGACCAGACCGCCATCAACACCGACATCGAGCAGCTGCCCGTCAACACCGCGCTGCTGCAGCTGGTGGGGGGACAGGTATGAGGGAGAGTGAGAGGGATGGGGTAATGGAGAGAGGGAGAGGGAGAGATGGAGGGAGAGATGGAGAGCTAGGGATGGAGAGCTAGAGATAGAGGGATGGGGTAATGGAGAGGGGGAGGGAGAGATGGGGTGAGGGAGAGCGAGAGATAGAGGGATGGGGTAATGGAGAGCGAGGGAGAGATGGGGAATGGGGGATGAAGAGAGGGATTGGGGCAGGTAAGAGAGGGAGGGATGGGAGGATAGAGAGGGAAAGGGGGGGTGGGAGGATAGAGAGGGAAAGGGGGGTGGGAGGATAGAGTGACAGGATTGGGGGATAGAGAGGGGAGAGGGATGGGTGGATGGAGAGGGATAGGTAAGAGAGAGATGAGAGGGGGAGAGGGCTGAATCGATGGGTGAGGTGTAATGGAATAGAAGTGGTGAAGCTCTGATACTGGTTTTAGGGAGATGTACTGTAGAACAGTGAGATGAAAAGCTTGCAAAGTACCTCAGTTAACTTCCTTTTATTACTTCACCCTCATCTTTATTAAAAAATAAAATAAAATAAAAAATTAGATGCCGTATGAGCATTAATGTGAGACGCCCTCTTCTAAAGTGTGAGCACTAAGGTTTGTGTGTGTGTGTGTTTGCGCGTGCGTGTGTTTGCGTGTGTGTGTGTGTGTGTGCGCGTGCGTGTGTGTGTGTGCGTGTGTGTGTGTGCGCGTGCGTGTGTGTGTGCGTGTGTGTGTGTTTGCGTGTGTGTGTGTGTGTGCGTGCGTGTGTGTGCGTGTGTGTGTGTGCGCGTGTGTGTGTGTGTGCGTGTGTGTGTGCGTGTGTGTGTGTGTGTGCGTGTGTGTGTGTGTGTGTGTTTGCGTGTGTGTGTGCGTGTGTGTGTGTGCTGCAGGTTGCCAGGCAGCAGCCGTTGGTGCTGCTCTCCTGTCCTGAGGATTCGGGGCACTATGATGAGGCTCAGGCGTGTGTCGAGGAGCTGGCCCTCTACCTGAAACCGCTCAGCAACACGCGAGGTGAGACCGTGCTCTGACCACGCTCTGACCGTGCACTGACCGCAGCCCAACCACACCCAGGGTGGATTCCAATCGCTTATTTTATCCGTCCTTTTCTCCTCGGTCCTCGCCTCAGCTGGAAATCATTATTTTCTCGGAACGCGTGACGTGTATAAATTATCCACCGCTCGCCGCATCTGCCACGTCACAAGGACACACCTACACACATGCAATTTACCGTTCCTTTCCATTTATTATAAAGCACTAATCCATAATGATGGTATCATGACTGGGTATAAAAAGATATCAAAAAACTCTTGATATCTTATTTTCAGGTACTCTTAGAAGCGATACTATAACCTCTCTGCATTGAATGGATCTCTATGGGAATTGGGGGGTGGGACTAGATTTAGCTGTAAATTACACGGGAATAGTATGGAACCTATGGTTGGCTGTATGTCATCAAGGGTCTGAGGTATCAAACGAGCCTTAAAACAGCACTCTGCTGCCAGATATGCAGTAGATATGGATGGATCACTTTGAGTGGTTTCTCTTGACTCATTTTCCTATTGAACTCGATGGAAAAATAAGTCAGGAGAAACAACCCTTCAAGCGCACCCCAAGTCCGACTGCACCCCAATGCACGTCTGTACCAGTCACAGATCTACGGTGCTCCTAAAAATTGATGTGCAAACTGGAAAAATAATTTCGGAGAACATGTACTCATTGGGATGTATTAGAGTGCATTTGTGGTCTTTGGGGGGGAAATGTTAGCGTAGAGCCCTGCAGTGATGGGTTAGGGGTTAGGGTTAGTTGTGCAGTGATGGGTTAGGGGTTAGGGTTAGTTGTGCAGTGATGGGTTAGGGGTTAGGGTTAGGGGTTAGGGGTGCAGTGATGGGTTAGGGTTAGGGGTTAGGGTTAGTTGTGCAGTGATGGGTTAGGGGTTAGGGTTAGGGGTTAGGGGTGCAGTGATGGGTTAGGGGTTAGGGGTGCAGTGATGGGTTAGGGTTAGTTGTGCAGTGATGGTTCTCTAGGCAGGCTCTTCCAAGGGGCCAGCTTTCGGCTCTCAACCTCAGCACCGGATATAATGTTGCCTTCTGCTGATATCTATGATTTGCACTCGAAAAGCCAGTTTTCCCATTGGGCTCCATTCATTTTTACAGCAAATAAAAAATATTTCCATTAATATAATGATGTTAACTCTGTACATTATATTTCATTAAGAAAATCACAATTTTCCGAAGTAATGTTTTTGGTTCTTAACACACAGACAAAGATATTATTTTTATTATTATTATTATTTATTTTGGCCTATCTGCACCTTCCTCGTTGTACATGTGACTTGACTGGACACAACTGCGCATGTGAGATGAGCGCAAAATTAAAACTTCCTGGTTCGGATGTGCTCCCCATTGGTTTCTATTCATCACTGTCTCAACATTATACTCTAAGGCAGTGGTTCTTAACCTGGGTTCGATCGAAACCCCAGGGTTTGAGTTGAGTCTCAGGGGGGGGTTCGGGGGGTCAAGACACACATAATAGTACACACTAACAATGTCACAGTAGTTTTTGGATTGTCGGGGGTGGTTCGGTGATGCACTGATGATGCAGCAGGCAGGGTTGCAAAGTTAAGAATAAGGCTGTAAGGGCTCGACAGGCACTGTTGTACAGTGATGTTGATTGAGACCGAGTCTCCAGAGCTCTCTGTCTCCCCCTGCAGGTGTGGGGGTGAACAGCGCGGCACAGAGCATGCTCAGTAGGCCCATGCAGAGGAAGCTAGTGACACTGGTGCACTGCCAGCTGGTGGAGGAAGAGGGGCGTGTCCGGGCCATGCGCGCCGCCCGGTCGCTGGGAGAGAGGACCGTCACAGAACTCATTCTGCAGCATCAGAACCCCCAGCAGCTCTCCTCCAACCTGTGGGCTGCTGTGCGGGCCCGCGGCTGCCAGTTCCTCGGACCCGGTATGAACGCACGCACGCGCGCGCAATACACACACGTACACACACACAAACACAAAATGTGCACACACACACACGCACGCACACACACACAAACATGTACGCACACACACACAGGTGCACGAAGTGTGACTATACAAGTTGAACGCAGTGTTCTCTGTGCAGCCATGCAGGAGGAGGCCCTGAAGCTGGTTCTGCTGGCGCTGGAGGACGGCTCGGCCCTGTCCCGGAAGGTTCTGGTTCTGTTTGTGGTTCAGAGGCTGGAGCCACGCTTCCCTCAGGCCTCTAAGACCAGCATCGGACACGTCGTTCAGCTCCTGTACCGCGCCTCCTGCTTCAAGGTAGCCCCGCCTCTTCCCTACCCCTCCTGTGTGTGGCCCCAGCTACATGCCACACAGTACTACAGGAGAAATTTAAAACGGTGGCTGTAGTTACGTGAGGACATATGACATGTGGCTGCCCTGTGATTGGCTGTAACGGCTGTCCCCTCCCAGGTGACCAAACGGGACGAGGACTCGTCACTGATGCAGCTGAAGGAGGAGTTCCGCACGTACGAGGCTCTGCGGCGGGAACACGATTCGCAGATCGTGCAGATCGCCATGGAGGGAGGCCTGCGGATCGCCCCTGACCAGTGGTCCTCCCTGCTATACGGAGACCAATCCCACAAATCACACATGCAGTCCATCATCGACAAGGTATGGGTCTAATCCCACTAATCACACATGCAGTCCATCATCGACAAGGTAAGGGTCTAATCCCACAAATCATACATGCAGTCCATCATCGACAAGGTTAGGGTCTAATCCCACAAATCATACATGCAGTCCATCATCGACAAGGTATGGGTCTAATCCCACTAATCACACATGCAGTCCATCATCGACAAGGTTAGGGTCTAATCCCACTAATCATACATGCAGTCCATCGACAAGGTTAGGGTCTAATCCCACAAATCATACATGCAGTCCATCATCGACAAGGTATGGGTCTAATCCCACGAATCACACATGCAGTCCATCATCGACAAGGTTAGGGTCTAATCCCACAAATCATACATGCAGTCCATCATCAACAAGGTATGGGTCTAATCCCACTAATCACACATGCAGTTCATCATCGACAAGGTTAGGGTCTAATCCCACTAATCATACATGCAGTCCATCATCGACAAGGTATGGGTCTAATCCCACTAATCATACATGCAGTCCATCATCGACAAGGTATGGGTCTAATCCCACAAATCACACATGCAGTCCATCATCGACAAGGTTAGGGTCTAATCCCACTAATCATACATGCAGTCCATCATCGACAAGGTAAGGGTCTAATCCCACTAATCATACATGCAGTCCATCATCGACAAGGTATGGGTCTAATCCCACAAATCATACCTGCAGTCCATCATCAACAAGGTATGGGTCTAATCCTGCTAATCACACATGCAGTCCATCATCGACAAGGTTAGGGT